>BSUD01000001.1:155799725-155870663 GCA_033239045.1 Fagopyrum esculentum
CCCCCCCCCCCCCCCCAACAAGTTGGAATGGATGAAAGCAGTCCAAGCTTACGAGCAAGGAAATTGTCATGTGCTTCGCCCAAAGCTTTTGTGAAAATGTCAGTTAATTGCAATGACGAGGGAACAAGCACAATCGAGATAATCCATGTTGAATCTCATCTCTAACAATGTGACAGTCTATGCGAATGTGCTTTGTTCGCTCATGAAAAACCGGATTGACTGCAAGGTGCTAGGCAACTTTATTATCACAGTGAAGTAAGAAGGTCGAGGGAGAATGATGGATAGATCATGCAACAAACCATCAAGCAATATAATTTCACTAGTTGTCATAGACATGACTCTATATTCGCTCTCTGCAGAGGACTTGCTCATTGTCGTCTGCTTCTTTGTCTTCCAGGAATCAAGTGATTTGCCAAGAAACAAGCAATACCCAGTAATGGAACGACATGAATAAGTACAAGATCCCCAATCAGCAACACTGTAGGCAGTAAGAGTGAGGTGAGATTGGGAGGGATTAAATAGAGCAAGATCCATGGTACCTTTAAGATATCTAAGCAGGTGAGTAGCAGCATGCATATGAAAAGTGTGAGGATGAGCCAGAAACTGACTTAGTTGTTGAACTGTAAAAGCAATGTCTGGACGTGTAAGAGAAGGGTATAACAATCTGCCAATCAAACGTCGGTAAACTTCTGGATCCGGAAGAGGATCACTCATGTCAAGAGTGAGATGTAAGTTACGCTGCATGGGAAATGAAGTTGGCTTATAGTCATATAACTTGGAATCAACAATAATGTCCAAGATGTATTTTCGTTGGTTATTGAAAATTCCACTGGAAGTAGGAGAAATTTTCATGCCTAGGAAGAAACGAGCAAGGCCCATGTCCTTGATAGTGAAGGCAACATCAAGAGTAGTTTTGAGGGAGGTGATTTCTGAAGGAACATCTCCAGTGATTAAAACATCATCGACATAAACAAGGACATCAGTGATGCCTGTGGAAGAATGCTTTGTGAATAAAGAGTAGTCATGTCGAGATTGAATAAAGTCGAGATTGGTCAGAAGTTTTGTAAATTCTATGTTCCATTGGCGACTTGCTTGTTTAAGCCCGTAAAGAGATCTCTTAAGGCGACAAACAAAACCAGGTGGTGCTTTAGTATACCCTAAAGGAGGAAGCATATAAACCTCCTCATCAATAAATCCATGCAGGAAAGCGTTATTGATATCGAGTTGATGAAGGGGCCAATTTTTAGCAGCTGCCACTACCAATATGACTCGGATAGTGGTGAGCTTAGCAACTAGGGAAAACGTGTGCTTATAGTCCTTATATTTGATTTGGTTATAGCCCTTAGCCACTAAACGGGCGGACCTTATGCCTCTCAATCGAACCATCCGGTCGATGCTTCAGCTTGTAGACCCGACCCGATAGTTGTTTTGCTTGGAGAGAGAGGAAGCAAATCCCACTTATCATTAGCTTCAAGAGCACAAATCTCTTTGGTCATAGCCTCAACCCAAGCTGGACAATCTTTTGCTTGGTTGTAATGAGTAGGTTCAAAAGAAGAGAGAACCGTAGAGAGGGTACCAACAAATGCAGGAGGATGACAAGAAAGATCAAAGTGTTTAAGGGTAGTGGAAGAATTACAAGAGTAATCTTGTAAGTATGAGGGACGTGTAGTGATTCTAGATGATCGAGTACGAGTAGGAGGAATAATTATAGGAGAAGGAGAGGAAATAATTAAGGGGGAAGAAGTGGAAGAAGTGGAAGATGTAGCAAAGGGAACAGGTAGAGGATGAGAAAAATCAGTGGAAGGTGAATTGGCTGGAAGAGTGGAGGTATCAGTAGAGGAATGTGACGGCAAAATGGAAGATTGTGATGGAGAGTAGGATGGAGAAGTGTCATTATCTAGGGCAGGAGAGCCCAATGGTAGAGCAGGCACATCAGGGAGTGCTGAAGGAACCAGGGACTTGAAAGGAAATATGTGTTCCTGAATGACCACATGTCGACTGGTGATGAGCTTCTAGGATTCAAGATGGAAAAGGAAATAAGCCTTTTGTCTAGGGGGATATCCAACAAGGATACAAGGAGAAGAGACTGGATCAAGTTTATCCTTATGATGCTTGAGGCTGAAGAACAAACAACCTATAACCTTGAGATGAACATAGTCAACCTTGGTCTGATGAAGTAGCTCAAAAGGAATGCGCCAGATCAGCACTGGAGTAGGCATCAGATTAATAAGATACGTAGCTGTTAGAATGCATTCGCCCAACAAAGAAAGGGGAAGACCTGCATGAATGCGAATGACACGAGCTATTTTAAGGAGGTGGCGATGCTTTCGTTCAACGCGAGCATTTTGTTGAGGCGCATACGGGGTAGAGCGCTGGTGAATGATCCCTGAAGCAAGGAAGAAATCTTGAAGCGGATGTTGTAAAAAGTCTGCTCTATTATCAGAACGAATGACCTGTACTTTGGTGTGAAACTGTGTGACCACATAGGCACAAAATTTTGTGAGAAGCTTGAATATATGTTGTTTGTTGGCCATAAGGAACGTCCAAGTACAACGAGTGCAATCATCGACAATTGTTAGAAAAGACTTAGCTCCACATAAAGTGATAGTGTGATACGGACCCCAAATATCAACATGAATTAGAGCAAAAGGTAAAGTAGCATGAGACAGACTAGGAGTAAAAGGCAAACGAGTTTGTTTAGCCATAATACATGCCTGACAATCCAACTTAGAGTTTGTGGAAGTAGAACAACCATGAATTTGGTGAAGTTTAGACAAAGATATATGTCCTAAACGAGCATGAAGTAGATTCATGTCAACATGCAATTTATTAGTAGTAGAAGTAGCACATGCCAAAGGAACTAGTGTGGGAAAAATCAGCTTGTAGAGACCACCATCTCTATGACCAGTAGCAACAACATTCTTACTAGTAGGGTCCTGAAATAAACAAGAAGTTTCATTGAATGAGATCTCGAAGTGTAAATCATTAAGCACACGAGAGATAGAGAGCAGATTATGCTTGAAATGAGGCATATAAAGCACATTATGTAGAGTAAGTGTGGAAGATATGATGATAGTCCCTCGAGAATACACTTCTTTCACTGAACCATTAGGCAAGCCAATAAGAATGGGATCTGACAGCTCCTGAATGTGAGAAAAATAATCCTTTGCAGAAAGTAATGTGATCATTAGCTCCAGAATCTATTATCAATGTGCAGGTACTATTGACATTATGCACAAGATGATTAACAATACCTGCAAAATTAGTGGATGTAGTAGGTTGCTTATCAAGCATCATTCTGAGAACCTCTTGGTAGATAAAATTCAGCATAGTAGGATCCATGGAAGATGAAGGAGATTTTGTGCATTCTAAGGGATTATCCTTGACAAAGGAATTCACATTGTTAGTTGAGCGAGCAAGATGAAGAGAAACTGAACTCTTCTCATCTTTGGCCTTAAATTATTTGTACTAGTGAGGTACTCCGGTCAATTTAAAACAAGCTTCTCTTAGATGATCTCTCTCTTTGCAATAGGTACATTTTCTATCAAATTTCTCTTTCTTAAAATCCCTTCTACTTCCTCCAGCGTGTCGATAAGGTGTACGTAGATCTAGATACTGCCAAAGCATCATGAGAAGGTATGCTATGACAGGTAATTTCCTTTTGTTTTTCAACCTGTACTACCATGTGGAAGACACGATTCATGGTAGGTAAAGTGTCTAAGGATTGAATATTGTTGCGAATATGCTCATACTGATCAGTCAGGCCCATAAGAAATTGCATAATTCGTAGCTTAGCTTCCCTTTCTGTAATTTTCTAAGAATATCATAGGAACAATGAATAATTCCTTTACACAGACATGAAGGGATTGGATCGACAGTCGCTAATTCATCCCAGAGTTTCTTCAGTTTACCATAATAAATAGCAACAGATTTTCTTGTTTTAAAGAGGCAAGATCCTTATGTATTTGGTAGATTAAGGGAGCATTCGATACCTCGAAGCGTTCAACCAAATCGTCCCAGAGTTCCTTGGAAGATTCTGCATAAGTGAAGAGCTTTACAATGTCTGATTTCATTGAATGCAAAATCCAACATCGGATCATGAAATCAGCTCGAATCCAACGCATAAGCTGCTCTTCCTCACCAACTGCCGATTTCTTGTAGGTTCCATCCACAAAACCAAGTTCCTGTTTCACACTAAGTGCCATATGAATGCTTCTTCTCTAGGATATAAAATTGGAGCCATTAAACAAGATCGAGACTAGTTGCATTCCTGGATTGTCAGAATGTGATAAATAAAGCGGATCATTAAGATTCACAGTTGAGCTTCAATTCAAATTAAGATCGAGAGGTGGACCATCAGATCGTGATGCATCTCGAGTAGCCATGAGCAACAGATGAAATCGATTAATTAGAAAGTTGATTAATCAGATTGTGTAGTGGAATAAGGTATATTTGTGATAAGAGGTATTGAAGATGAACGAAATCTCAAGAGAGAAAATCATGTATCAACCATGGCTCTGATACCATGTGAGCTGGCATAACAGAAGAATATAATTCCATATATCGAATAAGTTGTGTACATGGGTATTTATACAAGAGGGTAGTTTGTTAGACTAAACCCTATTATTACAGAACTTGCCCACTTTATTTTAAATATTTCTATATAGTATCTATACAATAATAAAGATAGAGTTTCTAGGTGAAGCTATGACGCGTGGTTGCTTAAGCTTCATGATCAGCCTTCTAATCCCTTTATCCATATTCTCAATACAAGCAAGCGCATCACCAAACTTCATATACAATAACTCACCAATAACAATTATACAGAAAACAACTTTTACAAAACAAACCTCAATCAACTTATGCCAACTCTAAGCTCTCAATCATCATCCAACACCTTCTACAACTCAAGTGCCGGATCCGAACCCAACACAGTCTATAGTCTCTACTAATGTAGGTGTAACACCCCGAATCCGCGGGAATTGGAGTGCCACATTGGGCTAGGATCTTAAAATGGATCCTGACCCTAGCCTGATAACAAGTTCACTGGAACTTACATGACACTGACAGATATAAAACAAATACATAAAATTGTTTAAACTGTACAACCCAAAGGTAAACAACATCATAGCCGAGTATATAAAACCACATCCTCACACAGGAGGCACAAAAGATCATCCTCACGCAGGAGGGAAACATAAACAACCCCAAACTAACCACCTAATGTACAAGAGTCCTCGGCCTGTCACCCTGCCAGATCACCGAGTAGCGCCTATCCTGCAAACATCTACAACACGGTATGAAACCGTTAGTTAACCATACATATTTGAGGTAATGCATAAGCACAAGCACAATCATGAAAGATTAACACATCAGCATGCTATCACACATTTACCCATTTAGTATCTTTATATAATAACCATTCACTCAAAAGTCGTATATATGTACATAGATTAAAATATGTGACACGAGGACCGATACATCCCCGCCTCTGAGTGCAATGTCCAGTTGTACGAGTATCGGTCACACAATCCGTGTACCCTATGGGAGTGGATTGCGCCCTTCCTATAAACCAATTTGGCCCGACATCAGAAAACCTCCTAGACTCCACGGCGGAATGAAAGGGAAAGGTTATCACAGCCACGCAGTGGGGCAGTCAATAGAGCATAGGTCGATAAAAACAACAACTCATGCTATCATAGCAAACATAAAAAGCACACACCACTCATGCAAACACCCAATATAGGGATGGTAGCTAAGTAAGTCTTACGGACTTACCTCAACCTCGTATAACCTCAACCATGATCAACCTCCAATCCTGAGAGAGGGGCACTACCTAATAACAAGGCATAGAAAGATATCAACCTCTATTCATCAAAGGGGTCACATCTAGACCCAAGGGATCCATAAGATCGTCCTAAACTTTAACCTCATAACCTATAATCCTTAAAAGCCGTATAAGGCATAAACCAATCATAATCTTAACCAAACACATCCTCACACCTCTAGCACGATCCTATACACTCATACTAGGAAAAGAGGAAGCAAAGGCATCCTAAGGAAAGCCTAGAAGCAACACACACCTGCAGATACAAGTACAACACCAAGCTGATACAGGTGGCCGCAGGGGCGGGTAGGAGGTGGCACAGGGCGGCTCACTCCCGGCGCTGGGGCGGTCCAGAAGTGGCGCAGGGGCGGTTGGTGTGCAGAAAGACACACCTTTAGCTCCTCCTTGCTTATTCAATCGATCTCTTCACTCACTCTTCATCCAGCAACCATATACATACACAAACATACATATATACATCAAAGGAAGCCAATCAAGGCTACCACATGATCAATCTTATGGATCCTAAGCTAAAGAGAAAGGAAAGAACATAGGAAGGAAGAAAATAAGAAAGAAAGGGAAGAAGGAGAGAGATCTCACCAAGTTGAACCTATGTAGCTGCAGAACTCTCACCAAGAACTCCAAGCTGGCTCAATAAGGCACAACAACCTCAACCATCACTAATCAGCAAGCAAAACCATCATCAACAAGATAAAATCACCTCAAGATCCTTCCAAACTCAAAGAAAGATCCAAGAAGATCAAAGGAGCTAGGAGAGAAGAAGAAGATCGTGAAAGAGATGGAGCAGGAGAGAGAATGGGGTAAACCCTCATCTGAAGGAAAAGAAGAGATTATAAAGGAAAGAGGGGTCAAAAAGCAAAGCTCGGGTCAAGGAAGACGACTGCAGCCGCACAGATCCGCAGAGGGGTCGAATCACAAGGACTGAGGTGAAACTAAGTCATTCAATGATCGAAGATAATGTGAATCTAGACTAAGCTAAGATGAGGAATAAAGAAAAATGGAAAACACAATGTTTTTGGAGGGTTTGGGTGATCAAACAAAGATCACAAGTATGTGAACACAATCAAGCAACACAAACACACACTAACACAAAAGATAGGAGAATGGAAGTAACAAAACAGATTCTAGAGTTTGAAAGTCCGGTTATGGCATAGACTCAAGCTATCTATTCATTCCTCGGGTTAACTATGATATGTTGGGATTAAGTGTTTCTAGATTGGGATCAATTACCGGGTAGGTCTCATGGTCCACTAGTCCATTCCTAAGGTCTCATTACCGGGTAAGTCTCTAAGAACCTAAGGATAGGAATTCTACACTAACCGGATTGTTACCTAGGGGTCTAACCTATCCTTACCGGGTAAGTCTCGGAAAGGGAAGTCCTAAACAACTATCCTAGCACACTTAGTCCAATGGCGGCTTGTGAGGCTCACCACTACCTAAGGTTTGTCATCTTTTGAATCTAAGAGTAAGAATCACCGGGTAAGTCTCTTCTAAACACTTAGTTGCTAACACTAAGTTTCCCTAGGATAGAATTAGCTCAACAAACACTAGAATTTCAAGAACACAAGTCATCCAAGGGTAAATCTAAGTTCATCCTATCATGGTCCCATCCATAACCCTTCTTTCCTTACCCTAGAATCACAATCTATCTAGCCAACAACATTCATTTCAAGATCAATCTTCACAAATAAAGCATGCTTGCAAGTCATGGTCAAATGATGAAGAACAATCCAAAGAAAAGACATTAAAGGCATAGAATAGAAATTACCAAATTCTTACAAGGCTCCAAGAGCTAATCCAAGTTGTCAACAATGAACTCCTCTCTCAAAACCACTCTAATCTCACTCTAAAACGAGAATCTATACTAATCTCTTCCAAGAACACCCCTAATGGGTGCTTGGAAGAGAGGCAACAATGGAGAAGTGTTTTGGGGAAGAAAGGTAGGTCAAAAGAAAGGAGAAAGATCCCCAATTACAGCCTGCAAAATCCTTTAAATACCCACTAAGATGCAAGAGCAATGTAAGAGATCGTGCCCAACTGTCAATGTGGTCCTGGCAAGAATCACGGGCATAATCACGGCCGTGGTCTTGGTCCAGACCGTGGTTTGCTCCAGAAGCTTCTCCTAGGCTCGTTAAGCCATGATTTGGTGCATGGTTTGTGTTGGCAAGGTTCCATGAGTCCTCCTTAGCCCTTAGCTTGCATTCCAATGAGTCCGGAAGTGTGTCATCTCGAGGAATGATCCTCGGATGTATCGATTAGGCTCTTAAATCTCCCAAAATACCTACAAAGCAAGCAAAAGTCCGAGTAGACGTCTATCTCGACAAAATACGTGATTTGAGTGCAACCGCCGTGAACTAATGCTAAACCATGCATGAATGAGCGGAAAATCTATCTAAATGAGTGTCTAAATCTAAGTCATAAATCGTGTTATCAAAATACCCCATACTTAAGGTTTGCTCGTCCTCGAGGAAATTCCCAACTATAGACTAAGAGATGACATGATTTATGTATGTAGAAAAATGGCAAAATCTTTTTGGAGTTGTGCTTCTAATATTGTATCACCTTCATAGTCATGTTTCATGGTAATGGACAAGCGATTATGTATCAAATAAATGAAAGCATGGAAAGACAATTACACTTAACTTGATAGCATGAAATGAAACGTAAAGATGAAGAAGTCAAGATGATCATGAGTATATCCAATCTAAATAACTTAGTCTTACACACATGCAAGTAGGTCAAAAGGACTTGTAAAATAGAAGGCCAAGAAATGTTGTGATTAGGTGGGAATTTTCTAGGCTATGTGATGCTAATCCGGGAAAGGAACTAAACAACCACAACTTCACATTTCTTATCAACTTCCCTCAAGTGTATATTTTTCTTCATTTTCTTTTCTTTCTTTTCTTTTATTTTTGAGACAATGGCATTGGTGTACAAAAGCCGAAACCTTGGTGATTAGCCATCCTCGGGCTTTTTCTATTTTTCGAGATGCATCCACACCGGGCACACATACCAAAGCTCGTTAGGACTATCGGTTTATTTGACTTTGGCAAGGCACCAACACCCGATTATGTGAAGTGTACCGAGTTACTTGTCATTTAAACCGATGTCCCCAAACCTATATTTTTGGCTACACTTTCACAACAATTTCAGCACTTCATTCATGACATTCCTTTCATCAACAACTTCACCCCACACTTGCTTTTCACACACATCAACACACTAACATGCTCCTATTCCCGGATGGGTCAAAAGAGGTCGAATTTATCTCAATTGAGGTGCTCAAGCAACATGATCAAGATGAGAAGTAGAGGAAGATGAATTGCCTTAATCACTCCTAATTGATGTACAAGAACTAGCATGCAATTTCGACTTTCAATCCTCATTTAAATCAAGGCAATCATCATAATCACAAGTCATTCATGGAATTCAAGATAAGTATTTCAAGTCCACATATGCATCATCAATTAAACACACAAGGCCATCCATAGCCAATCCACAAAACAAGGTTCATCATTAGGGTCATATCCAAGCCTAGAAAGCACAAAAATCGTGTTTAAATTTTCTGAATTTTTATGGGATTTTCGAAATGAATATATACAATGCAAGTCATGTGCAAATATTAAACTACCCTAGATGCTCATCATGCAAAGGATCATGCAAACCCCACCCCATACTTAGAAACACATTGTCCCCAATGTGGTATTCAAGCAAAGAGAGTGAAAGAAGGTTCTCACAATGTAAAATGGTTTGCTTCGGTATTTGGGATGAACTCGTGTGGAGTGGTGGGGATGGATGATCGATCAAGCATGGTAGAGAGCTCTTCATAATCATTCCGGCGTCGAGACCCGCGCCAAGGTATATGTGAGATGGGAGCTCTTCCATCTAACAAGACACCTCAAGCCGTCCAAGCCTCACGTTCGCTCCACCCATGTTTGAAAACGGAATCATCGTCATCAACTCGCCTTGCAAGGCTTCCTCATTACCTAAAATCTACCACAAACACAAAACACAAAAACACACAAAAACAAAAACAAAGGCAAAAGAGAAAAGGGAAAGATTTGTACCAATGGGTTGCCTCCCATTAAGCGCTTCTTTTAGGTCATTAGCTTGACCAAACTCCGTGGATATGTTAATCCACCTCGATTACCATGGTTTGCTTGAGGAGTCCAAGCAACCATCTTTTCCCGGAATCCATGATGACAAGAAAGGGCCACTTGATGCCCAAATAAGCTTTAAGTTCTCTCTTCACCAGTGACTAGTAGACTCCTTCATCACCGCTTCCTTGATGATAGTATAGAGTTGCAACCATAGGTGTCACCCCATACTTAGGCAATTTGTACTCCACGGTCACACCGGTGAAGCGCTTGTCATCCTCATCCTCTATGATCCGAGGAGAGCCGATTCTTGGGAAGAATCCTTCATTGAAGTACTTCATAACCATTATGGATCCATCATGCTTGCCTCCATCATTCAATAATGGAGAATCCTTAGGAAAGGGGCTCCAATCTTCGTGTGTACTCCGAGCAAGCAAGAAAGGGTCGGAGGGAGCTGAGATTGGCTTAGGATGGACTACGACAGGGCCTTCCACGGTCGTGGTTTGTCCTCCACGGCCGTGGTTCTCTCTGTAGTCTTCCACGGTCGTGGTTTGTCCTCCACGGCCGTGGTTCTCTCTGTTGCATCCGTTCCAAGTGAGCTCTTCATGTATGGTTCCGGGGTTGATGGCAAGGATGTCCGGGGATGAGAATACTTCATTGCACTCCTCTAAAGGTGAAGGAGATGGAGGTGAACCTTGAAGAATGGTAGGATCTCCTAGTATGAGAGCATTCCTAATCTCCTCAATCTCCCTCCTCATTTGTTCTTCTCTCTCGGTATTCAATCTCCTTTCTTCCTTCAGGGCCAAATCCCTTAGCCACAATTGCTCTCGAGCTTCATTCAACTCTCCCTCAAGGCTTCTATTGGTTATGGTTGAATCGGGCAATTCTTGGATCTACTCATGGTGAACCTCCTCTTGATGACATACTTCCGCTTCAAGCTCCATGCGGGAACTAGAAATGGAAGCAAGTTTGCTTTCTAGACCATCCATCTTCCTCAACATTTTCTCTAACATTGATTCCAATCGATCTTCATGAAGTTGATGGTGAGGTTCCTCATGAGGTAATGTAATCATGTGAGCTTGATCATGGGACTCATGATAGACATTGAACTCCTCCCAATACTCAATCTCATCATGGAGAGGTCCTAGATCTTGGCCTTTCATCAAATCCTCATACTCCATGTTGTCAAGGTCGTCTTGGAGGTACAATCCGTCCATGGCAAACATGAAAAGGCAAAGACAAAAACACACAAGATCAAAAGTAACAAGAAAGATAAACACTAAAAAAACAATCAAAGGCAAATGACTTAATCTTAACCTAGTCCCCGGCAACGGCGCCAAAAACTTGTTACGCTAGGATTAGTAGCACAAAAAGCTTTAAATTTATAACTCGAACTAAATCCTAAACTACCTAGCGAAACCCGCAGTGTACGGGTCGTTTGTAGAAAGGAAAGTATTCCGAGGTCGAATCACAATGACTGAGGTGAAACTAAGTCGTTCAATGATCGAAGATAGTGTGAATCTAGACTAAGCTAAGATGAGGAATACAGAAAAATGGAAAACACAATGTTTGTGGAGGGTTTGGGTGATCAAACAAAGATCACAAGTATGTGAACACAATCAAGCAACACAAACACACACTAACACAAAAGATAGGAGAATGGAAGTAACAAAGCGGATTCTAGAGTTTGGAAGTCCGGTTATGGCATAGACTCAAGCTATCTATTCATTCCTCGGGTTAACTATGATATGTTGGGATTAAGTGTTTCTAGATTGGGATCAATTACCGGGTAGGTCTCATGGTCCACTAGTCCATTCCTAAGGTCTCATTACCGGGTAAGTCTCTAAGAACCTAAGGATAGGAATTCTACACTAACCGGATTGTTACCTAGGGGTCTAACCTATCCTTACCGGGTAAGTCTCGGAAAGGGAAGTCCTAAACAACTATCCTAGCACACTTAGTCCAATGGCGGCTTGTGAGGCTCACCACTACCTAGGGTTTGTCATCTTTTGAATCTAAGAGTAAGAATCACCGGGTAAGTCTCTTCTAAACACTTAGTTGCTAACACTAGGTTTTCCTAGGATAGAATTAGCTCAACAAACACTAGGATTTCAAGAACACAAGTCATCCAAGGGTAAATCTAAGTTCATCCTATCATGGTCCTAGCCATAACCCTTCTTTCCTTACCCTAGAATCGCAATCTATCTAGCCAACAACATTCATTTCAAGATCAATCTTCACAAATAAAGCATGCTTGTAAGTCATGGTCAAATGATGAAGAACAATCCAAAGAAAAGACATTAAAGGCATAGAATAGAAATTACCAAATTCTTACAAGGCTCAAAGAGCTAATCCAAGTTGTCAACAATGAACTCCTCTCTCAAAACCACTCTAATCTCACTCTAAAACGAGAATCTATACTAATATCTTCCAAGAACACCCCTAATGGGTGCTTGGAAGAGAGGCAATGATAACAAGATTTATGACTTAGGATTAGGTAATCATTTAGATAGATTTCTCACTCATTCATGCACGTTTTGGCATTGGTTCATGACGTCTTCGCTCAATTCATGCACACTTCTAGAAAAGACGTCTACACTACCTTTTATCGGTTTTGTAGGTAATTCGGGGATCTATTGGACGTTAATCGATACATTTGAGGGCCAAGCCTCATGATGGTACACATCCAAAGCATTGGAGGAGCATAATTGGAGCAACAAAGGACACAAAGACCACTAATGGCGCAAGCAATGGAGCAACTCATGGCTAGACGATCATAGCATGTTTCTGTTGAAGAAAATCGGACCAACTAGCAGCTAAATCGGCCGATTTTTGTCCACTGGGTCGATTTTTGGGCCTTTGACAGCTTAAGCCACGTGTCCCACGATCTCTTGTCCGTCCTTGCTCTTGGTGGAGAATATAAGTGGTCCTGCAGGTTGTTGCTGAGCATCTCTCCCTCTCCCACACTCTCATTTACATCTCACCAATTTGGGGAAAATATTGGAGGAGAAGAAAAACTCTCAAGGATTGAAGGAAGAAGAAGAACACCATTCTAAGAGTGAAAGTAAGGTTTTGAGTGATTTTTGAGTGATTTTTGTAATCTTGGCTTGAAGAACTATTGGAAGGATTGTTAGGAACGTTTTGAATCTTCATTTAAGAGTTTGTAAGTCTTGCTACAACTTGGATTCAGTTGAGATTTATTGATTTTGCTTGCCTATCTTTCATTATCCATCTATGAACACCATGTATGCTTGTTTGATGACTTTGGATCTTGATATGCATACTATTGGCTAGTTTATTGCGATTCCGGAGTGATGGATTGATGGTTATGGCAAGGACTATGATAGGATGGACTTATATGTTAGTTTAGGATGAATTGATTGAACCAAACCTTAACCAGAGAGGAAAATCGGCCTGTTCGTCAGGTAAATCGGCCGATTTCCCTATGATCCACCCGATTTCCTCCTCTATTGCTCTTTAAATGATGAATCTGTATGTTAGGGTGCTAGGTTGTTGAAACCCTAGTGTTTATTAAGCCTAATCTAGTTTAGGAACACCTAATGCTATCAATCTAAGTGAGGAAAGAGATCTACCCGATGATTTCCGACCTTAGGTACCTAAGATGATGAATGCTAGGTAGTAGTGAGCCTCATAAGCCGCTATTGGATCGAGTGTGCTAGGATTAGTATTTGAGACTTCCCTATTCCGAGACTTACCCGGTAAGGAGAGGGTTGCACCCTTAAGTAGTATCCGGTTTGTGTAGAATTCCCTATTTAACACCCTTGAGACCTACCCGGTAATAGGAGTTAGATGCGGGACACAGTGAAGTGAGAGACCTACCCGGTAATTGCTTCCATTAGTGAAACACTCTTCCCCAACACCACAGCTTGTCCTTAGAATCCTTAGAACCTTGAGTCCAATGCCATAACCGGAAATCTTGATCTCTAGAATCTACTTTTCTCTCTTGATCATATACTTGTGCTTTGAGTTACTTGTTCGATTGCTAGTTGAGTTGTTAGCTTGTTTCATTGTCTTTCTTGATTTGTAATCCTTGTTTGATCATTACAAAAACCAATCAAAAATATCATCATTTTCATTTCTTTATTTCTCTCTTCTCTTAGATTAGATCCACACTATCTATGACCATTGTTTGACTCGATTTCACCTTAGTCTTTGTGTTCGACCTCGGAATACTATCCCTACTACAAACGTCCCGTACACTGCGGGTTCGCTAGGAGTTAGGATAAATATAACGAGTATAAATTTAAAGCTTATTGCGTGCACATCACACGATCTTAGCGTAACAAGTTTTTGGCGCCGTTGCCGGGGACTAGGTCTAGATTGAGTCATTTTGTGATTGTTTATAGTCTAGATCTTTCTTGTTGCTTTTGATCTCTCTTTGGTGTGTGTCTTTTCTTTTCAGGACATCTCCTACTCTTTAGGTGTATGCGAAGATCTCGTGGCAAGGATTTAGCTCCATTCGATCCCGAACCGTAGAAAACCCTTAGATCTAGATCCAAGAGCATCAAGAAGGGGAAAGAGATGGCCGGAAGAGATCTCCAAGCTGAATTGGATGAGGCCTTAGAGCAAATAAGGCTAAGAGATGAGCTCTTGGAGGAAGAAAGGAGACTTGCCAATGAGAGGCAAGAAACAACTAGGAGGGAGATTGATGAGATTAGGCAAGCTCTTGTACAAGGAGAGCTTAATCGTCAACAACCTCCACCTCCTCCACCACCGATGGTACAACCGCAGCCGGCGGATAATGTTAGGGTTGTTCCCATTGCATTTGAGGAGCCACAAACCCTAGGGAGACGTATGGATCCGGCACAAAGAGCACACCGTCCGGGTGTGAACTTAGGAGATCCCGCAACCCACAACTATGAGCTCCGCCCTCAAGTTCTACAAATGATCCGGCATAATCAATTTGGAGGGATGGAAGGAGAGTCTCCTCATCAACACTTGATGAATTATGAGATCTTGATGGAGACTCTTAGACCGCCAAGATTGGAGAGCAACAACCATAAGCTTAGGGCTTTTTCATTCTCTCTTAAGGACAAAGCCTTAGCTTGGTATCAATCCATTCCACAAGGGCGAGTTGGTACTTGGGAGGAGATGACAACCGAGTTTTTGACTAAGTTCTTCCCACCTTCCAAGACTACCGAATTAAGAGGGAAGATCAATGCCTTCGTGATGAAGGATAGAGAGAGCTTGTTCAAGTCTTGGGAGAGATTCAAAGACCTTCTCCTAGATTGTCCACACCATGGCATACCGAAAATTGAGCTATTGGAGATCTACTTCAAGGGACTTGATGAAGATAGCCAATTCAAGCTCCAATCTCTTTCCGGTGGGACTTTCATGGAGAAGCATGTGGATGATGCTTGGGAGTTTGTGGAGAAGCAAGCTCTAGTGATTGAGAAGTACTCCCATAGGAAGAGTGAAGGGAGAAAGGCGGGAGCATATGAGGTGAGTGAGGTCACCATGAGCAATTTCAAGCTTGACGCCATCAACAACGAGCTAAAGTCCTTGAGGGAGTTGTGTGCTACAACTTTGAAGAATCAAGCAACTCCTCAAGTGCTTCCACAAGCCAACTTGTCTTCCAAGGAGGAAGATGTCAATTACATGGGAAGGGGCAATTACAACAATTATCAAGGCCCAAGGAACTTCAACAACAACCGGCAATTCAACAATTACCGGCCCAACCATAACCATCCCGGGTTTTCTTACTCTAACCCGGATGGAGCCTTGAACCCTCCCGCTTCCACAAGCACAACTCCTCCACCTAAAGCTTCACAAGAACCTCCACCCGGATTTACTCAACCTCCAAAGGATAGAACGGAAATGATGTTTGAGCAATTGCTTGGAAGGTTGAGTGGTCTCGAGAGAACGGTGACTTCCATTTCCAAAGCTCAAAAAGTGTTGGAAGCACAAGTGTTCCAAAAGGCGGGTGAAGCCCATAGAGATCCGGGAAAGCTTCCCGGAAGAACCGAAGAAAACCCAAGAGGCCAAGTGTTGGCTATTACAACAAGAAGTGGGTTAAGCATGAAGGATCCTTTGCCCAAGGAGAATGCTAAAGGGAAGCAAGTGGTGAATGAAGAAGAGACTTTGCAAGGAGATGGAGGCAAGGGCAAGGATGTAGAGCCAACCTATGTGGCACCGCCTCCATACAAGCCACCACTACCATTCCCTCAATCACGAGCAAGAGCTCGCTTGGACAATCACTTTGGTAAGTTCCTTGAACTAATGTCTAAATTACATATTAACATTCCGTTCATGGATGCTATTTTAGGGATGCCGGCATATGGCAAGTTCTTAAAGGAAATACTCTCCAACAAAAGGAAGTTGGAGGAGTATGGGGAGATAAGAATGACAAAGAGATCCTCGGAGTTGATTCAAACGATGAAGGAGGAGATGCCTCCTAAGCTAAGGGATCCGGGATCCTTTTGTGTGCCAATCGGAGTAGGAGAAGTGAAGTATGACGCCTTATGTGATCTTGGGGCAAGTGTAAGCATCATCCCGCTTGCACTTTGTAACAAGGTTGGGCTAGGAGAGCCAAAGCCGGTCAAGATGACCCTTTACATGGCGGACCGCTCAATCACTCATCCGGTTGGAATCTTGGAAGACATTCCGGTGCAACTAGGGAAGTTCTATGTGCCCATAGACTTCGTTGTTTTGGACATCCCGACGGACTATCCGGTTCCTATCATCTTGGGGAGACCTTTCCTAGCTACTTCCGGATGTCTAGTAGATTGCAAGAATGGGACTCTCTCCTTCAACATTGGAGAAGAGAACATCAAGTTCAAACTATCCACAATGATGAAAGGACCAACCCTTGATGAAGATGTATTCAACATAGTTGAAGAAGAGGAGTCTAGAGAGGTTGTGAGCTCAATCTTGCTCAAGGATCCGCTTGAGAGAGTTCTTAGCTCAAGCTTGATGGAAGAAGGAGTTGAGGAGAGTAGCAATGAAGTAATCAAGGCCTTGAATGCATTGGATGAGCTACCAAGTGTTGGATTTGAAGTGCTAGAAGAAGAGGAAAACAGACAGAAAAATCGGACTGTAGGGCAAAAATCAGCCAATTTTTGTACTTATGCTGAAATTTTGTCCAGATTTGCAAAAATAGAAACTCAGATCGACCCACTGCCAGAAAAATCGTCCGATTTTTCCTCCTGGGTCGATTTTCCCGAGTCTTTTCAGCACCAACCTCTTGAATGTGAGCAATCATCAAGGGACTTCAAGGAGGCTTCCATGGCTTTGCAATCATCTCAACCTACATTGTATGGATCGTCTCCAACCGAAAAAGGTCCTCCTCAACTTGATCTTAAACCCCTTCCCTCTCATTTAAAGTATGCTTTCCTTGGTTCAAATTCTATTTATCCGGTGATTGTGAATGTATCTTTGAATGATGATGAGCTTAATAGACTGTTGAATGAATTGAAAATGCATATAAAGGCAATAGGGTACACCATTGATGATCTTGTTGGCATCAAACCATCTTTGTGCATGCATAGGATAATGATGGAAGATAATCATAAACCCTCTATTGAACATCAAAGAAGGCTAAATCCTATAATGAAAGAGGTAGTTAAGAAGGAGATCATAAAGTTGCTAGATGCGGGAATTATCTACCCTATCTCGGATAGTAAGTGAGTTAGTCCCGTTCATGTAGTACCTAAGAAGGGTGGGATGACCGTAGTGACCAATGAGAACAATGAACTAATCCCGACTAGGACGGCTACGGGTTGGAGAATGTGTATTGACTATAGGAAGCTTAACATGGCCTCTAGGAAAGATCACTTCCCCCTTCCCTTTATTGACCAAATGCTAGAGAGATTAGCTCAACATTCTCATTTTTGCTACCTAGATGGCTATAGCGGATTCTTCCAAATCCCTATCCACCCCGATGACCAAGAGAAAACAACGTTTACATGTCCATGGGGAACTTTTGCATATAGGAGAAAGCCATTTGGGTTGTGTAATGCACCCGCCACCTTCCAAAGGTGTATGATGGCTATCTTTTCGGAATACATAGAAAATATCATGGAAGTATTCATGGATGATTTCTCTGTTTATGGTTCTTCTTTTGATAATTGCTTGGCTAACTTGTCATTAGTATTGCAAAGATGTGAGGAGACAAATCTTGTCTTGAATTGGGAAAAATGCCACTTCATGGTAAGTGAAGGTATTGTGTTAGGACACTTGGTGTCTAACCGTGGCATTGAGGTTGATAGGGCCAAGATTGAAACGATAGAGAAGTTGCCACCACCTACCTCGGTGAAGGGGGTAAGGAGTTTCTTAGGGCATGCCGGTTTCTACCGGAGGTTTATTCAAGACTTCTCTAAAATTTCTAAACCCCTTACTAACCTACTAATGAACGATGTTGATTTTGTCTTTTCCAAAGATTGCCTTGAGGCTTTTTGTAGGTTGAAGAATGCTTTGATCTCCGCACCTATCATGCAACCTCCGGATTGGAGTCTACCATTTGAGATCATGTATGATGCAAGCGATGTAGCCGTTGGGGCTGTTTTGGGGCAAAGGAAAGATGGGCGCACTCATGCCATTTATTATGCTAGCAAGACGCTAGATGATGCCCAACTTAACTATGCCACAACCGAGAAAGAGTTGTTAGCGGTGGTGTATGCTTTTGAGAAGTTCCGCTCATATCTTGTTGGAGCGAAGGTCATAGTCTATACGGATCATGCTGCGATCCGTTATCTACTTACCAAGAAGGATGCCAAGCCTAGGTTGATTCGGTGGATCCTTCTTCTTCAAGAGTTTGATTTGGAAATCCGGGACAAGAAGGGATCCGAGAACTCCGTGGCGGATCACCTTAGTAGATTACCTCCCTTAGAGATTGAGAGAGACGACATCCCGATTGATGACTCATTCCGGGATGAGCAATTGCAAATGGTGGAGGAGTGCTTGTTCCAAGTGTCTAGAGGAAGTGAGCCATGGTATGCCGACATTGTGAACTACTTGGTGTGTGAGGAAGTGCCTCCCGGATTGACATATGCCCAAAGGAAGAAGTTCTTCAAAGATGTGAGGCATTACTATTGGAGCGAGCCACTTTTGTTCAAAAGAGGGCCGGATGGAATGTTTAGAAGATGCATACCGGAGGATGAGGTGGAGAGTTTGATCCGCCATTGTCATTCCTTGCCATGTGGAGGGCATGCTAGCTCACACAAGGCATGTGCTAAAGTGTTGCAATCGGGCTTCTTTTGGCCTAGCTTGTTCAAGGATGTGCAAGGCTTTGTAGTAGCTTGTGATGCTTGCCAAAGGACGGGCAACATCTCAAGGAGGAATGAGATGCCCTTGAACAACATTCAAGAAGTGGAGATATTTGATGTATGGGGTGTGGACTTCATGGGACCATTCCCTTCTTCATGTGGCAACCTCTACATCCTATTGGCGGTTGACTACGTTTCAAGATGGGTGGAGGCAATCGCCTCTCCTACAAATGACACCAAGGTGGTGGTGCGGTTCTTCAACCGAGTGATCTTCCCTAGGTTTGGAACACCAAGGGTGATCATAAGTGATGGAGGGAAGCACTTCACCAATAGGAACTTTGGGGCGCTTTTGGCCAAGTATGGGGTGACTCATAAGGTGGCAACACCTTACCACCCCCAAACTAGTGGCCAAGTGGAGATCTCCAACCGGGAGATAAAAGGGATACTTGAGAAGACGGTCTCTAGGACAAGAAAGGATTGGGCTATGAAGCTCGATGATGCCTTGTGGGCATATAGGACCGCTTTCAAGACACCAATTGGCACCACTCCTTACAAGTTGGTCTATGGCAAGTCTTGCCACCTTCCGGTAGAGATGGAGCATAGAGCTTATTGGGCCATTAAGTGGCTAAATTTTGACCTTAAGGAGGCGGGAGAGAAGAGGTTGCTTGATATAAACGACCTTGAAGAGATCCGGTTGGATGCTTATGAGAATGCCCGGATCTACAAGGAGAGGACTAAACGATGGCATGACAAGCGCCTCATCCCAAAGGAGTTGAATGAGGGCGACCTTGTCCTCCTCTTCAACTCAAGGCTGTGGCTCTTCCCGAGAAAGCTCATATCAAGATGGACCGGGCCATATGTGGTGAAGAAGATTTTTCCTCATGGAGAGGTAGAGATAGGAGGAGATCATTGTGGTGACTTCAAGGTGAATGGGCACCGTTTGAAGAAGTATATCCCGGAAGCCCCGGTGGAAGTGATTGCCCCGCTTCACCTCGATTGAAACGCTCATGAATTTGGTCAAGCTAATGACCTTAAAGAAGCGCTTGGTGGGAGGCAACCCATTGGTAACGTTTTTCCCTTTCTCGTTTTGTTTTTGTTTGTAGATTTTTCTGTTTTTGTGTGCTTGGTGTGTGCTAGAACCTTAGTAGCATTGGAAGCCTTGCTTGGCTAATGAATAATGATGATGAACCCCTCATCAACAATGGGTGGAGCGGACGCGGAACTTGGACGGCTAGCGGTGCCTAGCGCGGGTCCCGACGCTTTGATGAACACTTGGAGCTCTCTACCATGGTTGATAGGATCATCCAACATCAATTCCACTTGAGAATCCCAAATACCATAGCAAACCACTTTTACATTGTGAGAACCTTCTTTCACTTCTTTATTTAGTTTACACATTAGGGACAATGTGTTTCTAAGTATGGGGTGGGGTTTGCATGATCCTTTGCATGATGAGCATTTAGGGTAGTTTAATATTTGCACATGTCTTGCATTGTATATATTCATTTCAAAAATTCCATAAAAATCAGAAAATTTAAAAATTTTTGTGATTTCTAGGCTTGGATATGACCCTAATGATGAACCTTGTCTTGTGGATTGGCTATGGATGGCCTTGTGTGTTTAATTGATGATGCATATGTGGACTTGAAATACTTATCTTGAATTCCATGAATGACTTGTGATTATGATGCTTGACTTGATTGAATTGAGTATTGAAAGTCAAAATTACATGCTAGTTCTTGCACATCCTTTAGGAGTGATTAAGGCAATTTATTTCTCTCTACTTCTCATCTTGATCATGTTGTTTGAGCACCTCAATTGATGAAAAATTTGACCTCTTTTGACCCATCCGGGAATAGGAGCATGCTAGTGTGTTGATGATGTGTGAAAAGCAAGTGTGGGGTGAAGTTGTTGATGAAAGAATGATATGAATGAAGTGCTGAAATTGTTGTGAAAGTTGAGACAAAAATATAGGATTGGGGACATTGGTTTAAATGACAAGTAACTCGGTACACTTCACATAATCGGGTGTTGGTGCCTTGCCAAAGTCAAATAAACCGATAATCCTAACGAGCTTTGGTATGTGTGCCCGGTGTGGGTGCATCTCGAAAAATAGAAAAAGCCCGAGAATGGCTAATCACCAAGGTTTCGGCTTTTGTACACCAATGCCATTGTCTAAGAAATAAAAGAAAGAAAAGAAAATGAAGAAAAATATACACTTGAGGGAAGTTGATAAGAAAATTTGAAGTTGTGGTTGTTTAGTTCCTTTCCCGGATTAGCATCACATAGCCTAGAAAATTCCCACCTAATCACAACGTTTCTTGGCCTTCTATTTCACAAGTCCTCATGACCTACTTGCATATGTGTAAGACTTAGTGATCTAGATTGGACATGCTCATGATCATCTTGACTTCTTCATTTTCACCTCTCATGCATGACTTCTAGTTAAGTATAATTGTCTTTCCATGCCTTCATTTATTTCATGCATGATTGCTTGTCCATTGCCATGAAACATTACTATGAAGGTGATCCAATATTAGAAGCACAACTCCAAAAAGATTTTGCCATTTTTCTGCATACATAAATCATGTCATCTCTTAGTCTATAGTTGAGAATTTGCTCGGGGACGAGCAAACCTTAAGTATGGGGTATTTTTGATAACAAGATTTATGACTTAGGATTAGGAAATCATTTAGATAGATTTCTCACTCATTCATGCACGTTTTGGCATTGGTTCATGACGTCTTCGCTCAATTCATGCACACTTCTAGAAAAGACGTCTACACTACCTTTTATCGGTTTTGTTGGTAATTCGGGGATCTATTGGACGTTAATCGATACATTTGAGGGCCAAGTCTCATGATGGTACACATCCAAAGCATTGGAGGAGCATAATTGGAGCAACAAAGGACACAAAGACCACTAATGGCGCAAGCAATGGGGCAACTCATGGCTAGACGATCATAGCATGTTTCTGTTGAAGAAAATCGGACCAACTAGCAGCTAAATCGGCCGATTTTTGTCCACTAGGTCGATTTTTGGGCCTTTGACAGCTTAAGCCACGTGTCCCACGATCTCTTGTCCGTCCTTGCTCTTGGTGGAGAATATAAGTGGTCCTGCAAGTTGTTGCTGAGCATCTCTCCCTCTCCCACACTCTCATTTACATCTCACCAATTTGGGGGAAAGATTGGAGGAGAAGAAAAACTCTCAAGGATTGAAGGAAGAAGAAGAACACCATTCTAAGAGTGAAAGTAAGGTTTTGAGTGATTTTTGAGTGATTTTTGTAATCTTGGCTTGAAGAACTATTGGAAGGATTGTTAGGAACGTTTTGAATCTTCATTTAAGAGTTTGTAAGTCTTGCTACAACTTGGATTCAGTTGAGATTTATTGATTTTGCTTGCCTATCTTTCATTATCCATCTATGAACACCATGTATGCTTGTTTGATGACTTTGGATCTTGATATGCATACTATTGGCTAGTTTATTGTGATTCCGGAGTGATGGATTGATGGTTATGGCAAGGACTATGATAGGATGGACTTATATGTTAGTTTAGGATGAATTGATTGAACCAAACCTTAACCAGAGAGGAAAATCGGCCTGTTCGTCAGCTAAATCGGCCGATTTCCCTATGATCCACCCGATTTCCTCCTCTGTTGCTCTTTAAATGATGAATCTGTATGTTAGGGTGCTAGGTTGTTGAAACCCTAGTGTTTATTAAGCCTAATCTAGTTTAGGAACACCTAATGCTATCAATCTAAGTGAGGAAAGAGATCTACCCGATGATTTCCGACCTTAGGTACCTAAGATGATGAATGCTAGGTAGTAGTGAGCCTCATAAGCCGCTATTGGATCGAGTGTGCTAGGATTAGTACTTGAGACTTCCCTATTCCGAGACTTACCCGGTAAGGAGAGGGTTGCACCCTTAAGTAGTATCCGGTTTGTGTAGAATTCCCTATTTAACACCCTTGAGACCTACCCGGTAATAGGAGTTAGATGCGGGACATGGTGAAGTGAGAGACCTACCCGGTAATTGCTTCCATTAGTGAAACACTCTTCCCCAACACCGCAGCTTGTCCTTAGAATCCTTAGAACCTTGAGTCCAATGCCATAACCGGAAATCTTGATCTCTAGAATCTACTTTTCTCTCTTGATCATATACTTGTGCTTTGAGTTACTTGTTCGATTGCTAGTTGAGTTGTTAGCTTGTTTCATTGTCTTTCTTGATTTGTAATCCTTGTTTGATCATTACAAAAACCAATCAAAAATATCATCATTTTCATTTCTTTATTTCTCTCTTCTCTTAGATTAGATCCACACTATCTATGACCATTGTTTGACTCAATTTCACCTTAGTCTTTGTGTTCGACCTCGGAATACTATCCCTACTACAAACGTCCCGTACACTGCGGGTTCGCTAGGAGTTAGGATAAATATAACGAGTATAAATTTAAAGCTTATTGCGTGCACATCACACGATCTTAGCGTAACAGGCAACAATGGAGAAGTGTTTTGGGGAAGAAAGGTAGGTCAAAAGAAAGGAGAAAGATCCTCAATTACAGCCTGCAAAATCCTTTAAATACCCACTAAGATGCAAGAGCAATGGAAGAGATCGTGGCCAACTGTCAATGTGGTCCTGGCAAGAATCACGGGCATAATCACGGCCGTGGTCTTGGTCCAGACCGTGGTTCGCTCTAGAAGCTTCTCCTAGGCTCGTTAAGCCATAATTTGGTGCATGGTTTGTGTTGGCAAGGTTCCATGAGTCCTCCTTAGCCCTTAGCTTGCATTCCAATGAGTCCGGAAGTGTGTCATCTCGAGGAATGATCCTCGGATGTATCGATTAGGCTCTTAAATCTCCCAAAATACCTACAAAGCAAGCAAAAGTCCGAGTAGACGTCTATCTCGACAAAATACGTGATTTGAGTGCAAACGCCGTGAACTAATGCTAAACCATGCATGAATGAGCGGAAAATCTATCTAAATGAGTGTCTAAATCTAAGTCATAAATCATGTTATCATGCCCGGTTACCAAAGAAGCCATAGTTTGGTATCAATAATGCACGTTTCGATATTCAAACAGGTCATTTTTCTCCCTTTATGAAAGTTGTCCTGGGTGGTTGTCTTATAGTTTGGCAAACGTTTCGAATCCACGTCAATTTCTTGAGGGGCTAGCGGGAATAGTTGATCAACTAACTCACCAAGTTGTGGCTAACACCAACTACAAAAACTACACCAAGGGAAGTATAAATGTTACGGAATCACAGAGGATTTATTGTTTGGTGCAGTGTACTCCTGACCTTAATAGTACACAATGTGAGAGCTGTCTAAAATCAGCTCGTAATCAAATACCGTATTGTTGTCCTTCTGGAAGTACTTATGCGCCCATCAATTATCCTAGTTGTCGTATCATGTACGACATCATGCCCTTCGGACCAGGACAAGCCCGCTCACTATCTCCAACACCGTCGCTAGATAGTTCTCCGGATGTTGTTCCGAACTCCCCAGGTAAATTAATCAAACTACCTTTCTGAATGATCCCACAACAATTTTAAAGTGATAAGGTCGTTGGACTATTCCTTTTGTTATCGGTTGGAGTACTTCTACCGCATGATGCACATGTACAAACTATTAGGATATTAAAGATATTATAGATAATATCGTAATTATATTAGGCTAGTTTATATTTGATTCTATATTTACTATCTTTATTATTCTATTTTAATGCCTATATAAAGGGTTACTTTAACATCAATACATTGTGGTTCTTCCATCAACATTTATGAGATTCTAAACCTAAACCCTAGATTTATCACATACGTTCTAAAACATACCGTTATTTGTAGGAAAATACGTTAAATTCTACGATTTAGCAATTGGTGTTCCAGTAGCGGCTGTGCATTACTGCTTCTAGGCGTCGGTATATTTTGTCTCCGGCGTCACAGGAAAGTGGAAAAGATACCCAAAGGTACAATCATTCAATTTCTTTTCTGATCCATCTTCTGTATCCCTTACAAATGGTATAAATTACCCACGCTAATAGGCCCAAAGAGCCCAACACTGAACATCCCAATACTACCTAAGCTTTGTCCTATATATACATTGTAATATGTTATAGAAATCAATGAGAAGAATCTTTTCATCATTGTAGAATGTCCACTATGGTATCAGAGCAATAAAACAAATGCCCAACAAACATGATCCTCTATCACCATGCCTACCACCTCCTCTAAAACAGAGGATGAAGAAAGTTCTACATCTCCTCTAATTACTACACCAGCTACTCTTCCATCTTTTTCCCTTTCACCACTCACAAACCTCCTTACTATCAAGCTCAGCCAGGGCAACTTCCCTCTTTGGAATGCCCAAATTTTATTCTCTCATTCGTGTACAGAACTTGTTCTGTCACGTGCATAGTTCAAATCCGTGTCCATCTTCTTCTATAGATGGCTCTGCAAATCCAGCCTACTAGTCCTGGATCTCCAAGGATCAGCTTGTAATGGTCATTCTCATGGCTAGTCTCACAAAGGAAGTTCTTGTTCAAGTCCTTGAATGCTCTTACTCCTTCCAGATTTGGACTCTTCTTCACGAATCATTTGTTGCCCGTTCAAGTGCACAGGCTATTCATGCTCGTCTTTAGCTGCCTTCCTTGAAGAAAGGTGACCTTTCTATTCATGCTTAATATCATCGTTCCAGGAACCTGGTCTCTAGCCTCACATTTGCTGGCCACTCCATTGCCGATTCTGAATTCATCACTTATATCCTTACGGGTTTGGGAACGGAGTATGACTCCATAGTTACTCCCCTCTCCACTCAACCTATTTTACCCTCTCCTAACCAAATTATATCCTACCTGCTTGTTGATGAGGCTTGCCTTACTCAACAATACACATCCATACTCCCTACACCTCCTATGTCAGCAAACAACACCACTACAGAGGCTAACTTCACTAGAACCACCAATCCAAATTGAAACAGAGGCCGCTCATCAAATCCACCTAATAACAGTCAAGGCAGGGGACCTTCTCAAGGAAGAGGCTCTTCAAAAAATCCATCTCGTCCCTACCAACAAAACTCTCCTCGAGGTTATGGGAATCAGTACAACTTCACTGGCCAGCCTGATTCCCGACCCACATGCCAAGTCTACTTCAAACCGGGTCATAGTGCTCTGGTATGTTGGCACCGTTTTGATCAGGCGTATCAGGCCTCCCCACCTTCATCGATGCAGGTTCATAATACTACCTCAACACAATGGTACCCGGACACTGAAGCCGCAAATCATTTCACTCCAGACATTGCAAATCTTCACATCGACTCCCTACCCTATGATGGTACAAGTTGTGTCTTCCTTGGTGATGGCTTGTGCATTCCCTTGCACTTCGTACTCTTGGGCCAAGGCCCATGCCTTGCCTCAACCGGCCTCTTCCACAATTTCAACAAACCCTTTGCAACTTCTATTTGTTGATGTATAGGGCTCAACCCACTTAAATTCCTTAAAGGACAATCGGTATTACATTTCCATTGTTGATGATTGATCCAAGTTCATATGGTTATACCCGATGGCTACCAAATCACAAGTCACTCCGATCTTAACGGCGTTCATTAAACTCGTTTCAAATCAATTTTCCTCCATCAAATCCATTCAAACGGATGGAGGAACCGATTTAAACTCATTGTTCCCCTTCTTCAAAACCTTGGGATTCACCATCGACTCACTTGTCCCTATTGACATCAACAAAATGGAAGTGTTAAAACCCGTCACTGTTGCATTGTCGACATGGGATTTACTTTACTAAAAAACTCATCTCTCCCACTTACGTATTGGGACTTTGCTTTTCAAACCTCCCCTTACCTCATCAACCGAACCCCTACACCACTCCTTCAAAACAAAAGCCCGTTTGAGCTTCTTTTTCAAACCCTTCCGGCTTATGATTTTCTCAAAGTATTTGGTTGCCTCGCCTTTCCAAATTTACGACCATACAACAAAAATAAACTCAATTTTCAATCTACCCCAACCATTTTTCTTGGTTATTCTCCTAACCATAAAGGATACGTTTGTTATGATTGGCTAAATCTTAAATTCTACATTTTTAGAGACGTGTTATTTCACGAAACACATTTTCCGTTCTCTACCTCTACAAATCATCACATGTTGGTACCCCTCTTCCTATTTTCTCTATAATGGAACCTAATTCTTCATATTCGTCTGGCCCAGCCCACTCCCCAGTTCATTCACCTTTGTCAACCCCACATATATCTTCTCTTAGGCCGGCCCAATCCATCAATCCTCCTACACCGTCAACCCCATTACCCAATCCACCTCCTCCTCATCCTATGCAGAACCGGCTGAAACACAACATCCTCAAGCCCCTAGTTCGTCACGACGGCACCATACCCTGGCCTACCACCCGACCTTCTTGCTCCCTTTCCATCATCATCCCAAATGAACCATCCTCCTATATTGAGACCTCTAAATTTCCAAAATGGAGGGAAGCAATGAGCAAGGAATTCAATGCCTTGATTCATACCAACACTTGGACCCTCGTACCATACCCTCCATCTTCCAACATCCTTGGTGTTAAAAGGTGTTTATAACAAAGCGACATGCCGATGGCTCAATTGAACGTCGTAAGGCTCGATTAGTCACTAAGGGCTATTACCAACTTGAAGACATTGATTACTCTGAGACTTTCAGTCCACTAGCCAAACCAACCACAATCAGACTCCTCCTCTACATTGCCTCTACCCAGTGTTGGTTTGTCAAACAACTTGATATAGAAAACACTTTTCTACACGGGGACCTGACTGAGGATGTTTTTGTTCAGCAATGAACATGTTTCACTCCTTCTCAATTCCCTTCTCATGTCTGTAAATTGCACAGGCCTCAAACAGGCTCCTAGAGCCTGGTTTGGGAAGCTTATTGACACTTTTCTATCACTAGGATTCAAATCTTCTCTTGCAGATACCTATTTGTTCTCCTATCGCCAAGGTGATCAATCTATCTTCATCCTAGTGTATATGGATTACTTGCTAGTTATTTCTTCGTCTGATGCTCTCACGGGCAATTTTATTAAGTCTTTAGATGCCTCCTTTCTTGTCAAAGACATGGGGCCATTGCACTATTTCCTGGGAATTTAGGTTACCGAAGACACAAGTGGTTTTCATCTTTCTCATTCATAATATATTAAAGATCTGGTTCTCAAAACACATATGCAAGATGCCAAAGCAGTGACTACACCAATGGCAACCTCCATGCCTTCTTCCCTTGCAATTGCCACACCATTTACTGACACAACTCTCTATAGAAGTACAGTTGGTAGCCTCCAATACCTGACCTTTACACGCCCAGATGTTGCCTTTGTAGTCAATCGAGTATGTCAAACAATGCACTCAACAACTCAGGGAGATTGGCAAGCAGTAAAATGCAACTTAAGATATCTCAACTACACATCACATTTTCAATTTCAGATCTCTTCCACATCAAGTATGGTACTCTCAACTTTCTCAAATTCGGATTGGGTTGGGGATAATCATCACCATCGTTCCACTAGAGCTTAATGTGTCTATCTTGCATCAAATTTAATTTCTTGGAAGTCCAAAAAGCAAGAAACTGGGGAAAGGTCCTCTACAGAGGCAAAATATAGAGTTTTGGCCCATGCCGCCCGCGAGACCTTATGGATTTAGACACTCTTGTGTGAATTGGGCATCATTTTACAGGAATCTCCTCTTCTCTGGTGTGGCAATCTTGGTGCTACTTATCTCGCCATGAATCTTGTCCTTCACCACCGCATTAAACACATATTCATTGACTATCACTTCGTTAGAGAGAAAGTTCAGAACAAATCCCTTTGTTTCCCCTTTCTGTCAACGAAGGATCAAATTGCGGATATCATCACTAAGCCCTTGTCGACGGCCCGCTTCACACAACTTCGATCCAAACTTCAGCTTCACCAGCTTGGATCGAGGGGGATAATAGGCCCAAAGAGACCAACACTGAACAACCCAATACTACCTAGTTTTTGTCCTATATATAAATTGTAATATGTTACAGAAATCACTGAGAAGAATCTTTTCATCATTGTACAATGTCCACTACACACAGATGGTGAAAAGGACAATCGTATCGAGGGTGCAACACAATTTGATCTGGGGACAATGAAAGTAGCAACAAAAAACTTTTCATCTACGGACACACTTGGAGAAGGTGGATTTGGCATTGTTTATAAGGTAACCATTAAGAGCCTTTGTCATATACTCATATCTGAGAATTTGAATTGATCCTGAAATTCTTCTTTGTAGGGAAGTTTCAAAATGGGGAAGAAGTAGCCATTAAGAGACTTTCACAACAATCCAAACAGGGTGTTAGAGAATTTCTCAATGAGGTGCAACTCATAGCGAGGCTTCAACACAGGAATCTGGTTAGACTTGTTGGATTCTGCACAGAAAGTGGAGAAAGGCTGCTTGTTTACGAGTTCATGCCTAACCTAAGTCTGGACCACTTTCTTAAC
Source organism: Fagopyrum esculentum (assembly GCA_033239045.1). Classification (NCBI taxonomy): domain Eukaryota; kingdom Viridiplantae; phylum Streptophyta; class Magnoliopsida; order Caryophyllales; family Polygonaceae; genus Fagopyrum; species Fagopyrum esculentum. The sequence goes on from BSUD01000001.1 coordinate 155,829,401, forward strand.
TTTTGGTAATCTTAAACCATTATAGATAAATGAACTATCATATATATACTTCAACTGAATAGAGATATTGATAAAAATTTGAAAATTGAAATTACAGATCCTAGCACGTCTGAGTATCTTCCCGGGGAAGTAAGGTATAAGATCATAGAAGGAGTTGCAAGCAGGATTCATTATCTACATGAAGATTCAAGGCTGACAGTTGTACATCACGATCTCAAATCAAGCAACATATCGTTGGATCAACACATGAACCCTAAAGTTGCTGATTTTGGAATTGCAAAGCATCTCATACTTGACCAAACAGAAGCCAATGTCAATACCACAAAGATTGTTGGGACACGGTAAGATTTTATAACATAAGCTTCCTTTGTATATATTTTTTGAACAATTTCTTGCTAAGCATGTATATATTTCTTGTATACAGTGGATATATGGCACCAGAATAGGCACTTGCAGGTCCATTTTCAATTAAGTCTGATGTTTATAGCTTTGGAGTCATACTTTTTGAGATTAGAGATGGTAAAAGTAACAACCAAGTGGCACATAATGGAGGATTTTTAGTCCACATAAGTCAAACTGAACAGTTTCATCTTGTAACCAAATTCAGATTTTCAAACTGATGAAATTGTGTTTTGTGATTATAGGCATGGAAACGATGGACCGAATGGGAGATTGAAGCGATAATAGACCCGACATTATGAAACACATTCTCAAGAATGGAAGTAGGGAGATGCATTCAAATAGCATTATTGTGTGTTCAGTATGATCCAACGAGTAGGCCAACAATGCATATTGTGCTTCTAATGTTTAATAGTAGAAGCATGGAGCTTCCCTCTCCATCTCCGCCGACGCCTTTTGGTGATGATAAGAATTCATTTAGAGAATACCGAATGTGAGAGATTGAATAAATTCCCCGTAGGGTTTCCATTGACTGATGGATATATTTATAACAAACGTATTTACAATATTTACGTAGGGCATCCTCTTATTTACATAATTACATATTCTATCATACCCCCGCAGTCGAAACTGGAGGAGGTAGTACAGTAAGACTGGATCTGAAGTCTAAAAACAATTGTCGAGGAAGTCCCTTTGTAAAAATATCTGCATACTGAAATGCCGATGGTACGTGAAGAACTCGAACGTGACCTCGGGCAACTTTATCTCGGACAAAATGAATATCAATCTCAATATGCTTAGTCCGTTGGTGTTGAACCGGATTGCTGGCAAGATATGTAGCAGATATGTTGTCGGTGTAGACAATGGAGGCCTTGGCAAGGGGGCAATGAAGCTCAAGTAAAAGATTGCGAAGCCAAGAGCACTCGGAAACAGCGTTGGCAACTCCTCTGTATTCTGCCTCTGCACTGGAACGAGATACTACAGATTGTCGCTTGGCAGACCATGAGATTAATGTGTCGTTGAAAAAGACACAGTAACCTGAGGTGGATCGGCGGGTATCAGGGCAACCGGCCCAATCTGCATCTGTGTAAGCAATAAGGTCAGAGTTTGGAGAGGGAGAAATGGTAATACCCAACGAAGAAGAGCCTGCTATGTAGCGAATGATACGCTTAAGGGCAGCGAAGTGAGATTCCCTGGGATCATGCATGAACAGACATACTTGTTGGACGGCATAACTGATGTCAGGGCGAGTGAAAAGTTAAGTACTGAAGAGCTCCAGCTAAACTCCTGTAGAGGGTCGGATCACTGATAGCCGGAGAAGAGGACGCACTTAACTTTACATTTGTCTCAGCAGGTGTTGCAGATGGTTTGCAGTTGGTCATTTTTGCTCTTTATACAATGTCACGAGCATATTTGTCTTGAGAAAGGAATAGTCCGGACGAAGTTCGACGAACAGAGATGCCCAAAAAGTAGGATAGAGGACCTAGATCTTTAAGGGCAAATTCCTTGCTTAGGCGTCCTATCAGCTGCTGACGTAAGCTGTCTGAGGAGGCTGTAAGAATGATATCATCTACATATAGAAGTAGTTAAGCAATATCTGAACCTTGGCGGTAAATAAATAGAGAAGAGTCGCTCTTACTGCCAACAAAACCGATGTGACTGAGGAATCCAGCAAATCGTTGAAACCAAGCTCGGGGAGCCTATTTGAGACCGTAGAGTGATTTTTGCAAGAGACAAACATGGTTGGGAGTTGTCGGATCACGGAAACCTGGAGGTTGAAACATATAAACTGTTTCATTCAGTTGCCCGTGGAGGAAGGCGTTCTGGACATCGAGCTGATGAATAGACCAAGAGCGTGACACAGCAATGTGTAAGACCATCCGAATAGTCGCCGGTTTGACAACTGGGCTAAAAGTTTCATCACAATCAATTCCAATTTGCTGAGAACATCCATTAGCCACTAATCGAGCTTTGTATCGCTCAAGGGAACCATCAGACCTGTATTTGTGCCTAAATATCCACATGCAACGCACAATGTTAACATCACTAGGACGAGGAACTAGAACCCAAGTCTTGTTCCGCATAAGGGCTCGATATTCGTCGAGCATGGCGGCGTTCCAATACGGATCCTGAAGAGCTACATTGTGGGATTTGGGAATTGGCGAGATGGATTGGGAAAGAGGTGCGGTGGTAACCGATAAATCAAATATCGGCTTTGGTTTGACGATGCCGGATTGACTCCGGGTTTGAGGTCTGGTCGGAGGGTGGGTTGCTGGATTTATAGGCAGGTGGGTGGGTAAATTGGTGGTCGGTGATGAATGTGGGATTGTGGACTGAGGTGGGCCGCTGGTGGGGACGGATGAAGTTGCTACAGTGCGCGTGTTGGGCTGGAGGGATGGAGTAGAAAGAGGTGGGCCAGGAGAGGGTATTGGGCCTGGTGAAAAAGGCGGATGGGTAGCAGGTGGTGGGCCAGGAGAAAGGCTAACATGCGGTTGAGGCAAAATGGGTAAAAGGGGCTGGGAGCCTGACGCATGCGGTGAGCTGGGAGAGAGCTGACGCATGTGTGCTTGAGTATAGGGGGAAATGTCGTCGTCGGTTAGAGAGTCATAGTGATCCGGGGAGACGGTATTCCGGGAAGCAAACGGAAAATTAGACTCATCAAAAGTAACATGGCGAGAAAGAATAATTTTATTTGTACCTAGCTCGAGACATTTGTATCCGCGATGATGGGATGGATATCCAAGGAATACACATGGAGAGGTACGATGTTGGAGTTTATTAGTTATGGTAGCGCTTTGGTTGGGATAACAAAGGCAACCGAAGACTCGAAGATGACTCAAGAGAGGTGTGGTGTTGTATAACACTTGGGTAGGGGACAATTTTTGAATAGTGGTGGAAGGAAGAATATTGAGGAGATAGCAGGACGTTTCCAAGGCGTGAGGCCAATAGGAAACGGGAATGGATGCGTGAAAAAGGAGGGAACGCATCATATTATTAATGGTGCGAATAATGCGTTCAGCTTTGCCATTTTGAGGAGAGGTGTGAGGACACGAAAATCGGAAATTTATGCCATGAGTAGCAAAAAATTTGTGAAAATTCGTGTTGTTAAACTCACGTCCCATGTCGCATTGAAAACTTTTGATGTTGATATGAAATTGTGTTTGAACATATTTATGAAATTGCACAAAGATATCGAAAACTTGAGACTTAAATTTAATAGGATAAATCCATAAAAAATGAGAAAAGTCATCAAGAAATAAAAGATAATATTTAAAACTTTCCCGACTAGGAAGTGGAGAGGTCCAAATATCACTATGAATAATGTCAAACGGTGCAAAAGTGGTAGAAGAAGAACGATCAAATGACAATCTATGATGTTTTCCTAGCTGACAAGCATGACAAAGGGAAGAAGAGGACTCCTTATTGCAATGAAGTAAAGAAGATGAACGCAAAAAATTAAGCACAGGCGCGCCGGGATGACCTAGACGTGCGTGCCAAACTGCGGAAGACTCGACAGATAGAGCGTGATGTGTAGGGGGATTGGTGGTAACTGGATAGAGCTCCCCGGAGCTATTACATCTCATGCGAACTGTCCCCGTGTGTAGATCCTTCACAGAAAAACCAAAAGGGTCAAATTCAACAGAAGCAAGGTTATCCGTTGTAAAACGTCTAACGGAAACCAAGTTCTTGACAAGTTTAGGAGCAACAAGGATATTGGTCAATTTAAGAGGTCGGTTATTTGTGGGTAAGGTAGCATCGCCAAGACCTGTAGAAGGAATACGCATACCATTCCCAACAATTATCGAATTTAATGAACCATTATGCGAAAAAGACGAAAGGTTACCGGAATCGTTCGTCATGTGTGATGTCGCTCCCGTGTCCATGTACCAAAGATTGTCTGCGGGATTGAGGGACATTGTTGCAAAAGCGTGATCAATGGCTGTGGGCTGCTGAGACATGTCCGAAATAAGTCCCAGATGGGCCTGTTGTTGATGCTGAAGTGGATTGGGCCCAAGCAGTCCGGCCTGATTCGCTGGATAGGGGAAAGGAGGAGTGTGCCGGCCCATTGCTGCATTCTGATACGGGCTGGTTGTCTGGGCCGGAAACCATGCGGGATGGGAAGAAGAATTCGGCCCACCAGAAGAAGCAGCTACTGGATGCCAGCCCAGCTGAGGATGAAACGCAAACCTAACGCCGGTGGATGCTCGACCCTTGCCTTTCCGGTTTCGGCTACGGCCCCTGTTGGGTTGGTCCGGTGCGGTGGTCCGACTGGACTGCTGTCTGGAGGACGGAGCGGTGTTGCCGGCTGCAGTTGTGTTCAGGGCGGTGTCTTGACCGGTTTTGGTTTGAGCGGCCATTCTCGTTTCTTCAAGTAATAATTGCGATCTGACTTTAGTGAAATGCGGAAGAGGATCCGATTGTTGAATAAAACTGGCCGCAGCATTGTACTCAGCAGGTAAGCCTGAGAGAAGTTGAAGAACGAGACGATTGTCCGAAACGGCAGATCCGACACCCTTCAGTTGATCAGCGAGAGATTTAAGGTGTTGACAATAAGCAGAGATAGAAGCAAACCCTGACAGTTTACAGTTGGAGAATTCGTGTTCAAGATAAACAGCGCGGGTGTTCTTGTTATCTTGAAAAATGTTCTGAACTCGAATCCAAGCTTGAAGAGCGTTATCATCCGGATCTAAGATTTGAAGGAGGATGTCCCGTGAGACCGTGCTGTATATCCATTGAAGAACGGTCGCGTCAACTTGTTGCCAGAGGGAATCATCAATGTCAACCGGTTTAGGAACCGTAGCATCGATGTGATCCAAAACGTTATGAGCCTTCGCGGTAACGCGAAATAAGGTGACCCATGATGCGTAAGGAGTTTCATGGTCAAGGACGAGGGCGATGTTGTTCTTGATGTTGGATATTCCGAGCGCAGAATGAAAAAATGATTTTTTATCGGCAGCCATGATAGGACTGTAGAACCGAGAGACTGGAGGTTATGGTGGCGGGAGGGCGCACAAAATAGCCTCGACAGAGTAACGGTATTAGGGCTAGGGTTTAGCCGGCGGGGAAAAGAATGTGCGGAAGAAAAGGAAAGAAGCCTGATACCATGTGAGAGATTGAATAAATTCCCCGTAGGGTTTCCATTGACTGATGGATATATTTATAACAAACGTATTTACAATATTTACGTAGGGCATCCTCTTATTTACATAATTACATATTCTATCACCGAAGACACCGAACTGGATAAGAAATCTCCACTACTGGTGCCTTGAACTTGGAAAATAACCTTTACCCTCGTTAACTCTCCAAACTGAACACTCAAATTTGCTGAGTATAGTGTTGAGTGAAGAGTTTCTTTGTTCTTTTTTTTTTCCCTTTGTGTTGATTGAGAAACTTCATTATTGTACTGTGAGATTTGTGAATGTGTAACGTTAAGTGTGTAATCCCGAGGAGTCTTAAGCTGCTTATTGAGCCTTCAATCAGTTGGTTACTACAGTTTTGAGTGATTTCATATTGAGTTGAAGTCTACCCTAAAGACCGGTTGAATTTACTCTGACATGTGGAACTCTGATATTATTGAGTGAAAAATCAGTACAACGGACGGAGAAGACCAAAGATCAAGTTGTTGATGCATTCAAGGAGTTCGTTGCTAGGGTGGAACAAGTTGCTAGGGTGGAACAAGAGACGAGACAAAATCTCAAGAGTGTCCGATCGGTGAATATCGAGGTCTATTTGAGGCATATTGCACATTTCATAGTATCAGGATGGAGACGACACCACTAGCTTAAGACGACATAACTAAACGGGCTTGCTTAGAGAAAGAACCAAGCCATTACAAACACAATTCGGTGTAAGTGATCACACGCCAAATTGTCCAAGTCATTTTCGGGACAAGTTGTGAAGACAATCGTTGATATTATAAATATATGATCCTTACACCGTATGTTCCCTTGGATGGAGACACCCAGCGGAAGTTTAGAGAGTAAATAAGGTTTCTTATGACCTTCTAAAGGTGTTCGGGTACATGGCATCCGTTCAAATACTGAAGGGCGAACATGCAAAGCTTGACGCAAAGACTGAAGAATACATCAACCTTGGCTCACCTAGAGATGAACTCGGGTATCGGTTGTCGGATCCGATCAACAAGACGATCCTTAGAACTCGATGTGGTATTTCTCAAAGATCAGACAATTGAAGATCTTCAACGGTCAAATAAGTCAAAGACAAGAGTCAAAAGGAGCACGATGAACCCTCATTCTTCTCCTACACGAGAAGACACTTCAGAAGAAGTCATGCCAAGAAGCAACAATAGCAAAGAGAATGATCTTACTTAAGAGCACGGTGAGGAGGAAACCCATCAAGTGCTAGAAGCACAATCGAGCAGTCCTTAGATCCTCAACGGAGATGGTCTTCCAAAGATAGACATCCATCTATATGATACGCTCTAGACGAATATGTGACCCTCTTGGATAAGGGGAGCCTCAAAAGAACAATGAGGCCATGAATGTCAGACACAAGAATGATGGGTAAGAGACATGGAAGAAGAGATGGAGATATTGCTTGAAAACCACACATATGATAGAGTTGGTGGAGCTACCAAAAAGCTTTGAAGTATAGATGTGTATACTGAATAAATCGGAGGATGGAAACTCAATGCCTCGTTACAAGGCTCGGTTGGTCATGAAAAGATTCCAGGCCCAACAGAAGAAAGGCGTCTTTGAAGATATATTATCTCCAGTAGTGAAGATTTCATCAATATAATCCAAGTTGTAAGACCACTTTTCTCTATGGAGATCTCGAAGAGAAGATGCATGGAGGAATATGAAGATTCAAATTAGTGCTAAACAAAGAGAATCTAGTATACCAACTCACGAAGAGTCTCTATGAGCTAAAGCAAGCACCAAGACAATGGTACAAGAAGTCCGACTCTTTCATGGACGATCATGACTTCAAGAAGAATCTATGTGACACATGTGTCTTCATGAAGAGCTTCTCTAAAATGATTCAAATTATTTTATTGGAACCAAATATATTTATTTGAGATTACATATGAACTTTTCAGTTATGTCATGAGAGTATATAAGCTTCAGGGCAATGAGGAAAGCAACTGGGAAATTTTCCGACACAAATAAACTTGGACAAGGGGAATTTGGTGCCCCAAGCATTATACTAGGACAAACATATAAATCAGACTTTGAGCCGACGGTGTCACGCACCTAGGCATGGGGAGGTTTCCCTCGACCTCTAACTAACTTCACGAGATATAACATTCATGGTATGTTAACACTAGTCAACGAGCATTTGCTTCAGTGAGTAATAACCAGTTGATAAAATAAGGATTAAGTAGGGACTAATAATATCCCACATCGAAAACAACGTTGGAATGGGTATAGAAACTCTGTATTTAAACTCAACGATAAAGACATTTTATATCCGCACAACAAGTTGAGCCACAAATATGGAACATCATGATGAGAGCAACATATTAGAAAGAGCGTGGAGAATCAATATCGAATTACCAATCTACCAAGTAAGATTATTTTATTATGTTTAGTTTATTATTTGCTTTCCTCCGTCAATCTGGTGTAGGAACTAGATACACATCTCTCTTTTTGTAACTTTTTGTTCGATTCATACGATGCTTTAATTATTTATGAAGATTTTCTTATGATGCTTTAATTATTTATGAAGAATTTTTTTTATCTCTTTTGAAAAATGATGCTCTTGGATTGTGATACTAACTACCAATTAGGTATGATTTGCACTTATGTAATTGTTTAAATTGTTTTTTCGTATGAATCTCATGTCTTTTAACTTTTGAGCTTGAGTTTGTAAATTTTGAATTTAACCGGAATTGCAGGGTGATGCATGATAAAACACTTAGTGAGGAAGCTTCTGACTAATATGAACACATCACAATATAAATTTGTTAAGATTTGGTTTTTGTAATTTGGATGTCGGCGGAAAGGAAAAAATAGGGTTTTGAAGATGTACATGTTTATTTGAGATTAAATGGAATTTTTAGTGCTTCCTATTTTGTTACTAGTGTACATCTCTCACCCATGATTACATAATTGAAGACTCGAGTACCAAAATAAATATATATATATATATATATATATATATATATATATATATATATATATATATATATATATATATATATACTGCATTTTCAATTTTACTCCCAATATTGGAATAGTTATAAACGAAAATGCCCTTAAGTTAGGACTAAGCTCGGTGAAATGGTACGTGTTGATTCATCTTCCTCCCGCTTAATGCTTCTCTTTCACTTTCATCTTTAGATGACAACTCCAACAATGCATTGTGTCGATCTGGCCTCGGAAAGCATTGTGTCGATCAAAGCTTGTGTTCCCTCGCTCAGTCGCTCCGCTATATCTACGAGCTCTGCTAGACATTGGTAAGCATTCTCCACTTCCTTAAATTTAACGTGCTTGGTTGTATCGTTATGTCCCCTTGTCTTTCACCCAATTTCAATCCGATGTTGAAGAGGTCAGTTTTCTCACCCTCTTTTCTTCTTTCATGATTCCAATTGCTTGTTTCTTTTGCTTCTACTCTTATATTGTTGATCATTTATCTCTGTTTGGCCATCTCTGCTGTTTTTTGTATTCTATTTAGGTAAAAATTCCTTGATTATGCTTTCATTTGATCACATTGTTATGGTTATTTAGGGTTCTTTGCAATTTTTTTACTCATGGAGCATGCCTAAAGGAGATTATTGCGAGTTCGCTCATGATAGGAAAGCATCCCCAAATAAGGTACAGTAGTCCCCCTTGCTTGTATTGCTTCCATCTGTTAGATTTTGATTTTGATCGGTTGTTCTTGTGGTTTTTCGATTTCAGATATGTACATACTATCAAAAAGGCCTTTAATGTAATGATTTTCATCTTTTGGGGAATATGGGTGAACTGGAAAGAGATTGGTTTGCTTTTGTATATTGTGCAAGGATTACAACTATATTAGTTGAATAAAATCAAAATTGTTCTTAACAGTATTCTCCAAATTTCCCTTTTCTACATCCCTACAATTCCCTTTTCTAAATCCATAACTTATTTATATACAATACAGTATTCTCCAAATTTCCCTTACATGAATAAAATCAAAATTGTTCTGGAACAGTCTACAAGAAGTGCATCCATGATTATTTCGAGAAGAAAAAAGGCGATAAGTGCCCCGTGTGTAAACTTATCTAGGCAACACTCCTGAGGATAAGCTGAGGTGAAATTTTGGTACTAATACAATCATATTGATGTTTTTCATGAAATCCTTGGCATGTTGCAGGCATGATCGTAGTTTACAGGATCTTCGGATGAAGCTTTTTCTGAAGAAAAAAATAGGTGAGGGTTCTAACAAACCTATTCGAACAATTTCACCTCCGGGTGGAGGTAAGGAGAAGCCACAACTATCGTTGCATCTTAGCTCATCGGGAGCATCTGAGGATAAAATTCCGGTTTGGTTCGCTTTGACTCCTTGTGAACCAAAGTAAGTTACTGTCATCTATTCATATATGGCTACATAATGTATTTGTCTATTGTTAACTATGGTTTCAATATGTTTGTTAATTGTATTCTTAATTCCTTTGTATGATTCAGGGATTTCCTGCCTCGCCTCCCGGCTCGTTTCTTGAGAATCAAGTAAGATTTATTAGCTGTTACTTAGGGTTTTGATTGTTTCTTGAATCTTTTGTCAAATTATTTGATTCCTTATTTTACTCTTTTCCCTTATCAGAAAGAGCGAGATAAGTGTCAAGTACATTCAAAATTACATTGCAAACAAATTCGGACAAATCATTGAGAATGATGTAAGTTTGAACGTTGCATATATACTATTGCATTAGAAGATGAGCAAAATCTTAATATAACTCTTTTCCCCTAAGGTTGCATATTTACTGTTGCATATCCGGTTATTGTTTCAAGTGTGTTGCTACTATGGTATCATTATCAAGATTAGTGATTCCTTGTATGTTTCTTTCAGGTGGAAATCAAGCTAATGGGTGAAACCTTATTGCTCGACCTACTGTTAGGTGAGGCTATGAGGTGTGGGCTAACGATATGACACAAGCATGGCACTTCACATTATGAAAAGGGCTTGGAGTTCTTACAATTACAATCCCTATCTAAACATCTTCATCAACAACCGCGCTTTCTTATCAAAGGCTCTCCTACACATGATTATTAAACGTTGTGAAAAGTGCTTGGAGTTCTTACAATTACAATCCCGTCAAATGTATTCAAATCCTACTCGTAACTAGTAGCAAATAACCCGATTTGTCAGGTTTGTAATGATATTGAGGATACACTGATACACCTACTACGGGATTGCCCGATGGCATGCCAGATTTGGAAGAAGCTGGTGCCAGTGCAGCATCAAACCATGTTTTTCAACCTGACTTGGGACGAGTGGCTCTATATGAACGTGAGCCTGAGGAACTCTACTTCTACACTAGGCAACTAGAACAACAGATTCGCATGCACCGTGTGGTGGCTTTGAAAGTGGCGTAATACAAGAATCTTCCAGGAGAGAGAGATGGTGTTGAACAAGCTACAATTCTCGGAAGAAGATTTGCTGAATATATACATGTAAGGGGCCAAGTATGCGGCAAGGGAGTGAAGCCAAAAACGGAGACACTGGTAAGGTGGGTCAAACCAAGTGATGGATGGGTAAAATAAATTCGGATGATGCATCGAGAGGGAAAAAAGGATTAGTTGTTGCGGGGGCGTTAGTCAGAAATTCAGGTGGGGAGTGGATTAAAGGGATTGTAGTGAATTTGGGCATTGCGTTCGCGCCAACTTTTGAGCTCTAGGGAGTGTTCTATGGTCTGGAGATAGCATGGAATAGTGGAGCTAGAAAGGTCTGTTGGGAAGTTGACTCTAAACTGGTGATGGAATTTCTCGAGGAAGGAGTTAGTGCATTCCATCCATTATCTAGCCTGGTAACCCGTTGTCAAGGCTTTATTAACTAAGATTGGCTCGTTAATGATGTGGGATCATCCTTTGCATCTACGACTATGCTACATGGATCATTCACCAATGTAGAAGCGAGAGAAACTCAAGAAAGGAGCCCTTACAATTTTGCAAACAGGGACGAATCGATGGAATTGAAGATTGCATGGCAACTGAAGAAAATCGACCGATTTACCAGAAAAATCGACCGATTTACCAGAAAAATTGACCGATTTTTCTGTAGGAAAACTCGTTCGATTTTCATGTCCGATTTCCTTCAAATTGAACGAGTTGCAAGAGATCCGGCCATGATCTTCTACCTTTTGACAATTATATCTTGTTATTCTTTAAAACTCTCACACTATCTGAAGAGATTATTTAGATTCTATCTTTTTAGATTTTATATTTTATATCTTTTAAAGATATATTTTCTAGATTAGTTTTTAAATGATATATTTTATAGATCATATCATTTTAGATTGTATATTTTATATCTTTTAAATATATCTTTTATAGACTATCTTTTAAAGGATATATATTATAGATTATATCTGTTTAGAATTTATATTTTATATCTTTTAAAGATATCTTTTCTAGATTATCTTTTAAGGGATATATTTTATAGGGGTGTTGTTCAAGTAAGGCACATTATTTCGGTACGGCCGTGCGGCCAACCGTACGGCCGACACGTGTCCCGGGAATTTTTTTTTTTTCTGAACGATTTTTTTTTAAACGAGTAAAAGTAATAGTTCAAAACTTATAATGGAATAGTTCATAACTTATAAAAGGATAGTTCATGAATTAAAATAGAATAGTTCATAGTGCAAAATTTATAAAGGAATGAAAGTAATAGTTCAAAACTTATTAAGGAATAGTTCATAACTTATAAAAGGATAGTTCATGAATTACAATAGAATAGTTCATAGTGTAAAGTTTATAAAGGAGTGAAAGTAATAGTTCAAAACTTATTATGGGATAGTTCATGATTTATAATAGAATAGTTCATGAATTATAATAGAATTGTTCAAAGTGCAAAATTTATAAAGGAGTGAAAGTAATAGTTCAAAACTTATTATGGGATAATTCATGAATTATAATAGAATAGTGCATGAATTATAATAGAATAGTTCATGGATTATATTAAAAAGTAATAGTTCATGGATTATATGAGAATAGTTCAAAAGCTTATAGGAGAATAGTGCATAAATTATAACATGGTAGTTCAAACAAATTTTCTTTCGTTTTTGAAAAAAAAAATTTCAAAAAAAAAAAATCGTTTCAGAAAAAAAAAATTTTCGGGACACGTGACAGCCGTACGGTCGGCCGCACGGCCGTACCGCATTAATTGAACCGTACCTGAACAATGTCCTATTTTATAGCTCATATATTTTTAGAATTTTATATTTTATATATTTTAAAAGATATTTTTCTAAATTATCTTTTAAAAAGATATATTTTATAGATCATATCTTTTTAGTTTCTTCTAGTTTTAGTAGGTTTAGTCTCCCTTATAAATAGCCTTAGGGGGGGGAGATTGTTTAGTAGATAACACTTGATATATTTTCCACATATTGTGTGAACTTACAGCTTTGCTTACGAAGTTTGTATTTTATTCATTCCTATTCTATCAAAGAGAGAGCCTTGATTGAATCGTTGTGAAGTTCTTGCTAGATTGTGCTTGTGTGTGCTAATCTTGTTGAAGGTTGGTGCTCCTAGTCGATCCTAGTCCCTCCTTGTGCTTGTCTTACTTAGAAGACTTGTGTAAGGTTAAAGAAGTGCGGGTTAAGGTAAGCTCTCCGTTAAGTGGTTTTGACACATCATTGGTCAAGGTTCTTTGCGGGAATATCTTGGTTCAATATCTTTCTATATCTATCATTTATCATTCCATATTCATCTTCTTATCTTCCCATATCATCCATAATTTCGCATTCTATTGTCGATTTGAGGATTTCAATCTAGACTGGGAAACTGCGGCTTTCACCCTGCATCAAAGTGGTATCAGAGCTAATCGATTGAAGTCCGAACGTTCATCAAAAGGTTTGATTTATTTTAGTCTTCTTTGAGTTTTGAAAGGTCGGGTCTTTTCTTGTTCGTCTTTCTTGCGAGATTATTTGAGTCTAAAGTGCGTTGATTTGTGTAAGTTCGGGAAGAGAGAAACGCCATCAACCTAACACAAGCCAGCCGTTGACCTTTGAAACCTCGCCAATACAAAAAGAAAAAGAAAAGAAAGTTCTTGAACGTTGAATCCAATAGTCGGATTTTTATAAAGAAAATCGGCATGTTCTTCACCAAATCGACCGATTTTTCATCCGATTTTTGCTATTGTTGTCAAATTTCGAAGAAATCTTTGAGGCATACTTTGCAGAATTGAAGTGCACCCTGTGCAAGAGTATTACAACAGAAGAGTTCCAATATATATCTTGAAACAATCAAAGAGATCTAGTCATACCTAAACTCAAATCCGGCTATCTCTCTTTCTTAACTTCGCAACTCAAGGTATGTTCTTCTCTCTTCTTAATCTCTTGTGTGCTTCTCTTTAGCCTCTTCCTATTCTAAACACTAAGTCTTTCTTTGAGTGTGTTAGTTAGTATCAATACTTCTTAACACACTAGTTGTCTATCCGCAATATTTTCTTTCTACCTTGTCATGTGTAGAATAAATTTCCTACAGGATTTTCCTTAACCATCTCACTCCACAAGAACCTTTATCCGAACCAAGTTGACTACTTGAGTCAGTCAAGGAGTTCTAGTGATACCAAGGCACCGATTGGTAAAGAAGCATTACCACATCCAAGGCAATTACATCAAATTAGCTTGTGATTCACTACAGAGTATGGGTGCGAGAGAAGACAAGTAAGAAACCCTTGTTTTCACTAATACCACGCGTTTGTTGTTGCTTTATGTAATTGTGCAGGATGTATTATTCGGAGTATTATTCTAGAGGAAAATCTCGGCCCCCGGAGAAAATCTCACCCGATATTTTGTCTGAGACACGCCCAAGTCAAGGTTTAATCAATACGTTCCTCAACAGAGATCGATGAATGAGCAAGGTATGAGGTATTCAAATCAATATTATGATATGTCTAATGCTCCAAAGTATGTTGATTGTTAGGAATTCGCGGATGAGAGAGATTATCGTAGGAAACGCTATTACCCAAGGGCGGAACCACCTAGACGTCCTTCGGTTATGGTTGATGAAACTATAAAGGAACTCAGAAGTGCGTATCCTATTGATCGCCTGCATGGAGGCTGTCCAAGCTAACGAGGCTAGTGATTCTAAACTTTTGGATCCTATTAATGATTATGTGGAATTAACGGAATCTAATTTGATTATTGATGATGAGCATGATATAGATACAAGCGTGAATGAGCATTCTCTTGTTAGTAATGTGCATGAGCCTAAGTTGTTGCATTCTTCTTTGAATAGTGATCTATCTTCTGTTTTTCCTTCAAGTCCATGCATAAAGCCTTTTGCAAACATTATGGAAGAACATAAAGAGTTTTATGTAGTGCATCCCCAAATTGTGGCATTGTTAGATTCACATAAAAAGTATGTTATGCATGAGATTGCTAATGAAAGTTTAAGATATCATAGAGTGTTACACACTTTTCATTGCTATGATTTTGTTAATATATTACTTCTTTCAAACATTAATCTTGCACCGTTATCCAAGAGGAAGCGAGTGAGATTTATTGTAGGATTGAAAGATGAGATGACTTCATCCTATGAAGTTAATCCAGTCCCGAAGCTTCCATACTTGAGTCATCGTGTGATTAGTGATAAGCAAGACTATGATTCGAGGTCGAATCATTTCCAAGAAGGGGAGTATGATGTGGGACCATCCTTTGCATCCACGACTACGCTACATGGATCCTTCACCAATCTAGAAGTGAGAGAAACTCAAGAAAGGAGTCCTTACAATTTGCAAACATCGATGGAATGGAAGATTGCATGGCAAATGAAGAAAATTGACCGATTTGCTAGAAAAATCGACCGATTTTCCTGTAGGAAAATTCGATCGATTTTCGTGTCCGATTTTCTTCAAATGGAACGAGTTGCAAGAGATCTGGCCATGATCTTCTATGAAGTTAATCCAGTCCCGAAGCTGCCATACTTGAGTCATCGTATGATTAGTGATAAGCAAGACTATGATTCGAGGTCGAATCATTTCCAAGAAGGGGAGTATGATGTGGGACCATCCTTTGCATCTACGGCTACGCTACATGGATCATTCACCAATCTAGAAGCGAGAGAAACTCAAGAAAGGAGCCCTTATAATTTGCAAACATGGGACGAATTGATGGAATGGAAGATTGCATGGCAGATGAAGAAAATCGACCGATTTTCCTATAGGAAAATTCGATCGATTTTCGTGTCCGATTTCCTTTAAATGGAACGAGTTGCAAGAGATCCTGCCACGATCTTCTATCTTTTGGCAATTATATCTTGTTATAATTCCTTAAATCTCTCAGACTATCTTAAGGGATTATTTAGATTCTATCTTTTTAGATTTTATATTTTATATCTTTTAAAGATATATTTTCTAGATTATCTTTTAAATGATATATTTTATAGATCATATCTTTTTAAATTTTATATTTTATATCTTTTAAAGGATATATTTTATAGATTATATCTTTTTAGATTTTATATTTTATATCTTTTAAAGATATCTTTTCTAGATTATCTTTTAAGGGATATATTTTATAGATCATATCTTTTAGATTTTTATATTTTTTTCAAAAGATATTTTTCCTAGATTATCATTTTAAAAGATATATTTTATAGATCATATTTTTTTAGTTTCTCCTAGTTTTAGTAGGTTTAGTCTCCCTTATAAATAGCCTTAGTGGGGGAGATTGTTTAATAGATTAGACTTGTTATATTTTCCACATATTGTGTGAACTTACAACTTTGGTTACGAAGTTTGTATTTTATTCATTCCTATTCAATCAATGAGAGAACCTTGATTGAATCGTTGTGAAGTTCTTGCTAGATTGTGCTTGTGTGTGTTAATCTTGTTGAAGGTTGGTGCTCCTGGTCGATCCTAGTCCCTCCTTGTGCTTGTCTTATTTAAAAGACTTGTGTAAGGTTAAAGATGTGCGGGTTAAGGTAAGCTCTTCGTTAAGGGGTTTTGACACATCATTGGTCTAGATCGGGAAACTGCGGCTTTCACCCCGCATCAGTTAATCTCGGTCACATGTTTAGGGAAGCTAATAGAGCAGCGGACTCGCTTGCTAATTATGCTTTCTCAGGTGCGTTAGGTGTTCATTTGTTGGAGGAACCTCCTTTGGGAGGTATAGGCATTTTGTTAGATGATATCGGGGGGTTAGCCTCCCCCGTATGACTCGTTTGTAAGTTTCGTTTGAGCTTTATTCATGGAGTAGTGCACTCCCTTTTCACTAAAAGAAAAACTAGCAGCAAATAACGAAATAAAATACCCCGCGGCTCCTCTAGTATATATATATGAATGAGTTTTTTTCAGCCCAAATCTACAGCGATTATTAAGCTACATCTATATAGTTGGTTAAAACTTTTAAGAGATGTGTGGATTATTGTCCCACGTTGACAATGTGATGATACCCAAACCTAACATATAAGAGTTAGGGCTACTCCTCCTATTGTCAATTGGTATTAGGATGGAACCCCGAAGGCTTATGTGGAAGGTTCACTTACGTGCATCCCTTCCATGTATTAGACCCATCGGATATAATAAAAAGATAATATTTAATATGGTATCAGAGTCACGGTTCGTACGGGTCTCGTAATCTTGTGTTTGGGTTGCGCTTAGCGATTAAGCGAGTATGCTTCCCCCCGTTTGGCTAAGCCGGCCTTAAGGCTTTGTGTCAAGTGCAACTAGTCCAAGATAGTTGCACTTGAGGGGGCAATTGGTTTTAGGATGGAACTTATGTGGAAGGTTCACTTACGTGCATCCCCTCCATGTATTAGACCCGTCGGATATAAGAAAAATGATAATAATTTAATAAAAACATAATTATAAAATATACAAAGTTGTAAGAGCCTTAGTCCTTGGAGGCTAGGAGTCCTTACTGAGTCTTATGTAGACCCAGTCGGCCGCCCCTGCGCACCAGATGGGCTGCACCTGCGGCTAGGTGCCCCTGCGCCTCACAAAGTCCGCCCTTGCGGCTCTGTGTGGGTGCAACCGCCTTCGTTGACCCTTGACCCGTGCTTTGCGACCGGCCTCCTTTATAAGCCTTCCCTTGCTTCTTTGAGAGGGTTTCTTCATCCTCTTCAGCCCCATTTCCTCTGTACGTTCTGCTTCTCCTTCCTCTTCTCTTCTTTGATCTTCTTGAACTTGTGAGAGAGCTTTTGAGAGTTTGTTGATGGTTTTGAGCTTGGATGTGGATGACCTTGATGTTGTGTGTTATTGTTGATGTGATGAGTATTGTTTGAGGTGTTGATGCTCCTAGTTGCGTCTTAGGGTTGTTGTGGTAAGTTCTCCACTTCCATCTTCTTTCTTTTTTCTTTCTTGCTTCTTTCTTTCTTCTTAGTTTAGGATTACAAGTTAGACTTGTGTTGGATCCTTTCATGGATGTTTTGATGTTCATACATGTGTATATATGCATGTGTGTTGTTTTTGTTTGATGAAGAAGTGAAGAAAGTCGAGAAAGGGATCGAAGAGAAGTCGGGGCCAAGCCTCTGCACAGACAGCCGCCCCTGCGCCTACACTAGGTCGCCCCTGCGCCTGTTGTGGACCGCCCCTGCGCCTGGAGTGAGCCGCCCCTGCGCCTTAATGGGTCAGCCTTGTGTTCCTTGCTTCTGTTGGTGCATCCAAGGCATACCTTGTTGGTATGATTCCTTCCTTCCTTTCCTTTGGCCTTGGCTTTAATGGTTGAGCTAGGCTAGCTTGGTTAGGATGAGTTTGACGAGTTGCATGATAGAGTTGTGCCTTAGACACTTGTGGTTATGTTGAGGTTATGCCTTAGGCATTTGTGAGCATGCTTTGATCTTGAGGTTTAGTTGAGGTTATAGGATGGTTGTGGTTATGGAGACGAGTCTCCTAACCGTTGCAGTATATGATGATGTGTGCCTTGCTATTGCAGGCGTTGATTACATCCCCAAGGGGAAGTTGTGACGTGGTATTGGATACGAGTGTTACAGGTAAGTCCATAGGACTTACTTAGCGTGCAGTTATGGATTGTGTGATTGTGATGGTTGTGTATGTTCATATGATTGCGCATTTTATAACCTAAACCGGACTAGGATGACCATATGTGATATTAAAAGGCCCAAGTGTATTATAACGGGTCGTGACCACCGGTCTCCGCCTGCTGGTAGGAGGAGGTGCCTTGAAGATGATCTCACAGGGGGGGACGAGTGATGATCATCCCCATGCAAAACCCCTGTGTTACGTTGGATGGGACGAGGTTCTTGAGGATTCTCGTGTTACAAAATAAGTTGAATTAGTAATGGAATAACGAAATTGAAGATAATAAATGAATGTGTGTGGCATTGCATGTATGAGATGCTAATATGTGTGTATGCTATTACCTTCATGCTTTTCATTACTGTAGCTAACGGTGTATACCGTGTTGTAGATGATCTGCAGGTTAGGAAGACTACAGAGTGAGTCAAATGGGGTGATCAACCGAGGACTTCTGTACATTAGGATTGCGGGATATGGTATATCTTTTGTGGTTGTGGTTTATGGATGTTGTATTGTACTCGGCTTTTATGTTGTAAACCCTATTGATGTATCTTATACAGTATTATGTATTTGGCTTTAATCTACATGTGCCTTGTTGTAAGATTGAGTGAACTTGGTGTCAGGCTAGGGTCAGGATCCATTGTGAGATCCTAGCCCAATGTAGCACTTCGAGTCCCGCGGATTCGGGGTGTTACAAAAGTTGTCTTCCAAAATCGGTTGCTTGAATAATTGTTCGTAAGACATGACCTTATCCCGATTGAACCCTACAAAATGAAATTTCATCGTTAGAGACTCGAGTTATGAAAAACTAGAAATCCGTTGATGTAGACATCAATTAGAGATTAAGCAAAGTAAAGATGTGAAAGTGAATATGTGAATATGGAGGGAAGGATCTGCGGAGCTAGATGGAGGATTTTTGTGTTTTACTGTTTGGAGAAAACTAGTTTATATCCCGCACCTTGTATGGGTTTGTTAATAAAATAGAATAGTTATACAAAAATATATAAATTTAACATTTATAATTTGTAATTTGTAATAATACACCATTAATTTTTATTATAAATTTTATTAGTTATTACGATAACAATATACATGATAAAGTTAAACAAACTTCATAAATAAATTAAAACCATATATAGTATATAGGGTTGGAATTCATCATTAAAAGTTCTTAGAAATTGAGTGTTTTGTATCCTAAGCTTGAAGTAAAGTGTTTGAATCATATTTATCAGTATATTTTTTATCCACATACTCTTAAATAATAATTTTGTAACACCCCAAGTTCTCGGAACTCGAGGAGCTACTAGTTAGGACCTCACAATGGGTCCCGACCTTGGTTTAACAACAACTTTACTAGGATCTTACAACAAGGCACAAATGTATTTAAAATAATTCCAAAATATAATATTTTATTGTATGAATATACACATGTGACAGCCTTACAAAACATATACATTTATATAACATGTATGCCGTATGGAAGACTCCCTCGTCCCCATCTGATGAGTACGTGGACCCGGCTGACCATCCGTCCCGGATCTCTCTGCAACTGTTTATCTTTACAAAAACTACAACACGGATAAACCGTGAGCTAACAATCTAAATATAAGTAGAATAAAGATAGCACAAACACAATCATGATAACTGATAACACGATTTATGACTTAGGTTTAGGCACTCATTTAAATAGTTTTTCCGCGCATTCATGCATAGTTTAGCACTAGTTCGTGACGTTTGCACGTAATTCATGTATTTTGTCGAGATAGACGTCTACACGGACTTTTGCATGCTTTGTAGGTATTTTGGGAGATTTAGGAGCTTAATCGATACATTTGAGGATCGTTCCTCAAGATGACACACCTTCGGACTCATTGGGAAGCAAGCTAGGAGCTAAGGAGGACACATGGGACCTTATTGGTGCATGCCATGCACCAAATTGTGGCTTGATGATCCATATAGTGCAGAAGCACCAAAACCACGGTCACTGGAGGAACCATGCCTGTGGAAATAGACCGTGGTTTTCACCAGACAACTGTGACAGCTGTCCCACGATCTTCATGGCCGACTCTTGCAAATTTGGAGGATAAAAGGTGGTCCTGCAAGGCTGTTAGGAACAGACCCCTCACTCCCATTCTCTCCCACACTCTCAACAAGAATATTCTCTGATTGGAAGATTGGATTGGAGCTACTCTTGGAGGAGAAGAAAAGCTTCCATTGGAGAAGAAGGGAAGAACACACCATTCTTAGTTTTTGATATTTTTGAGTGAGTTTTGTGAAGACGTTTTGCAAGGTTTTGTAAGAATCGATTGAACCTTCTTTTGAAGGGTTGTAAGTCTTTCTTAAACTCATTTTCAGCTTGGTTTTCTTTGTTCTACTTGTCCATCTCTTTCTCTTCATTTTCTTGCAAATGGAAGCCATGATTTTATGCTTGACGACTTTGATTGTGATGATGCATGTTGTTGGCTAAGTAGATGTGATTCTAGGTGAAGGAAATGATGGTTATGGCTTGGACTATGATAGAATAGACTTAAATGATCCTTGGACGATTTGCTTGCTCGTACTTAAGTGTTGTTAGAAATCACGGTTTGTTCTAGACAAACCACGGCCGTGGAATGTGATGAACTACCCGTGGTTTGCTTCTGTTATGTTTGTATTGATAAATCTGCATGATGGGACGTTAGATTGTTGAAATCCTAGTGCTTGTTAAGCTTAATCTAGCTTAGGGTGATCTAACGCTAGCAATCTAAGTGAGGAAAGAGACCTACCCGGTGATTTCCGATCTTAAGTATCGAAGATGATGAACTCTAGGTAGTAGTGAGCCTCATAACCCGCTATTGGATTGAGTGTGCTAGGATTGATGTTTAGGACTTGCCTTCCCGAGACTTACCCGGTGAGGAGAGGTTAGATCCCTAGATAGCAATCCGGGTTGTGTAGAATTCCTATCCTTAGGCTTTTTGAGACCTACACGGTGATGAGACCTTAGGAACGGACTAGTGGACCATGAGACCTACCCGGTAATTGATCCCAATCTAGAAACACTCACTCCCAACATACTATAGTTGATCCAAGGAACGATTAGAAACTTGAGTCCAAAGCCATAACCGGAATTTCTAACCCCTAGAATCCGCTTCCCTCTCTTGATCTCATATTTCGTGTTTGCTTTGTTTATTTGTGTTTTAGCTTGATTCCTTAGTTTGTTTTTGCCATATTATATCATTGTGATCCTTGATTGATAACCACAAAACCAACCCAAAAACATTGAGATTTTCATTTATTTGTTTCTTTCATCTTTTCTTAGCCTAGATCAACACTATCCTTAGTCACTATTTGACTCGATTTCACCTCAGTCTTTGTGTTCGACCTCGGAATACTATCCTTACTACAAAACATCCCGTACACTGCGGGTTCGCTAGGAGTTAGGAAAAATATAACGAGTATAAATTTAAGACTTTTGCGTGCATCTATTTCTAGACGTAACAAGTTTTTGGCGCCATTATCGGGGACTAGGTTAAGATTGAGTCATTGTTTGTGATTGTTTATAGTGTAGGTCTTTCTTGTTGCTTTTGATCTCCTTTGGTTTGTGTCTTTTCTTTTCAGGACATCTCTACTCTTTAGGTGTATGCGAAGATCTCGTGCAAGGATTTAGCTCCATTCGATCCCGAACCAGAGAAAACCCTTAGATCTAGATCCAAGAGTATTAGAAAGGGAAAAGAGATGGCCGGAAGAGATCTCCAAGCTGAGTTGGATGAGGCTTTAGAGCAAATTAGGCTAAGGGATAAAGCCTTGGAGAATGAAAGGAGACTTGCCAATGAGAGGCAAGAGGCAACTAGGAGGAAGATTGAAGAGATTAGGCAAGCTCTTGTGCAAAGAGAGCTTAATCGTCAACAACCTCCACCTCCACCACAACCACAGCCGGCGGTCAATATTCGGGTTGTGCCCATTGCTATTGAAGAGCCACAAACGTTAGGGCAACGTATGGATCCGGCACAAAGAGCACACCGTCCGGGTGTGAACTTAGGAGATCCCGCAGCCCATGATTATGAGCTCCGCCCTCAAGTTCTACAAATGATCCGGCATAATCAATTTGGAGGGATGGAAGGAGAGTCTCCTCATCAACACTTGATGAACTATGAGATCTTGATGGAGACTCTAAGACCGCCTAGATTGGAAAGCAACAACCATAAGCTTAGGGCCTTTTCCTTCTCAGTTAAGGATAAAGCCTTGGCTTGGTATCAATCTATTTCACAAGGGCGAGTGAGTACTGGGGAGGAGATGACAACCGAGTTTTTGACTAAGTTCTTCCCACCTTCCAAGACTACCGAGTTAAGAGGGAAGATCAATGCCTTCGTGATGAAGGATAGAGAAAGCTTATTCAAGTCTTGGGAGAGGTTCAAAGACCTTCTCCTAGATTGTCCGCACCATGGTATACCGAAAATAGAGCTTTTGGAGATCTACTTCAAGGGACTTGATGAAGATAGCCAATTCAAACATCAATCTCTTTCCGGTGGGACTTTCATGGAAAAGAATGTGGATGAAGCTTGGGAGTTTGTAGAGAAACAAGCTTTGGTGATTGAGAAGTACTCCCATAGGAAGAGTGATGGGAGGAAAGCGGGAGCATATGAGGTGAGTGAAGTCACCATGAGTAACTTAAAGCTTGATGCAATCAATAATGAGCTGAAATCTTTGAGGGAGTTGTGTGCTACAACTTTGAAGAATCAAGCAACCTCTCAAGTGCAAGTGCAAGCAAACTTGTCTTCCAAGGAGGAAGATGTGAACTACATGGGAAGGGACAACTACAACAACTATCAAGGCCCAAGGAACTTCAACAACAACCGGCAATTCAACAATTATCAGCCTAACCACAACCATCCCGAGTTTTCCTATTCTAACCCGGATGGAGCCTTGAACCCTCCCGCTTCCACAAGCGCAGCTCCACCACCAAAGGCTTCACAAGAACCTCCACTCGGATTTACTCAACCTCCAAAGGATAGAACCGAGATGATGTTTGAGCAGTTGCTTGGAAGGTTGAGTCGTCTTGAGAGCACGGTGACTTCCATTTCTAAGGCTCAAAAGGTGTTGGAAGCACAAGTGTTCCAAAAGGCGGGTGAAGCTCATAGAGATCCGGGAAATCTTCCCGGAAGAACCGAAGATAACCCAAGAGGCCAAGTGTTGGCCATTACAACAAGAAGTGGGTTGAGCATGAAGGATCCCTTGCCTAAGGAGAATGCTAAGGGAAAGCAAGTAGTGGTGGAAGAAGAGCCATTGCAAGAAGAAGGAGGCAAGAGCAAGGATGATGAGCCAACATATGTGGCACCGCCTCCATACAAGCCACCACTACCATTCCCACAATCACGAGCGAGAGCTTGTTTGGACAAACACTTCGGAAAATTCCTTGAACTTATGTCTAAATTGCATATTAACATTCCGTTCATGGATGCTATTCTAGGTATGCCGTCATATGGCAAGTTCTTGAAAGAGGTACTCTCCAACAAAAGGAAGTTGGAGGAGTATGGGGAAGTGAGGATGACAAAGAGGTCCTCGGAATTGATCCAAACAATGAAGGAGGAGATGCCTCCCAAGCTAAGAGATCCGGGATCTTTTTGTGTGCCAATTGGAGTCGAAGAAGTGAAGTATGAAGCCCTATGTGATCTTGGGGCAAGTGTAAGCATCATTCCGCTTGCGCTTTGCAACAAGGTTGGGCTAGTAGAGCCAAAGCCGGTCAAGATGACCCTCTACATGGCAGACCGTTCAATCACTCACCCCGTTGGAATTTTGGAGGACATATCGGTGGAACTCGGGAAGTTCTATGTGCCAATAGACTTCGTTGTTTTGGACATCCTGGCGGACTATCCGGTTCCCATCATCTTAGGGAGACCTTTCCTTGCCACATCCGGTTGCTTGGTGGATTGTAAAAATGGAATTCTCTCCTTCAACATTGGAGAAGAGAATATCAAGTTCAAGCTGTCCACAATGATGAAGGGGGCAGCCCTTGGTGAAGATGTGTTCAACATTTTTGAGCAAGAGGATTGTAGAGAAGTTGTGAGCTCGATTGTAATACCCGGAATTATTAAATTCCGTTAATTCTGAGTCAACATAAATCCTATCATTTTATGTGAAATTATAACCCATAAAATGATAGAAATTTCACCATGCTTCTTTTAATTGGTAAATTTCAATTATTTTATGCAAAGAGATAATCACATAAAATACTTCTTACCAATATGTATGATTTTAGGTGATGTTTGGATCACATAAAATCACTTCTTAAAATACTCCTACATGATCACCAACCCACTTTCACTCCCTCTTCATTTCAGCCCATACCCAGCCCAACAATGAAGCAGGCCCAACAGCTCCTCTACTTCCAACGTCTGTTGTTACATTCCTGGCAAGTGTAGTGCCAGATCTACAATTACGGGATGCGTTACCCCTAATCACGTCCACGTTCAACCGATCAAGATCACAAGTACACACCAGTATACACTTGCCCTTGTAAACAGCCCACGTCAGCCTACCTTCCCAAATGATCTACTTTCCTTCCCCACTGCCGACCGATCCGCACCTTCCTGGACCTGGTGTGTCCTTCCCCGTTCATACGAACGTGAGGGACAAAAGCGTACTAGGGCGTCCAGGATCTCGTCCCACTCCCTTCCTGGCACTGCGTTGGTGTCGAGGTCTCCATCTTCATCGCGTCGCCAGTCCGAGCAGTCCCTCACAGATCCAGTATGAGGCTCCACCGATCACCGACGTCACTCCTCCTCTTCTGGATACGCTCGTTGCAACAGACCGTAGGCGTGCCGACGATCCTACAGTGAACCCGTCTTCATCCAGGTGAGCCAGATGCTCTCTCCTCTCCTTCCCTCACAGCCTGGGTAACGATGGTTGACGCTGATAAAGACAAGCGTGCACCGATACTTTGTGAGGAGGAGAACCACCAACTACACTCAAGTCCTGCTCCATCGTCGACGACGAGCAATCGGATGTGGCCGTTCCCTCCAATGATTCAGCAGCGATGACGACCAGGCCATGCCAAGGTGAGCCTCTCATTATGTCCTTCTCTTCCTCCCTTCGTTGTACTTATTACTGAGAAGAGGCTTCTGCGTGAACCATATAGAAGAGACGAAGTTCTTACTTAACCCACAAGGCTGTCGGTGGTGGCTTGAACCCATTCCGTCACTGAGTAATCCATAGGCGACTGGGTTTCCCTCGTCGGCTGTTCCGATATCGAGTCGGATGGCCTTGTGTTCCCGGAGTTTGGTGTGACACTAAGTGGTTGATCGGGCATAGTACAGTGAGTCCTCTTTTCCCTTTTTACGGCCACCCTTGTTCTGCACGTATAGACTTAGTAGTGGGTAGTCTTCATGAGGGTTATAAGTATTTTATTTGAGTTGTGAATGTGTCATGGTGTTGCTGTATAGGTTTAGTTGAGTTGCATAAATTGATGGTTAGGATTGTCGAACTTGTGATGTGTGGAAGCCTTGCAATCTGAGCCGCAAGGGTGAGACCCGAACCATGGACCTTTTGCACCTCTTAACTTATTCTAGGAAAACTGTGATATGCAGTTCTCTTTGAGTCCCTGTTTCGTTGCTTTAAAATGATAATTCACCGTTCAAATGTTTAGAGTTTGTAGATAGATATACATAGTAGATGTATCAAAAGTTCGGGTCGATCCAACGGTCGGATCTAGAATTACAAGGGTCCAAAGTAGGCTAGTTAGGTAGTTGGTAAAGGTGCAGATTTTTGGCTAAATATGGGAGATTATGTGCTTGATAGTCAACTTGGGATTTTTGTGTAGGGTTAGTTTTTGATCCTTTTTGAGTTTAAATTCTTGTAGTGAGTAGAGTGCTTTGCATATAAGGATTTGATATTTTATTTGAGATTTTTAGATCCTTGTATGACCGGTCTAAGTTTGGACAAAGTGAGTTCGTTAATGAATTTTTCATGGAAGTTAAGAAGTTGGAAAAATATCTTCCAACTTAGCTAGATCTTTCCGGTGAGTGTTAGATTATGGTTTTGGTCTTCATATGAAGTTTTAGAAATATTCTAAGAATACTTCTAGGGTTTCGGACACTAGGAGGCAAAATAGTCTTTTGCCATTACAAGGGTATGTTGGTAATTTATCTAATGATAGAGTTAAATATCTTAGAAGTTAGAGACTTCTAATAAAGCGGGATACATTATTGATCCACTTGCCTTTTATAACAGGCGGTTGAATTCCTGCGGTTGCGGACCGAGTCGAGATAACGGGATTATGTTTTGATTCAGGTAAGTCCTTTGGGCTTACTTAGCTGACTTCTATATATGAGTATTGATAATGATAGTGGCGTGTGAATGAGATGTTTATAGTTATATTTTAGTAATAATTATCTACCGACCTATACTTTGGCCTAAGAGTAACGGGCGGTGGCATTCTACTCAGTTAGCCTGAGGGCGCTGGGGGTTTCTTTAGGGACTAGTCCACACTCGGTTTGTAGTGATGCTACCGGTGGAGGTAAGCTAGACCTACACCCAGTTGGATAAGGAACGGAGGCGAGAACTCTTAAGTTTCTCGTGCCACAACTTTAAAACGGAATAAAGTGAATCACCTAAGCTATCAGATAACAACCGAATTGTGTGCCAGCATGATGGGTGTTTATGTTACCTTGTTTGTGTTTGTGCTATCTTTATTCTGCTTATATTTGGATTGTTAGCTAACGGTTTATCCGTGTTGTAGATTTGTAAAGATAGACAGTTGCAGAGAGATCCGGAACGGATGGTCAGCCGGGTCCACGTATTCATTAGATGGGGACGGGGGAGTCTTCCATACGGCATGCATGTTATGTATCTATATATATGTTTTTAGAAGGCTGTCACAGGTGTACATTCATACTTTAAAAATAAAATGTTTTGAATTTGTTTTAAATACATTTGTGCCTTGTTGTAAGATCCTAGTAAAATTGTTGTTAAACCAAGGTCGGGACCCATTGTGAGGTCCTAACCAGTAGCCCCCGAGTTCCAAGAACTTGGGGTGTTACAACATGGTATCAGAGCTCTAGGTTGGCAACAATGGCACTTGAAATCTTCTAAAAGACCGAATGTGTAAAATAACTAGAACCCGAAAGGGGTCTAAGATTTTCAAAACAGATTTCTGTTTTTACACACATGCATAGTCGGGTTGTGGGTTAGTAGTACGTCGGACCACCAACGTTTTCCGTGGATCTGGTCGTATGAAGCCGAGAGATTAATTAGAAGAATCACGCAAGAGATGACAAGAGATCGGAGTAGAGATAAAAATAAGGAAACAAGAATCATATAGAACGGAGTACAACCAAGATTTACGGAATAAAGGACGTTACAATCGAGGTGGACACCGCCTTATACAAGAATGGGCATGAGAATACCAAGAAGATAGGGTGTTGACCCCGGTGTGAAGTGATAACACGATTTATGACTTAGGTTTAGGTAATCATTTAGATAGATTTCTCGCTCATTCATGCATGGTTTAGCACTAGTTCACGACGTTTGCACTCAATTCACGTATTTTGTTGAGATAGACGTCTACACGGACTTGTGCATTGCTTTGTAGGTATTTTGGGAGATTTAGGAGCTAAAACGATACGTTTGAGGATCGTTCATCAAGATGACACACCCTCGGACTCATTAGGATGCAAGCTAAAGGCTAGGGAGGACACATGGAACCTTGCCAACACAAGCCATGCACCAAATCTAAGCTTAATGATCAAAGGCAAAGCTGAAGCACAAAATCACGGTTCACTGACATATCACGGCCGTAGTTTTAACCGTGGATTTTGCCAGGTTTTCGTGACAGCTGTGCCACAATCTCTTGGCCAGCTCTTGCAAAGTTGTAGTATAAAAGTGGTCCTGCATTGGCTGAGAAAGGCATCTTGGAGCAGCTCTCCATTATCCACTATCATCCAATAAAAAATACTCTCTCAACAAGAAGATTCTTGGGGAAGGAGGTAGAAGGAAGCTACCATTGGAGAAGAGCCTTGTTGGAGAAGAAGAAGAACACACCATTGATAGATTTGATAGCTTTGTAGTGAAGAATTTCGGAATCAATTTCTAGACTTGTATGAACCATTTGAACCTTCTTTAAGAATGGGTAGTGAGTCATTCTAATTCCATTTTCAGCTTGGTTTTGTTTACTTCACTTGTTCATCTCTTTATCTTCATTATCTTGCAAATGGAAGTCATGATTTTATGTTTGTTGATTTCAATTGATATAATGAATGTTGTAGGCTAAATAGATGTGATTCTAGGGTAAGGGAAGGATGGCTATGGCTAGAACCATGATAGGACGGACTTAGACTAGCCCTTGGATGACTTGTTTGCTTGGACGTAGCTTCTGTTAGGAATCACGGTTTGTTCTTGCCAAACCACGGCTGTGGACTTGGTAGAACAACCCGTGATCTTCCCTAGTTCGATGGATCTAGCTTTAGTTAGTTAGAATATTGAAATCCTAAGTGTTTGTTGAGCTAAATCTACCCTAGGGTGACCTAGTGTTAGCAACTAAGTGTTAGGAGAGAATTATCCGGTAATCCTTACATCTTAGATTCTAAAGATAACAAACCCTAGGTAGTGGTGAGCCTCATAAGCCGCCATTGGACTAAGTGTGTTGGATGGTTGCTTAGGATTAACCCTTCCGAGACTTACCCGGTAAGGATAGGTTAGCCCTCTAGGTGACAATCCGGTTCGTGTAGAATTTCGCCCCTTAAGTTCTTAGAGACTTCCCCGGTGATGATATCTTAGGGACGGACTAGTGGACCATGAGACCTACCCGGTGATTGATCCCAATCTAGAAACACTTACTCCCAACATATCATAGTCAATCCAAGGAACGATTAGATAGCTTGAGTTCTATGCCATACCCGGAATTTCCAACCCCTAGAATCCGCTTTTCTTTCTTGATCTATATCTCGTTTTATCTTGTTTGGTTTGTTTGATTGTGTTGATTTGTTAGCATAGTTGATTTGTTTATTTTGCATGTTAGTGATCTTTGATTGATCACCTAAAAACCAACCAAAAACATTGTGTTTTCTATTTCTTTATTTCTTCCTCTTTTCTTAACCTAGATCTTCACTAGATCTAATCATAAATCGAATCAATCTCACCTTAGTCTTTGTGTTCGACCTCGGAATACTATCCCTACTACAAATGTCCAGTACACTGCGGGTTCGCTAGGAGTTAGGATAAATATAACGAGAATATAAATTTAAAACCCATTGCGTATCACATATCCTGAGCGTAACAAGTTTTTGGCGCCGTTGCCGGGGACTAGGTCTAGATTGAGTCTATTTTGTGATTGTTTATTAGTGTAGATCTTTCTTGTTGCTTTTGATCTCTTTTTGGTTTGTGTCTTTGCTTTTCAGGACATCTCTTACTCTTTAGGTGTATGCGAAGATCTCGTGGCAAGGATTTAGCTCCATTCGATCCCGAACCGGAGAAAACCCTTAGATCTAGATCCAAGAGCATTAAAAAGGGAAAAGAGATGGCCGGAAGAGATCTCCAAGCTGAGTTGGATGAGGCTTTAGAGCAAATTAGGATAAGGGATGAAGCTTTGGAGAATGAGAGGAGACTTGCCAATGAGAGGCAAGAAGCAACTAGGAGGGAGATTGAGGAGATTAGGCAAGCTCTTGTGCAAAGAGAGCTTAACCGTCAACAACCTCCTCCACCTTCACCACAACCGCAACCGGCAGCGGTAAACATTAGGGTTGTGCCCATTGCTATGGAAGAGCCACAAACGTTGGGTCAACGTATGGATCCGGCACAAAGAGCACACCGTCCGGGTGTGAACTTAGGAGATCCCGCAGCCCATGATTACGAACTCCGCCCTCAAGTTCTACAAATGATCCGGCATAATCAATTTGGAGGGATGGAAGGAGAGTCTCCTCATCAACACTTGATGAATTATGAGATTTTGATGGAGACTCTTAGACCGCCAAGATTGGAGAGCAACAACCATAAGCTTAGGGCTTTTTCCTTCTCTCTTAAGGATAAAGCCTTGGCTTGGTATCAATCTATTCCACAAGGGCGAGTTGGTACTTGGGAGGAGATGACAACCGAGTTTTTGACTAAGTTCTTCCCACCTTCCAAGACTATCGAGTTAAGAGGGAAGATCAATGCCTTCGTGATGAAGGATAGAGAGAGCTTGTTCAAATCTTGGGAGAGATTCAAAGACCTTCTCCTAGATTGTCCACAACATGGTATACCGAAAATTGAGCTATTGGAGATCTACTTGAAGGGACTTGATGAAGATACCCATTTAAAGGTCCAATCTCTTTCCGGTGGGACTTTCATGGAGAAGCATGTAGATGAAGCTTGGGAGTTTGTGGAGAAGCAAGCTCTAGTGATTGAGAAATACTCCCATAGGAAGAGTGAAGGGAGAAAGGCGGGAGCATCTGAGGTGAGTGAAGTCACCATGAGCAATTTCAAGCTTGACGCCATCAACAATGAATTGAAGTCCTTAAGGGAGTTGTGTGCTACACTTTGAAGAACCAAGCAACTCCTCAAGTGCTTCCACAAGCTAACTTACCTTCCAAGGAGGAAGATGTGAATTACATGGGAAGGAGCAATTACAACAACTATCAAGGCCCAAGGAACTTCAACAACAACCGGCAATTCAACAATTACCGGCCCAACCACAACCATCCCGGGTTTTCCTACTCTAACCCGGATGGAGCTTGAACCCTCCCGCTTCCACAAGCACAACTCCACCACCAAGAGCTTCACAAGAACCTCCACCCGGATTTACTCAACCTCCAAAGGATAGGACCGAAATGATGTTTGAGCAATTGCTTGGAAGGTTGAGTAGTCTTGAGAGCACCGTGACTTCAATTTCTAAGGCTCAAAAATTATTGGAAGCACAAGTGTTCCAAAAGACGGGTGAAGCCCATAGAGATCCGGGAAAGCTTCCCGGAAGAACCGAAGACAACCCAAGAGGCCAAGTGTTGGCTATCACAACAAGGAGTGGGTTGAGCATGAAAGATCCATTGCCCAAGGACAATGCTAAGGGGAAACAAGTGGTGATAGAGGAAGAGATTTTGCAAGGAGATGGAGGCAAGAGCAAGGATGTAGAGCCAACCTATGTGGCACCACCTCCATACAAGCCACCACTACCGTTCCCGCAATCACGAGCAAGAGCTCGTTTGGACAAACACTTTGGTAAGTTCCTTAAACTAATGTCTAAAAAATTGCATATTAACATTCCGTTCATGGATGCTATTTTAGGAATGCCGGCATATGGCAAGTTCTTGAAAGAGATACTCTCCAACAAAAGGAAGTTGGAGGAGTATGGGGAGATAAGAATGACCAAGAGATCCTCGGAATTAATCCAAACAATGAAGGAGGAGATGCCTCCCAAGCTAAGGGATCCGGGTTCTTTTTGCGTCCCAATTGGAGTGGGAGATGTGAAGTATGAGGCCCTTTGTGATCTTGGGGCAAGTGTAAGCATCATACCGCTTGCACTTTGCAACAAGGTTGGGCTAGGAGAGCCGAAACCGGTCAAGATGACCCTCTATATGGCGGACCGTTCTATCACTCATCCGGTTGGGATCTTAGAAGACATCCCGGTGCAACTAGGAGGATTCTATGTGCCAATTGATTTCGTTGTTTTGGATATTCCGGCGGATTATCCGGTTCCCATCATCTTAGGAAGACCTTTCCTAGCCACTTCCGGATGCCTAGTGGATTGCAAGAATGGGACTCTCTCTTTCAACATTGGAGAAGAGAACATCAAGTTCAAATTGTCC
Source organism: Fagopyrum esculentum (assembly GCA_033239045.1). Lineage (NCBI taxonomy): Eukaryota > Viridiplantae > Streptophyta > Magnoliopsida > Caryophyllales > Polygonaceae > Fagopyrum > Fagopyrum esculentum. The sequence continues at coordinate 155,861,680 of BSUD01000001.1, forward strand.
ACAATGATGAAAGGGCCAACCCTTGATGAGGATGTCTTCAACATAGTCGAGCAAGAGTATTCTAGAGAAGTTGTGAGGTCGATCTTGATCAAGGATCCTTTGGAGAAGGTTCTTACCTTAAGTATGATGGAGGAAGGTGTTGAGGAGGCTTGCAATGAAGAGATCAAGGCCTTAGAAGCATTAGAAGAGGAGACAAGTGCTCAAGATGAAGGCCACGAAGAGGAGCTGAACAGCTAGAAGTTCCACGGGCGTGGAAGTGGTTCCACGGCCGTCAAACTCTCTGTAAAGCCTCAACAAATGAGCCAGGCAAGGTCCACGGCCGTGGAAGTTGATCCAACCGTGATTTCGACCGTGGTTTCCCCTGAATCAGCCCTTAATGATGATCAAGCTTCTAGGAGCCATGGAGAGCCTTCATTTGCTTTGGATTCATCTCATCCAACGTTGTTTGGATCGTCTCCACTCGATAAAGGTCCTCCTAAACTTGAACTCAAACCCCTCCCCTCTCATTTAAAGTATGCTTTCCTTGGTGTTGATTCTACATATCCGGTGATTGTGAATGCATGCTTGAGTGATGATGAACTTGCTAAGTTGTTGCATGAGCTAAGATTGCATAGGAAAGCCATTGGCTATACTATTGATGATTTGGTTGGCATTAAGCCTTCTTTGTGCATGCATAAGATAATGATGGAAGATAACCACAAACCCTCTATTGAACATCAAAGGAGATTAAATCCCATAATGAAAGAGGTAGTCAAAAAGGAAATCATTAAGTTGCTAGATGCGGGGATAATCTACCCTATCTCGGATAGTAAGTGGGTTAGTCCCGTTCATGTAGTGCCTAAGAAGGGTGGGATGACCGTAGTGACTAATGAGAAAAACGAACTAATCCCAACTAGGATGGTTACGGGGTGGAGAATGTGCATTGACTATAGGAAGTTGAATATGGCCTCTAGGAAAGATCATTTCCCTCTCCCCTTCATTGACCAAATGCTAGAGAGGTTAGCTCAACATTCTCATTTTTGCTACCTAGATGGCTATAGTGGATTCTTCCAAATCCCTATCCACCCCGATGACCAAGAGAAAACTACATTTACATGTCCATGGGGTACTTTTGCATATAGGAGGATGCCATTTGGGTTGTGTAATGCACCCGCCACCTTCCAAAGGTGTATGATGGCTATCTTTTCGGAATACATTGAAAATATCATGGAAGTGTTCATGGATGATTTCTCTGTTTATGGTTCTTCCTTTGATAATTGCTTGGCTAACTTGTCATTAGTATTGCAAAGATGTGAGGAGACAAATCTTGTCTTAAATTAGGAAAAATGCCACTTCATGGTAAGTGAAGGTATTGTGTTAGGACACTTGGTGTCTAACCGTGGCATTGAGGTTGATAGAGCCAAGATTGAAACGATAGAGAAGTTGCCACCACCTACCTCGGTAAAAGGGGTAAGGAGTTTCTTAGGGCATGCCGGTTTTTACCGGAGGTTTATTCAAGACTTCTCTAAAATTTCTAAGCCTCTCACTAACCTACTAATGAAGGATGTTGATTTTGTCTTTTCCAAAGATTGTCTTGAGGCTTTTTGTAGGTTGAAGAACGCCTTGATCTCCGCACCTATCATGCAACCTCCGGATTGGAGTTTACCATTTGAGATCATGTGTGGTGCAAGCGATGTAGCCGTTGGGGCTGTTTTGGGGCAAAGGAAAGATGGGCGCACTCATGCCATTTATTATGCTAGCAAGACGCTAGATGATGCCCAACTCAATTATGCTACCACCGAGAAGGAGTTGCTAGCGGTTGTGTATGCATTTGAAAAGTTCCGCTCATATCTTGTTGGAGCGAAGGTCATAGTTTATACGGATCATGCTGCGATCCGTTATCTACTTACAAAGAAGGATGCCAAGCCTAGGTTGATTCGGTGGATCCTTCTTCTTCAAGAGTTTGATTTGGAAATCCGGGACAAGAAGGGATACAAGAACTCCGTGGCGGATCACCTTAGTAGACTCCCACCATTGGAGCTTGAAAGAGATGACATCCCGATTGATGATTCGTTCCGGGATGAGCAATTGCAAATGGTGGAGGAATGCTTGTTCCAAGTGTCTAGAGGAAGCGAGACATGGTTTGCCGACATTGTGAACTACTTAGTATGTGAGGAAGTGCCTCCAGGATTGACATATGCCCAAAGGAAGAAGTTCTTCAAGGATGTGAGGCATTACTATTGGAGCGAGCCGCTTTTGTTCAAGAGAGGGCCAGATGGAATGTTTACAAGATGCATACCGGAGGATGAGGTGGAGAGTGTGATCCGTCATTGTCATTCCTTTCCATGTGGAGGGCATGCTAGCTCCCACAAGACATGTGCAAAGGTGTTGCAATCGGGCTTCTTTTGGCCAAGTTTGTTCAAGGATGTGCAAAGCTTCGTGGTAGCTTGTGATGCTTGCCAAAGGACGGGCAACATCTCAAGGATGAATGAGATGCCTTTGAACAACATACAAGAGGTGGAAATATTTGATGTATGGGGTGTGGACTTCATGGGACCATTCCCTTCTTCATGTGGCAACCTCTACATCCTATTGGCAGTTGATTATGTATCAAGATGGGTGGAGGCATTCGCTTCTCCTACAAATGACGCCAAGGTTGTGGTGCGGTTCTTCAACCGAGTGATCTTTCCTAGGTTTGGAACACCAAGGGTGATCATAAGTGATGGAGGGAAGCACTTCACCAATAGGAACTTTGGGGCACTTTTGGCTAAGTATGGGGTGACTCATAAGGTGGCAACACCTTACCATCTCCAAACTAGTGGCCAAGTGGAGATCTCCAACCGGGAGATAAAGGCCATTCTCGAGAAGACGGTATCTAGAACTAGAAAGGATTGGGCTATGAAGCTCAATGATGCCTTGTGGGCATATAGAACCGCTTTCAAGACACCAATTGGCACTACTCCTTACAAGTTAGTCTATGGCAAGTCTTGCCACCTTCCGGTAGAAATAGAGCATAGAGCGCATTGGGCCATCAAGTGGCTAAATTTTGACCTCAAGGAGGCCGGAGAGAAGAGGTTGCTTGATATGAACGCACTTGAGGAGATCCGGTTGGACGCATACGAGAATGCCCGGATCTACAAGGAGAGGACCAAGCGGTGGCATGACAAGAGGATCATCCCCAAGGAGTTGAGTGAAGGTGACCTTGTCCTTCTCTTCAACTCAAGGCTGCGGCTTTTTCCCGGAAAGCTCAAATCAAGATGGACCGGGCCATATGTGGTGAAGAAGATCTTTCCCCATGGAGCTATTGAGATAGGAGGGGAGCATTGTGAAAACTTTAAGGTAAATGGGCACCGGTTGAAGAAGTATATCCCGGGAGCTCCGGTGGATATGATTGCCCCACTTTACCTTGAGTAGATGCCCCCAAGTTTGGTCAAGCTAATGACCTTAAAGAAGCGCTTGGTGGGAGGCAACCCATTGGTAACATTTTGCCTTTGTTGTTTTGCTTTTGTTTTAGATTTTTCTATTTTTGTGTGTGTTTCGTGTGCTTAGTGTGTGTGCTAGAACATTAGTGGCATTGGAAGCCTTGCTTGACATATGAATGATGATGATGAACCCCTCATCAATTATGGGCGGAGCGGACGCGGAACTTGGACGGCTAGCGGTGCCTAGCGCGGGTCCCGACGCCTTGATGAACACTTAGAGCTCTCTACCATGGTTGATAGGATAATCCAACATCAATTCCACTTGAGAATCTCAAATACCATAGCAAACCATTTTTACATTGTGAGAACCTTCTTTCACTCTTCTTTACTTCATTTACACATTGGGGACAATGTGTTTCTAAGTATGGGGTGGGGTTTGCATGATCCTTTGCATGATGAGCATCTAGGGTAGTTTAATATTTGCACATGACTTGCATTGTATATATTCATTTCGAAAATCCCATAAAAAAAATCAGAAAATTTTAAAAAAAAATTTTGTGCTTTCTAGGTTTGGATATGACCCTAATGATGAATCTTGTCTTGTGGATTGGCTATGGATGGCCTTATGTGTTAAATTGATGAATGCATATGTGGACTTGATGTACTTCTCTTGAATTCTATGAATGATTTGTGATCATGATGTTTGCCTAGAATGGATTGAGTATTGAAGATCGAAATTACATGATAGTTCTTGCATACCATCTAGGAATGAATGAGGCAATTCATCTTTCTCTACTTCTCATCTTGATCATGATTGTTTGAGCACCTCAATTGAGATAAATTTGACCTCTTTTGACCCATCCGAGAATAGAAGCATGTTAGTGTGTTGATGTGTGTGAAAAACAAGTGTGGGGTGAAGATGTTGATGAAAGAATGTCATGAATAAATGCTGAATTTTTTGTGAAAGTGTAGCCAAAAATATAGGTTTGGGGACGTTGGTTTAAATGACAAGGAACTCGGTACACTTCACATAATCGGGTGTTGGTGCCTTGCCAAAGTCAAGTAAACCGATAGTCCTAACGATGCTTTGGTATATGTGCCCGGTGTGGATGCACCTCGAAAAATAGAAAAAGCCCGAGGATGGCTAATCACCAAGGTTTCGGCTTTTGTACAGCAATGCCATTGTCTCAAAAATAAGTCAAGGAAAAAGAAAAGAAAGGAAAGATAGAGAAAAATATACACTTGAGGGAAGTTGATCGAGGACAAGATTGTGGAGTTAGTTCCATTCCCGGATTAGCATCACACAACCTAGAAAATCCCCACCTAGTCACTACATTTCTTGGCCTTTATTTCACAAGACCTTATGACCTATTTGCATGTTTGTAAGACTTAGTGATTTAGATTGGATGTACTCTTGATCTTCTTGACTTCTTCATCTTTACATTTCATGCATACTTTCGAGTTAAGTGCAATTGTCTTTCTATGCTTTCGCTTGTTTGATGCATGATTGTTTATCCTTTGCCATGAAACATGACTTTGAAGGTGATCCAATAGTAGAAGCACAAACCCAAAAAGATTTTGCCATTTTTCTGCATACATAAATCATGTTATCTTGTAGTCTATAGTAGAGAATTTGCTCGGGAACGAGAAAACCTTAAGTATGGGGTATTTGATAACACGATTTATGACTTAGGTTTAGGTAATCATTTAGATAGATTTCTCGCTCATTCATGCATGGTTTAGCACTAGTTCACGACGTTTGCACTCAATTCACGTATTTTGTCGAGATAGACGTCTACACGGACTTGTGCATTGCTTTGTAGGTATTTTGGGAGATTTAGGAGCTAAAACGATACGTTTGAGGATCGTTCATCAAGATGACACACCCTCGGACTCATTAGGATGCAAGCTAAAGGCTAGGGAAGACTCATGGAACCTTGCCAACACAAGCCATGCACCAAATCGAAGCTTAATGATCAAAGGCAAAGCTTAAGCACAAAATCACGGTTCACTAACAGATCACGGCCGTGGTTTTAACCGTGGATTTTGCCAGGTTTTCGTGACAGCTGTGCCACGATCTCTTGGCCAGCTCTTGCAAAGTTGTAGTATAAAAGTGGTCCTGCATTGGCTGAGAAAGGCATCTTGGAGTAGCTCTCCATTATCCACTATCATCCAATAAAAAATACTCTCTCAACAAGAAGATTCTTGGGGAAGAAGGAGGTAGAAGGAAGCTACCATTGGAGAAGAGCCTTGTTGGAGAAGAAGAAGAACACACCATTGATAGATTTGATAGCTTTGTAGTGAAGAATTTCGGAATCAATTTCTAGACTTGTATGAACCATTTGAACCTTCTTTAAGAAGGGTAGTGAGTCATTCTAATTCCATTTTCAACTTGGTTTTGTTTACTTCACTTGTTCATCTCTTTATCTTCATTATCTTGCAAATGGAAGTCATGATTTTATGTTTGTTGATTTCAATTGATATAATGAATGTTGTAGGCTAAATAAATGTGATTCTAGGGTAAGGGAAGGATGGCTATGGCTAGATCCATGATAGGACGGACTTAGACTAGCCCTTGGATGACTTGTTTGCTTGGACGTAGCTTCTGTTAGGAATCACGGTTTGTTCTTGCCAAACCACGGCCGTGGACTTGGTAGAACAACCCGTGATCTTCCCTGGTTCGATGGATCTAGCTTTAGTTAGTTAGAATGTTGAAATCCTAAGTGTTTGTTGAGCTAAATCTACCCTAGGGTGACCTAGTGTTAGCAACTAAGTGTTAGGAGAGACTTATCCGGTAATCCTTACATCTTAGATTCTAAAGATAACAAACCCTAGGTAGTGGTGAGCCTCATAAGCCGCCATTGGACTAAGTGTGCTGGATGGTTGCTTAGGATTAACCCTTCCGAGATTTACCCGGTAAGGATAGGTTAGACCTCTAGGTGACAATCCGGTTCGTGTAGAATTTCGCCCCTTAAGTTCTTAGAGACTTCCCCGGTGATGAGATCTTAGGGACGGACTAGTGGACCATGAGACCTACCCGGTGATTGATCCCAATCTAGAAACACTTACTCCCAACATATCATAGTCAATCCAAGGAACGATTAGATAGCTTGAGTTCTATGTCATACCCGTAATTTCCAACCCCTAGAATCCGCTTTTCTTTCTTGATCTATATCTCGTTTTATCTTGTTTGGTTTGTTTGATTGTGTTGATTTGTTAGCATAGTTGATTTGTTTATTTTGCATGTTAGTGATCTTTGATTGATCACCTAAAAACCAACCAAAAACATTGTGTTTTCTATTTCTTTATTTCTTCCTCTTTTCTTAACCTAGATCTTCACTAGATCTAATCATAAATCGAATCAATCTCACCTTATTCTTTGTGTTCGACCTCGGAATACTATCCCTACTACAAACGTCCCGTACACTGTGGGTTCGCTAGGAGTTAGGATAAATATAACGAGAATATAAATTTAAAACCCATTGCGTATCACATATCCTGAGCGTAACATGAAGAATTAAAGGAGTACAAAGACAAACATTGACAAATGAGTTTAAAGACAAGAAATAAATTTCATCATCATGGAGACGAGTTGACTTACTCAGGGATACAAGAGTTTGCAAGAAATCATGACGTAAGTATCAAATACAGTAGAGTCTGAAATTAAGATAACGGAATTCTATAAAGGTGGCATTACAAAACAACACCAATCAAAGGGAAGAATGTGGTAAAATGGTTTTGGTGCACTAGAGAGTCCCCAATAACTTCTCATTTACATAAAGATGTAAGTTACCAACATTAACGGTCATATTAGAGAACCGCAAACAGACGATGAACAAAATAAAAAGAATCGCGAAGACACGCTTACAAGTTATCGTGGAAGACTTGATAAACTCATTGACGACAGACGAATGTTAGGACTAGACTCAAAAGAGTATAATGATCTCATCAGAGAACGGGAGAAGTATAGACTATGGAAGGAGCTAAAGGAGTATTAACAAAGAAACTAGAGGAGATAGATTTTCACCAAGTGTATCAAACTTCAAAAGAGATAGAAGCACAATAAGTCTGTGATCTTATAGAAGGTTAACTACATATTAGTTGGTAATAACTAAGACATAAAACGGGCGGGTCAACTAGTGGTAACTGGTTGGCAGATAAGGAGGATAACCATAGACTTATGAAAGAATTTTATGGACATCCGGAGGACCCCTCAAGAGATCAATGGCGACAAATGTGAAGGTAAATCGGTACACGTGCTAGTAACCTTAATAGTAACATGGAGCGAGTTCGAGCCAGTAACTCTAATTAAGAACTTAAGAAAGACTAGACGGACAGGAATGACCCCCTTATGACATTCAAGACCAAAGGAATTGTGGGAGTGAATTACGATCTACTGGCTAAGAAAGGGTACATATCACAGATAATACAGATGGATTGTAAAAGAAGAACTAGAGGAGTAAGAAGTATACACTTTTGATAAGGTTCTATGTCAGTCAAGACAGAGTGTGCGTAGCATGTCATACAAGGGAGAATGATGATTCTCTTCCGATATTTACGGAAGAAACCTTTGTGACTAAGGAATGCAAGGAATGAATACCTACAATTGAGTGTGAGAGCAAAGATAGACCCCACAAGTGTAGAGGAGTTTCGACCTCGTCAGAGATATAAGAAGTTGAACGGAATCACGACGCTAGGATCAAAAGAGTAGGAGGCCGGTAGCAGAGTCAATGGAATTCAACAGAGCAATATTATAAACAACACCAATGAAGGAACATGTGATAATGAACTAAGGGACTCAAGAAGTAGAGTTAGCCCCAAAGGAAGCGGAAGAGTGGAAGATAGAACGAACTAAAGAAGTATAAAAGGATTAATCGAGTAGGTGGTGTACACCAAGAAATTTAATGTTGGTAGAAGTGTGAGGAGAGTAAGTTTGGGATTTTGAGATAAGTCAACTATGGACTGACCGGCGTCAACTAAGTACCTGCAAGGGTTGCTTGATATTGACGTGTTAGTTACAGTTAAGAAGAGATAGTTGGGAGTGAGGACTTTCGAAGTAACTATACTGATACCTTGGAGGATTTCCTCCAGTAAGCAACGACAACCCTCTTGGATTCACTAAAGGTATAAAGAGAACCATGTTAGAGATTTCGTGAGAGCTGGTTCAGATCAAACTCCGGTCGAGTCAACGAGTTTGGATCCGTGTTAGAAGAATTTAAAAAGTGAACGGGAGAAGTTGTCTTCTAATCGTTACCTAATTTCCTTAAGTTAAGTAAGTAAGGTTCTGGATACTTCATCCGGATAGGACTTATGGTGTAATCAGGGGAAAGAATTTTGGGGGACAATCACTTTGGACTCACAGAAAATGTCCTTATGACTGATGGATGACAGCAGAACTATCAGAGTAGCTCAACGGAAGCGTAGTGGGTCCTAACTCACAGAGCAGGAAGCTCAATGGTAAAAAAAAACGACATGTCGAGTTTAATATAATGATAGTGGGGGAAATGCTTTTGTTTGGAAAGAACGTGAGATATGCTACGCGGAGTGACCGGAAGTACTGTATGGGAATAAAGAGATTAAAAA
>BSUD01000001.1:155871001-155895193 GCA_033239045.1 Fagopyrum esculentum
AAAATTAAAAAAAAAAAAAAAAGGTGTTACCCTATTATGGATCCGAGTGAAGAATAAAGGCTTTGTTATATGTTGCTAGACAAGTAGTTTTTAATCCTATACTAATGGAGTACTCTGGAGTGAGTTTTCTTGATGGATTAAGAGAAGAATTAACGACGTAATAAAAGTATGGTGCAAAGCTTACACTAGAAAGCTCAAATTGGATAACTACCCTACTGAGTCGGAAGACACATAAGGAAGGAAGCGGCAAAAGTATACTTGCAACTCAGTAATCGCGCATAGAGAAAGCATAATCTCGGGTAGAGTTTACGTGTAATGTTATATCGGAATGGAGCCGAGTTGCGTTTGGCGTCAGAGGAATATTCTCAATCCGGTAAATGTGGATATATAAGAGTGCAATGTTGATGGTGTGTTAGCAGTATCGAGTAGTTATGATCAAACGATGGTGATGCGAAATCACCTTGTGTTTAGGGTTGTCATTGTGGACACATTCCTTATCACCTAAGATCCCGGATACTGCGTAAGAAGTTGGAGTTGAGCTAGAGATCTATAAAATAACAGGATGACGTCGATAGAACACAAAGATTAATCACCGGATTTTGAGTGTTAAGTTATATCAAGATTCAAACCAAAAATGAGCAGATGATGATTCCTTAATGGAGGAACCGTATGACTGAGTCACATTAAGGAAACCGTACCAAGTGAGTTGGATTACGAAGAGGATTAGACACTTAGTAAAGTGCCGGGAGATATCTAAGATCATTACTTCGGAATCTAGAGTCAGGATCTTCCGAATGGGCAAAAGCGAGTGGATTCAGCGGAAGGAATTAAATTTTATAGTTATTTTCGGTACAATCACTAATAGAGATGGAAGTGAGTTTAGAAAGTATTTGTCGAGATTTTAAAGCGGACTAGGAAGTTATTTATCGAATAGCAACCCTACCCATACTAGAGGGTGTACACCTAGTATGCACGTGTAATGGGTATAGGATTACATACAGTATCCGGGACATGTCAACAACTATGAAGATCTCATAGTTGAGCTAAATCATACGATTGTAGAGTTTCCAATGGTCTAGACGAGAAGAAGAGGAGGCTAGCTGAGAGGCGGAGGATAACCTTAGGAGTAGTTCTCCTGAGTTCTTTGCGAAGTCCGCCGCAACCCTTGTACCGACGAGTTAATACTCAGATAATGATATATGTGATTGATTGTCTATGTGATCACTTCCGCGGTTGAGTGTTTTTAATCTTTTGTGTTCTATGTCTATGTTTTTGAGTGATACTTTCATGTCTAGAAAATGAAGAAGGGTAGATACTCCGTTCTATTTATAGAAAGTTATCGGAGGGATGTTTCTATTCTAAGTTTCAAGACGAAACTTATTTTAAGGGGGTACTAATGTGATACCCGGAATTATTAAATTCCGTTAATTCTGAGTCAACATAAATCCTATCATTTTATGTGAAATTATAACCCATAAAATGATAGAAATTTCATCATGCTTCTTTTAATTGGTAAATTTCAATTATTTTATGCAAAGAGATAATCACATAAAATACTTCTTACCAATATGTATGATTTTAGGTGATGTTTGGATCACATAAAATCATTTCTTAAAATATTCCTACATGATCACCAACCCACTTTCACTCCCTCTTCATTTCAGCGCATACCCAGCCCAACAATGAAGCAGGCCCAACAGCTCCTCTACTTCCAACGTCTGTTGTTACATTCCTGGCAAGTGCAGTGCCAGATCTACAATTACGGGATGCGTTACCCCTAATCACGTCCACGTTCAACCGATCAAGATCACAAGTATACACCAGTATACACCTGCCCTTGCAAATAGCCCACGTCAGCCTACCTTCCCAAATGATCTTCTTTCCTTCCCCACTGCCGACCGATCCGCACCTTCCTGGACCTGGTGTGTCCTTCCCCGTTCATACGAACGTGAGGGACAAGAGCGTACTAGGGCGTCTAGGATCTCGTCCCACTCCCTTCCTGGTGCTGCGTTGGTGTCGAGGTCTCCATCTTCATCGCGTCGCCAGTCCGAGCAGTCCCTCACAGATCCAGCATGAGGCTCCACCGATCACCGACGTCACTCCTCCTCTCCTGGATGCGCTCGTTGCAACAGACCATAGGCGTGCCGACGATCCTACAGTGAACCCGTCTTCATCCAGGTGAGCCAGATCCTCTCTCCTCTCCTTCCCTCACAGCCTGGAGAACCACCAACTGCACTCAAGTCCTGCTCCATCGTCGACGACGAGCAATCGGATGTGGCCGTTCCCTCCAATGATTCAGCAGCGATGACGACCAGGCCATGCCAAGGTGAGCCTCCCATTATGTCCTTCTCTTCCTCCCTTCGTTGTACTTATTACTGAGAAGAGGCTTCTGCGTGAACCAGATAGAAGAGACGAAGTTCTTACTTAACCCACAAGGTTGTCGGTGGTGGCTTGAACCCGTTCCGTCACTGAGTAATCCATAGGCGACTGGGTTTCCCTCGTTGGCTGTTCCGATATCGAGTCGGATGGCCTTGTGTTCCCGGAGTTTGGTGTGACACTAAGTGGTTGATCGGGCATAGTACAGTGAGTCCTCTTTTCCTTTTTTACGGCCACCCTTGTTCTGCACGTATAGACTTAGTAGTGGGGAGTCTTCATGAGGGTTATAAGTATTTTATTTGAGTTGTGAATGTGTCATGGTGTTGCTGTATAGGTTTAGTTAAGTTGCATAAATTGATGGTTAGGATTGTCGAACCTGTGATGTGTGGAAGCCTTGCAATCTGAGCCGCAAGGGTGAGACCCGAACCATGGACCTTTTGCACCTCTTAACTTATTCTAGGAAAACTGTGATATGCAGTTCTCTTTGAGTCCCTGTTTCGTTGCTTTAAAATGATAATTCACCGTTCAAATGTTTAGAGTTTGTAGATAGATATACATAGTAGATGTATCAAAAGTTCGGGTCGATCCAACGGTCGGATCTAGAATTACAAGGGTCCAAAGTAGGCTAGTTAGGCAGTTGGTAAAGGTGCAGATTTTTGGCTAAATATGGGAGATTATGTGCTTGAGAGTCAACTTGGGATTTTTGTGTAGGGTTAGTTTTTGATCTTTTCTGAGTTTAAATTCTTGTAGTGAGTAGAGTGCTTTGCATATAAGGATTTGATATTTTATTTGAGATTTTTAGATCCTTGTATGAGCGGTCTAAGTTCGGACAAAGTGAGTTCGTTAATGAATTTTTCATGGAAGTTAAGAAGTTGGAAAAATATCTTCCAACTTAGCTAGATCTTTCCGGTGAGTGTTAGATTATGGTTTTGGACTTCATATGAAGTTTTAGAAATATTCTAAGAATACTTCTAGGGTTTCGGACACTAGGGGGCAAAATAGTCTTTTGTCATTACAAGGGTATGTTGGTAATTTATCTAATGATAGAGTTAAATATCTTAGAAGTTAGAGACTTCTAATAAAGCGGGATACATTATTGATCCACTTGCCTTTTATAACAGGCGGTTGAATTCCTGCGGTTGCGGACTGAGTCGAGATAACGAGATTATGTTTTGATTCAGGTAAGTCCTTTGGGCTTACTTAGCTGACTTCTATATATGAGTATTGATAATGATAGTGGCGTGTGAATGAGATGTTTATAGTTATATTTTAGTAATAATTATCTACCGACCTATAATTTGGCCTAAGAGTAACGGGCGGTGGCATTCTGCTCAGTTAGCCTGAGGGCGCTGGGGGTTTCTTTAGGGACTAGTCCACACTCGGTTTGTAGTGATGCTACCGGCGGAGGTAAGCTAGACCTACACCCAGTTGGATAAGGAACGGAGGCGAGAACTCTTAAGTTTCTCGTGCCACAACTTTAAACGGAATAAAGTGAATCAACTAAGCTATCAAATAACAACCGAATTGTGTGCCAGCATGATGGGTGTTTATGTTACCTTGTTTGTGTTTGTGCTATCTTTATTCTGCTTATATTTGGATTGTTAGCTAACGGTTTATCCGTGTTGTAGATTTGTAGAGATAGACAGTTACAGAGACATCCGGAACGGATGGTCAGCCGGGTCCACGTATTCATTAGATGGGGACGGGGGAGTCTTCCATACGGCATGCATGTTATGTATATATATATATGTTTTTAGAAGGCTGTCACAGGTGTACATTCATACTTTAAAAATAAAATGTTTTGAATTTGTTTTAAATACATTTGTGCCTTGTTGTAAGATCCTAGTAAAATTGTTGTTAAACCAAGGTCGGGACCCATTGTGAGGTCCTAACCAGTAGCCCCCGAGTTCCAAGAACTTGGGGTGTTACAACGATCTTGATCAAGGACCCCTTGGAGAAGGTTCTTAGCTTATGTTTGATGGAGGAAGGAGTTGAGGAGGCTTGCAATGAAGAAATCAAGGGTTTTGAAGCATTGGAAAAGGAGACAAGAGCTGAATTTGAAGCACACAAAGGTGTGCTGAATTCCTATAGGAACCACGGCCTGAGGGGAAGAACTACGCCCGTGGTTTTACCCGTGGAACCTACTGGAGTGCTCCGAAGTGAAGGCTTTGCAAGTTCTACGGCCGTGGTTGTGCCAGAGCCCGTAATTTTGCCCGTGGTTTCCCCAAACACTGCATTGGTTGTTAATCAAGCTTCAAGGAGCCTTGAGGAGTCTTTCATGGCTTTGGATTCATATCAACCAACATTATACGGATCGTCTCCACTCGATAAAGGTCCTCCTAAACTTGAACTCAAACCCCTCCCCTCTCATCTTAAGTATGCCTTTCTTGGTGAGAATTCTACATATCCGGTTATTGTGAATCCATGCTTGAATGATTGTGAACTTGCTAGATTGTTCATGAATTGAGATTGCATAGGAAAGCCATTGGCTATACCATTGATGATTTAGTTGACATCAAACCTTCTTTGTGCATGCATAAGATCTTAATGGAAGATAATCATAAACCTTCAATTGAACCTCAAAGAAGAATAAACCCCATCATGAAAGAAGTAGTAAAGAAAGAGATCCTTAAATTGCTAGATGTGGGAATCATTTTCCCGATTTCGGATAGTAAATGGGTTAGTCCCGTGCATGTGGTTCCTAAGAAGGGTGGGATGACCGTAGTAACCAATGAGAATAATGAACTAATCCCAACTAGAACGATTACTGGATGGAGGATGTGTATAGACTATAGGAAACTAAATGTGGCCTCTAGGAAAGATCACTTCCCTCTTCCTTTCATTGACCAAATGCTAGAGATATTAGCTCAACATTCCCATTTTTGTTACTTAGATGGCTATAGTGGATTCTTCCAAATCCCTATCCACTCGGATGACCAAGAGAAAACAACCTTTACATGTCCTTGGGGTACATTTGCATATAGGAGAATGCCATTTGGGTTGTGTAATGCACCCGCCACCTTTCAAAGGTGTATGATGGCCATCTTTTCTGAGTATATTGAAAATATCATGGAAGTGTTTATGGATGATTTTTCTGTTTATGGATCTTCCTTTGATGATTGTTTAGCTAACTTGTCTCTAGTGCTTAAGAGATATGAGGAGATAAATCTTGTCTTGAATTGGGAAAAATGTCATTTCATGGTAAGTGAAGGTATTGTGTTGTGACACTTGGTGTCCAACCGAGGCATTGAGGTTGATAGGGCTAAGATAAAAACCATAGAGAAGTTGCCACCACCTACCTCGGTGAAGGGGGTAAGGAGTTTTCTAGGGCATGCCGGTTTTTACCGGAGATTTATTCAAAAAATTTCTCTAATATTTCTAAGCCTCTTACTAACCTACTAATGAAAGATGTTGAGTTTGTTTTCTCCAAGGATTTCCTTGAGGCTTTTTGTAGGTTGAAGAATGCTTTGATCACCGCTCCCATCATGCAACCTCCGGATTGGAGTTTACCGTTTGAGTTCATGTGCGACGCGAGTGATGTAGCCGTTGGGGCTGTTTTGGGACAAAGGAAAGATGGGCTTACACATGCCATCCATTATGCTAGCAAGACGCTAGATGAAGCCCAACTCAATTATGCTACCACCGAGAAGGAGTTGCTAGCGGTGGTGTATGCATTTGAGAAGTTCCGCTCGTATCTTGTTGGAGCGAAGGTCATTGTTTATACGGATCATGATGCGATCCGTTATCTCCTTACAAAGAAGGATGTCAAGCCTTGGTTGATTCGGTGGATCCTTCTTCTTCAAGAATTTGACTTGGAAATCCGGGATAAGAAAGGGTCCAAAAATTCTTTGGCGGATCACCTTAGTAGACTCCCACCATTGGAGCTTGAGAGAGATGACATCCCGATTGATGAATCATTCCGGGATGAGCAATTGCAAATGGTGGAGGAGTGCTTGTTTCAAGTATCAAGGGGTAATGAGCCATGGTATGCCGACATTGTAAACTACCTTGTGTGTGAGGAGGTGCCACCCGGATTGTCATATGCCCAGCAGAAAAAGTTCTTCAAACATGTGAGGCATTACTATTGGAGTGAGCCGCTTTTGTTCAAGAGAGGACCGGATGGAGTCTTTCGGAGATGCATACCGGAGGATGAGGTGGAGAGTGTAATCTGCCATTGTCATTCCTTGCCAGGTGGAGGCCATGCTAGCTCACACAAGACATGTGCTAAGGTGTTGCAATCAGGCTTCTTTTTGCCAAATTTGTTCAAGGATGTGCAGAATTTTGTGGTAGCTTGTGATGTTTGCCAAAGGACGGGCAACATCTCAAGGAGGAATGAGATGCCCTTGAACAACATACAAGAGGTGGAGATATTTGATGTGTGGGGTGTGGACTTCATGGGACCATTCCCCTCTTCTTGTAGCAACCTCTACATCCTATTGGCGGTTGACTATGTCTCGAGATGGGTGGAGGTAATCGCCTCTCCTATAAATGATGCCAAGGTTGTGGTGCGGTTCTTCAACCGAGTGATCTTCCCTAGGTTTGGAACACCAAGGGTGATCATAAGTGATGGAGGGAAGCACTTCACTAATAGGAATTTTGGGGCAATTTTGGCTAAGTATAGGGTGACTCATAAGGTGGCAACACCTTACCATCCCCAAACTAGTGGTCAATTGGAGATCTCCAACCGGGAGATAAAGGGAATTCTTGAGAAGACGGTTTCAAGAATGAGAAAGGATTGGGCTATGAAGCTCGATGATGCTTTGTGGGCTTATAGAACCGCTTTCAAGACACCGATTGGCACCACTCCTTACAAGCTAGCCTATGGCAAGTCTTGCCACCTACCGGTAGAGATGGAGCATAGAGCATATTGGGCCGTTAGATGGCTGAATTTTGACCTCAAGGAGGCCAGTGAGAAGAGATTGCTAGACATGAATGCTTTTGAGGAGATCCGGTTGGATGCCTATGAAAACGCCCGGATCTACAAAGAAAGGACCAAACGTTGGCATGACAAGCGTCTCATCCCGAAGGAGTTGAGTGAAGGCGACCTTGTCCTTCTCTTCAACTCAAGGTTGCGGCTCTTCCCCGGAAAGCTAAAGTTAAGATGGACGGGTCCTTATGTGGTGAAGAAGATATTCCCCCATGGAGCGGTTGAGATAGGAGGGGAGCATTGTGGAGATTTTAAGGTGAATGGGCACCGGTTGAAGAAGTATATCTCGGAAGCTCCGGTGGATGTGATTGCCCCACTTCACCTTGATTGAGACGCCCCCGAATTTGGTCAAGCTAATGACCTTAAAGAAGCGCTTAATGGGAGGCAACCCATTGGTAATCGTTTTTCCCTTTTCGTTTTTGTTTTTGTTTTGATTTTTCTGTTTTTTTGTGTTTTTGTGTGTTTGGAGTTTGTGTGCTAGAGTCTTGGTAGCATAGAAGCCTTGCATGGCATGTGGATGATGATGATGATCCCCTCATCAATTGTGGGTGGAGCGGACGCGGAACTTGGACGGCTAGCGGTGCCTAGCGCGGGTCCCGACGCCATAACAAACACCTTGAGCTCTGTACCATCGTTGATAGGATCATCCGCCATCACTCCATTTGAGAGATCCCAAATACCAAAGCAAACCATTTTTACATTGTGAGAACCCTCTTTCACTCTTCTTTACTTCATTTACACATTGGGGACAATGTGTTTCTAAGTATGGGGTGGGGTTTGCATGATCTTTTGCATGATTATCATCTAGGGTAGTTTCTTTTAGTCACATGCTTCATTATGTCTTGCATTGTACATACATATTTCTAAAAATCCAAAAAAATCAGAAAATTTTAAAAAAAAATTTAGTGCTTCTAAGTTTGGGAATGACCCTTATGATGAAATTGTCTTGTGAATTGGCTATGGATGGCCTTATGTGTTGAATAGATGAATGAATATGTGGACTTGAAGTACTTATCTTGAATCCCATGAATGGATTGTGATCATGATGTTTGCCTTGATTGAATTGAGGATTGAAGGTCGAAATTACATGCTAGTTCTTGCACATCATCTAGGAATGATTGAGGCAATTCATCTTTCTCTACTTCTCATCTTGATCATGTTGTTTGAGCACCTCAATTGATATAAATTTGACCTCTTTTGACCCATCCGGGAATAGGAGCATGCTAGTGTGTTGATGTGTGTGAAAAGCAAGTGTGGGGTGAAGTTGTTGATGAAAGAATGTTGTGAATGAAGTGCTGAATTTGTTGTAAAAGTGTAGACAAAAATATAGGTTTGGGGACGTTGGTTTAAATGACGAGTAACTCGGCACCATTCACATAATCGGGTGTTTGTGCCTTGTAAAAGTCAAATAAACCGATAGTCCTAACGAGCTTTGGTATGTGTGCCCGGTGTGGATGCACCTCGAAAAATAAAAAAGCCCGAGGACGGCTAATCACCAAGGTTTCGGCTTTTGTACACCAATGCCATTGTCTCAAAAATAAGTGAAAGAAAAAGAAAAGAAAAGAAGGAAAGATGGAGAAAATATACACTTGTGGGAAGTTGATCAAAAATGTGAAATTGTGGAGTTAGTTCCATTCCCGGATTAGCATCACATAACCTAGAAAAATTCCCACCTAATCACAACATTTCTTGGCCTTTTATTTCACAAGCCCTTGTGACCTATTTGCATGTGTGTAAGACTTAGTGATCTAGATTGGATATGCTCATGATCATCTTGACTTCTTCTTTTTTACATTCCATGCATGCTTTCGAGTTAAGTATAATTGTCTTTTCATACCTTCGTTTATTTGATACATGATTGCTTGTCCATTGCCATGAAACATGACTATGAAGGTGATCCAATATTAGAAGCACAACTCCAAAAAGATTTTGTTGTTTTTCTGCATGCATAAATCATGTCATCTCTTAGTCTATAGTTGGGACTTGCTCGGGGACGAGCAAACCTTAAGTATGGGGAATTTTTGATAACACGATTTATGACTTAGGTTTAGGCACTCATTTAGATAGTTTTTCCGCGCATTCATGCATAGTTTAGCACTAGTTCGTGACGTTTGAACGTAATTCATGTATTTTGTCAGATAGACGTCTACACGGACTTTTGCATGCTTTGTAGGTATTTTGGGAGCTTTAGGAGCTTAATCAATACATTTGATGATCGTTCCTCAAGATGACACACCTTCGGACTCATTGGGAAGCAAGCTAGGAGCTAAGGAGGACACATGGGACCTTGTTGGTGCATGCCATGCACCAAATGTGGCTTGATGATCCATATAGTGCAGAAGCACCAAAACCACGGTCACTAGAGGAACCACGCCCGTGGAAATAGGCCGTGGTTTTTACCAGACAGCTGTGACAGCTGTCCCACGATCTTCGTGGCCGACTCTTGCAAATTTGGAGGATAAAAGGTGGTCCTGCAAGGCTGTTAGGAACAGACCCCTCACTCCCATTCTCTCCCACACTCTCAACAAGAATATTCTCTGATTGGCAGATTGGATTGGAGCTACTCTTGGAGGAGAAGAAAAGCTTCCATTGGAGAAGAAGGGAAGAACACACCATTCTTAGTTTTTGATAGTTTTGAGTGAGTTTTGTGAAGACGTTTTGCAAGGTTTTGTAAGAATCGATTGAACCTTCTTTTGAAGGGTTGTAAGTCTTTCTTAAACTCATTTTCAGCTTGGTTTTCTTTGTTCTACTTGTCCATATCTTTCTCTTCATTTTCTTGCAAATGGAAGCCATGATTTTATGCTTGACGACTTTGATTGTGATGATGCATGTTGTTGGCTAAGTAGATGTGATTCTAGGTTAAGGAAATGATGGTTATGGCTTGGACTATGATAGAATAGACTTAAATGATCCTTGGACGATTTGCTTGCTCGTACTTAAGTGTTGTTAGAAATCACGGTTTGTTCTAGACAAACCACGGCCGTGGAATGTGATGAACTACCCGTGGTTTGCTTCTGTTATGTTTGTATTGATAAATTTGCATGATGGGACGTTAGATCATTGAAATCCTAGTGTTTGTTAAGCTTAATCTAGCTTAGGGTGATCTAACGCTAGAAATCTAAGTGAGGAAAGAGACCTACTCGGTGATTTCCGATCTTAAGTATCGAAGATGATGAACTCTAGGTAGTAGTGAGCCTCATAACCCGCTATTGGATTGAGTGTGCTAGGATTGATGATTAGGACTTGCCTTCCTGAGACTTACCCTGTGAGGAGAGGTTAGATCCCTAGATAGGAATCCGGTTTGTGTAGAATTTCTATCCTTAGGATCTTTGAGACCTACCCGGTGATGAGACCTTAGGAACGGACTAGTGGACCATGAGACCTACCCGGTGATTGATCCCAATCTAGAAACACTCACTCCCAACATACTATAGTTGATCCAAGGAACGATTAGAAACTTGAGTCCAAAGCCATAACCAGAATTTCTAACCCCTAGAATCCGCTTCCCTCTCTTGATCTCATATTTCGTGTTTGCTTTGTTTATTTGTGTTTTAGCTTGATTCCTTAGTTTGTTTTTGCCATATTATATCATTGTGATCCTTGATTGATCACCACAAAACCAACCAAAAAACATTGAGATTTTCATTTATTTGTTTCTTTCATCTTTTCTTAGCCTAGATCAACACTATCCTTAGTCACTATTTGACTCGATTTCACCTCAGTCTTTGTGTTTGACCTCGGAATACTATCCTTACTACAAAACGTCTCGTACACTACAGGTTCGCTAGGAGTTAGGAAAAATATAACGAGTATAAATTTAAGATTTTTGCGTGCATCTATTCCTAGACGTAACAATAACATAAAACATCCATCATGCTGGCACACAAACCGGTTATTTTCTAGTAGTTAAGTGATTCACCTTATTCTATTTTACAGTTGTGGCACGAGAAATCTTAAGAGTTCTCGCCTCCGTTCCTTATCCAACTGGGTGTAGGTCTAGCTTACCTCTGCCGGTAGCATCACTACAAACCGAGTATGGACTAGTACCTAAAGAAACCCCTAGCGCCCTCAGGCTAACTGAGTAGAATGCCACCACCCGTTACTCTTAGGCCAATGTATAGGTCGTTATATAATTTCTACTAAAATACAACTATAAACACATCATTCAAACACCACTATCATTATCCACACTCATATCTAGAAGCTAGCTAAGTATGCCCAATGGACTTACCTGAATCAAATCATAATCCCGTTATCTCAACTCGGTCCGCAACCGCAAGAACTCAACCGCCTGTTAAAAAGGCAAGTGGATCAATAATGTATCCACTTTATTAGAAGTTTCCAACTTTTAAGATATTTAAGTCTATCATCAGATAAATTACCAAAAATACCCTCGAAATGGCAAATGACTATTTTGCCCCCTAGTGTCCGAAACCCTATAAGTATTCTTAGAATAATTCTAAAACTTCATAAGAAGTCCAAAACCATAATATAACACTTCACAAGAAAGATCTAGTTAAGTTGGAAGATATTTTCCAACTTCTTAACTTCCATGAAAAAATCACTAACGATCTCACTTTGACCTAACTTAGAACACTCATACAAAAATCTAAAAATCTCAATTAAAATATCTAATCCTTATATGAAAAGTACTCTACTCACTAGAAGAAATAAATCTCAGAAAGAATCAATAACTATTCTTACAGAAAAATCCCAAGTTGACTCTTCAACACAATTTCTCCCATACATAGCCAAAAATCTGTATTTTACCAAACTGCACAACTAGGCTACTTTGGAACCTTATAAATCTAGCTTCGATTGCTAGATCGACCACAATATTAATACATCATAGTATGCATCTCAATCTATATTCCATCAAAATTTCATGTCCATCAGATAGATCTAACCCATTCATATCTAGATCCAAAAACTGCTTCCACACACAGTTTTCCCATACTTCAAATATTTCACCAAAAACAGAAAAACTACTTATTGTCACAACTTTGAAAAATCATAACTACTAAAACTCTTGATGAATTTCCCTCAATTTTTGATATACTCTACTATATAATCCTAACTAAGACATATCCAAAATTCAAGACCAACGGAGATCAAAAACCTATCCAAAGCTGTCTCACCAAACTGCATCGCATGCAGTTTTTCTCAACACTCAACACACTTATAAAAACTGCATGAGTAGCCAACTTTCGGACACCATAACTCTCAAACTATAACTCCAATTCTTCCCAAATTTTAGTATAATCTACTATGCACTACTGACTACAATATATCCGAAAATCAGCAACAAAGGAGGAGTCTAACTTACCCAAATCTGGATCACAAAACTGTATCACATGCAGTTTTCCAACACTTAGAAATTTCAGCACAACAGAAAAAAAACTGCTTACGACCCAATCTTTGAAAAATCATAAATCCTAAACCACTCGCTGGATTCCTCTCAAACTTTAATATGTTCTACCCCAATATCTCATCTATAACATATAAAAATTTCAGCCAAAAATGATCATTCTTTCATACCTAAATTTGGATATAAAGTTAGTTGTTCATCACTTCCGAAAACTCAGGAAATATACCAAGTCATCTTCCATGGCTGTTATAGATGGTTTAAGCTACAAAAGAGGGTTCTCATCAGCACTGATATAGAGAAGGTAATGCAAAGAGAAGGGTTAGGAATGAAAGGGTACGGATCTTACGCGATTTTTAGACTCAAAGGAGCAAAGGTATAAGCACTCGCCTCTACTGCTGGCAGGCGCTACATCAGCATGGGAGGGGCGCAACAACAGCCTAGGATCGAACCCGCAGCGAAGGAGGAGTGGCGCACCTGCAGCCGACCTTAGCGCCTCTGCGTTTTTGCTGTTTGAAGGCAGTCCCGATGGTAGATTGTTCTGCTAAGAGGTTGGAGAGAAGGCCCATCCGTCAGCCTGCTGGAGTCGACAGAAGAGGGAGAGCAAGCCCTCCTAGTGTTGTTGTTGGAGTCGACTGAAGAGGGAGAGCGAGCCATTCCGGCGCGGTTGGAGAGAAGACCTGTCCATCTCCTTGTTGTTGTCCAATCGAGGATGGAAGAAGCTCGTCGGCGTGTGGCGGGGATGAAGGATGAGGCTGCCGTTGGGTGTTGCCGGTGTGCGAGAGGAGAAGAGCCGTGTCGGTGTACGTGATGTCGAGTGAAAGAAGGAGAGATTAACGAGAAGGCCGGCTAGGGTAAAAGTTTCACGTATCAGGTAAGGAGATGGAAGAAGCGGAAGGTGATGGATGAGATGCGGTCGTATCTCTTATTGGGCCCGGATGGCATACCTTGATGGGCTCATATGACTTACCCTGATGGGCCCGGAAGGTTATCAAAAGGATTAAACCCTTACGGATTAGAAAAAAGTGGCTCACTATTGTGTTATTTTATGTGAGTAAAGTTCTCACATAAAATGATAGAAAGGTCGTAAAACTTAAACTCAGCGTCACCTAAAGTGATAAGACGTTGGAAAAGTCTAAACCGATCGAGTTCCGGTTTTACTTGGAAATAATCGGAAATAAAAATATCCGGTTATTACAAATTTTATGGATAAAACTATTTTGTTTGGTTTAAAGATACCACCAAAACTAAAAATTACGTTATTATAAAATTCTTATTAATAATTAAAAAATTTTAACTCGATAATTTTAAAAAGATAAGAATATTTTATTAAAAGAAAAGTAATAACCGGAAAGTTAGAACAATTTAAAAGACCTTTTCCATTCACATTTACATGGCAACTCGTAGATATAATTTGTAAGGATGAATTGAAGAATTTAAAATTTTGGTGAGCCATTTTGTAGTTTTTATTGATTTAAGTAAAAAAAGAAAAGAATTAGTGTGTTAATTATGTAATATAGAAAAAAGGGGCTAGAATAATTATGTAATATAATAATTATGTAATATAGCAATTAATATATATATAATTAACCTCGTAAATATTAGTTTTATTTACAGTTTTGGTATTGTTTGATAACTTTTGTAAGGAAATTGTTTTGATATATCCGTATACTATTGTAATATTTTACTCTTTCCAGGACAAAGCTTGTGGCGTACTTGTGTTACACATGTAGGGCACAAGCATTTTCACAATCTATTAACTATTTTTAATTTTTTCTTGTTGAAAATGTATGTGTTGAAAGTTTAATTTAAGGAAAAGTATAATTGTGAAAATTCAAAATTTTGTGGCATATTACATTTGAATTTAAATGAAACAATTTTTTTTACTTAATCATGTATTCAATAACAAATTTTTTGTTTTTGTATTAAAGAAAAATGTATTTGTTAAAATTCAGAATTGTGAAATGTTACGATAGAATTTACCTAATTAAATCTTTTGGAAAAAAGATTTGACAATAGGATCCACAAATGATATAAAAAATAATGGGCAATTTTGGTAACTAGGCCTTTTTGAAAACTTGGGTGGTAACTAGGCTTTTTAATGTTTTAATTAAGTAAATGTACCCCAAACCTTTTGTATTTATTTTCAAACTGTACACACTCTTCTCTCAAGGGGTACATTTACTAAACACAAAATTAGAAAAAGCCTAGTAAACCAAATGGTTTCAAAAAATAATTATTTAGATATTTTATGAAACATAAAATGATGTAAATTTTTGGGTTAAAAAATATTTTTTTAAAATACCGCAAAATACATTTGAGAAATTTTAGATGAATTACCATAAAAATAAAATCCAATAACATAATGCCTAAAATTTTAAGAAATCAATGTATAAAAAAATCATAGTTCTTGAATATTCTAGATAACAGAAAAAGATAAATTTTTTAAAAAAAACGGTAATTTTCTCCAAATTTCACAAATAAATTTGAAAAAATTAGGATGAACGTGCGAAACAGTATCTCCGCACTCGGTCAAAGTTAAAATACTTAGGGTCCCCCAACTACGCTTTTCGGGAGCGTAGTTGGAATTCCAGAAAAATAAAAATATCAACTACGCTTGTGGGGAGCGTAGTTGGAGTTCCCAAAAAAAATTTTAAACCAGTCATTTTATAATAGAAAACTGATTTATTTATTTTATAATAAATTTAACCAGTGATTTTTTTAATTTTTTAAAAGAATTCTTATTTTATTTATTTTTTAAATAAATTATAAAACTTATGTTTATAGATTTTGTAAAAAAAATGCTAATCTATTTTATTTATTTTTAAAATTAAATAAAACACTAATTTTTTAAAAAATTGTCTAATTAATTTATTTTTATATTAGTGTAAAATATTTATTTTTTTAAAAACAATTACTATTTATTTTAATTTTTAAATAAATAGATCATTCTTTCTATTTTAATTTATTTTTTAATTTTACTTTATTTTCTTTTGTATATTTTTAATGGAATTTAAAATATTGATTTTTTTAAAAACAGTTACTGTTTTACTTTAATTTTAAAACAAATAAATTATTTTTTCTATTTTAATTTATTTTTTAATTTTAGTTTATTTTCTTTTTTATGTTTTTAATAGAATTTAAAATATTTATTTTTTTAAAAAAGTTACTATTTTACTTTATTTGCTTTTCCCTAGCAATTCAGCCTTGCAATGCTTAGCATAGGCCTTAGCCGCCCAACCTATGTCTCTGCACCCTTCTCCCTTGCCGACCCCTCTCTCCTCGATCAAGCCGACCCCTCGCCCCTTCCACTTGTCTGCACGAGTACACGACAACTCACACGGAACCTTTGCTTCACCCATTCTGAAATGCGGAATAGGCAGATAAATAGTTCAGCCAATACTCTAGAAGGGGGGATGAATAGAGTATGGAATTTTTTCGCAATCTCAAGATAGGTAAGACCTTATCGAAAAGGATAAGACCTTATCAAACGAGATAAAGTCTTATCAGTAACTATAAGACCTTATCAATGGAGATAAAATCTTATAAACAAATATAAGACCTTACTCGTTTCTCTGAGATTGATTTTAAACGTAAAGGTTTAGACAAACCAGGAATGTTAAGAGCAAGACGAGATCAGCAGTAAAGGACACACGATATGTTAACGAGGTTCGGTCACCAACACGACCTAGTCCCCGCCTAGGATTGATTCAACCCTAGGATTCCAAGTAGCTTTATTTTCCTTCTTCTTGATGAGTTCCAAATACAATCTTCAGAAGACCTTCCCTCTTCTAAACTCAGAAGTCTTACACTTTCTATCTAGCAACTCACACACTCAAAAAGGAAAACTAAAGTACTCCAGATACAACACTTGTATCCAACGTGCATAGAAGTGATAATGGTTTGTATGATCCTAGTTGAATTGTACTATGAGCTTAAATAAGGTCTCACACTCTCAGAGAAGTAGAATGATGAAGCTTCGAATGTGAGAACACTTTGTGAGATAAGTCGATTTGTCACTTGTGTTCCCGAAATAGGTAATGAACGTGTTTTTGTGTCTTCTTCCTTGTCTCTTTAAATAGGCAAACGTATCAGCAATTTTGAGCGTAGAAGAAGATCAGCAATTTTTAACGTTGAAGAAGATCTTGGCTGCATGATCTTGGTTGTTGAGATTTGGTCCAATCTTGTTTGTTGAGATTTGAAGTCAAGTCAAACTTGTTTGTTGGGATGTGAAGTCAAACTAGATTTGTTGAGATTCTTCCAATTTATCTCAAGAAGATTTAATTAAAACAAATCAAAAATTTGTTAAAATCAAATCCCTTAAATAACTCAACAAGAAGGAAAAGCCATTTGGACGTACGTAACTCAAGTGTAGTTTTTGTCCAGTTTTGGTAAGGTCTTACCAGTTCGTGTAAGGCCTTACTGAAACCTGGAAACCAAGGTTTTCTGTAATATGGTAAGGCCTTACTAGACACTGTAATGTCTTTACCAAAACTTGTAAGGTCTTACAAAAACCTGGAAACCAAGGTTTTGGCTTTCATCAACCATAAGTAATGTCTTATTATCAAGGTGGAGTTAACAATCTCCCCCTTGATGAAAGACAAAACTTGTGACCTGTGTACATGTCAAAACAATACAATACAATGCAAAACAACATAGCAAGCAAGCAAGTTTTTCTCCCCCTTTTTGTCTTTCAACAAGAAAGGAGAGTCAAAGAGATTTAACATATCCTTGTTTTATGAAACAGATCAAAGGAAGAGAAAAGTTCATTCATCATCTGATATCATCAACCTGTAAGGCCTTGAAATATAGTCTTAATGTAGGGAATAAGATCAATATTGTATAACAATAATTGCTCCCCCTACATTTGTGCTTCCCTGTTAAGCATACCAAGGATGTTGCATTTTCCTTTGTCACCAAGAGTTATAGTGCCAGTGGTTTGCTTCTTTAGATTTTCGAAAAGAGATTCTTTTCCACTCATATATCTTGAGCAACCACTGTCCATTATCCATTTTTGACCCTTTATCTTGGTGATATCCTGCAAAACAGAAAATCAACCTTTCCGGCTTGACCAATAGACAGATTTGGATCCATTATGGGGGTAGACCATGTTAGGTAGCCAAGTTCCTTTAGGAACCCATATGTGTTTTACCCGTTCATTTAAACGTACAGGAAAGGTATTTCTAATAATGTACGGATCCGTTCTCCGATAAGGACAGGTTTCCTTTACATGATCCTTTTTACAACAAAAGAAACATGTAGGAGATCTCCAATTTCCTTTTGCCTTGACAAAAGTGGTAGTAGGTTTTGCAGGAAAATTCCTGTTATATCCTATGCCACTTCGGTTTAAGGATAATTGTTGTTCTCCAAGCATTTTGTCAAGAGTAGCTTTAGATTTAGTAAATTGCACAAAGCTATTTGCTGTTCTTGACATTTTTCAGAAAGTTTCACTTTTTCAATCTCTAAGTCAGTATTACATGTCTTAAGAGATGAGAGGTTTGCCTTTCGTTCGGAATTTTCCGATCGTAAGGCCTTAACCTCAGTGTCAAGATCTGATTGTATGTTGTCAAGATCTTGAACTTTCAGCGAAAGCATTCCTATGCAAGTTTCCTGATCCTTTAGCTTTTCTTTTAAAATGTTGATTTCTTTGCTGTAAGATTCTTCATTAGAAATCATGTTTTTCAGCACTTCTGATAAAACAGCAGTAGGACTGGATATAAGATCTCTTACCATTCCATCCAGATGTTGATCTTGGTTTTTATCGGTTTTTGCCATTAGACACAAGTTTGAATGATCATCTTCAGAATCTGAATAACTTGATGAGTCTGAATCACTCCATGCTGCTATCATGGCCTTCTTGCTAAATTCCTTTTTCTTGGATTTGTTTCTCTTCTTTTGAAGACATTCTTTAACAAGATGATCTGTTTCACCACATTCATAGCAATTTAGAACACGATTCTTTTTCAAGGGGTTAGAAGACTTACCTTTGTATTTAGATGATCCAGCATATTCTTTATTTGAGAATTGCTTTTTCATTTTCAATATTCGTGCTAGTCCTCTTGTGATAAGAGTGAAAGGATCTTCATCATCATCATCATCATCACTATCAGAATCTTCCAGTGGTTCCTCTTTCTTTGCCTTGAATGCCATTTTCGGCAATTCCCCATCGTCCTCATTGAGGATCATTTCATGGGTGATTAATTTGCCCAGCAAATCATCAAGAGCAAGTGTATTAAGGTTTTGTGCTTCTTCTATAGTAGTTACCTTAGGACCCCACATTGCTTTAGGCAAACATGTGAGTATCTTTTTGACTTTTTCTTCGTTATTAAAAGTCTTTCCCAGTGAGTCAAGATTGTTAATGATCTCCGTAAAACGGGTGAACATTACTTTGACTGATTCATCTGGGATCATTTTAAACAATTCATATTGTCTAAGAAAGATACTTATTTTGGTCTCTTTGACCTGGCTGGTTCCTTCATAGGTAACCACTAATTTGTCCCATATTTCTTTTGTAGATCTGCACGAAGATATACGATTAAATTCATCAGTACTTAAACCACAATATAATAGATTAATGGCCTTGTAATTCTTCGCCACGCTCTCTAGATCTTTCTGATTAAATTCAGCTTTTGTCTTGTTTAATCTTGTATTGTCAGGACCTTCCTTGGTGGGAGTATTAGGTCCGTTCTTGATAATATACCAAAGCTCTAAATCTTGATCGATAATAAACATCGGCATCAAGGATTTCCAGTGCATAAAATTGTTTCCTACAAAAAGAGGCGGTCGTATAATTGATCTTCCATGACCAAAACCTCCTTGTCCTTCACCTGCCATGATTAGACTCACAGATAATAATATCTAGGAAAACGTGAGTTAGGCTCTGATACCAATTGAAATGCGGAATAGGCAGATAAATAGTTCAGCCAATACTCTAGAAGGGGGGATGAATAGAGTATGGAATTTTTTCGCAATCTCAAGATAGGTAAGACCTTATCGAAAAGGATAAGACCTTATCAAACGAGATAAAGTCTTATCAGTAACTATAAGACCTTATCAATGGAGATAAAATCTTATAAACAAATATAAGACCTTACTCGTTTCTCTGAGATTGATTTTAAACGTAAAGGTTTAGACAAACCAGGAATGTTAAGAGCAAGACGAGATCAGCAGTAAAGGACACACGATATGTTAACGAGGTTCGGTCACCAACACGACCTAGTCCCCGCCTAGGATTGATTCAACCCTAGGATTCCAAGTAGCTTTATTTTCCTTCTTCTTGATGAGTTCCAAATACAATCTTCAGAAGACCTTCCCTCTTCTAAACTCAGAAGTCTTACACTTTCTATCTAGCAACTCACACACTCAAAAAGGAAAACTAAAGTACTCCAGATACAACACTTGTATCCAACGTGCATAGAAGTGATAATGGTTTGTATGATCCTAGTTGAATTGTACTATGAGCTTAAATAAGGTCTCACACTCTCAGAGAAGTAGAATGATGAAGCTTCGAATGTGAGAACACTTTGTGAGATAAGTCGATTTGTCACTTGTGTTCCCGAAATAGGTAATGAACGTGTTTTTGTGTCTTCTTCCTTGTCTCTTTAAATAGGCAAACGTATCAGCAATTTTGAGCGTAGAAGAAGATCAGCAATTTTTAACGTTGAAGAAGATCTTGACTGCATGATCTTGGTTGTTGAGATTTGGTCCAATCTTGTTTGTTGAGATTTGAAGTCAAGTCAAACTTGTTTGTTGGGATTTGAAGTCAAACTAGATTTGTTGAGATTCTTCCAATTTATCTCAAGAAGATTTAATTAAAACAAATCAAAGATTTGTTAAAATCAAATCCCTTAAATAACTCAACAAGAAGGAAAAGCCATTTGGACGTACGTAACTCAAGTGTAGTTTTTGTCCAGTTTTGGTAAGGTCTTACCAGTTCGTGTAAGGCCTTACTGAAACCTGGAAACCAAGGTTTTCTGTAATATGGTAAGGCCTTACCAGACACTGTAATGTCTTTACCAAAACTTGTAAGGTCTTACAAAAACCTAGAAACCAAGGTTTTGGCTTTCATCAACCATAAGTAATGTCTTATTATCAAGGTGGAGTTAACAATCTCCCCCTTGATGAAAGACAAAACTTGTGACCTGTGTACATGTCAAAACAATACAATACAATGCAAAACAACATAGCAAGCAAGCAAGTTTTTCTCCCCCTTTTTGTCTTTCAACAAGAAAGGAGAGTCAAAGAGATTTAACATATCCTTGTTTTATGAAACAGATCAAAGGAAGAGAAAAGTTCATTCATCATCTGATATCATCAACCTGTAAGGCCTTGAAATATAGTCTTAATGTAGGGAATAAGATCAATATTGTATAACAATAATTGCTCCCCCTACATTTGTGCTTCCCTGTTAAGCATACCAAGGATGTTGCATTTTCCTTTGTCACCAAGAGTTATAGTGCCAGTGGTTTGCTTCTTTAGATTTTCGAAAAGAGATTCTTTTCCACTCATATATCTTGAGCAACCACTGTCCATTATCCATTTTTGACCCTTTATCTTGGTGATATCCTGCAAAACAGAAAATCAACCTTTCCGGCTTGACCAATAGACAGATTTGGATCCATTATGGGGGTAGACCATGTTAGGTAGCCAAGTTCCTTTAGGAACCCATATGTGTTTTACCCGTTCATTTAAACGTACAGGAAAGGTATTTCTAATAATGTACGGATCCGTTCTCCGATAAGGACAGGTTTCCTTTACATGATCCTTTTTACAACAAAAGAAACATGTAGGAGATCTCCAATTTCCTTTTGCCTTGACAAAAGTGGTAGTAGGTTTTGCAGGAAAATTCCTGTTATATCCTATGCCACTTCGGTTTAAGGATAATTGTTGTTCTCCAAGCATTTTGTCAAGAGTAGCTTTAGATTTAGTAAATTGCACAAAGCTATTTGCTGTTCTTGACATTTTTCAGAAAGTTTCACTTTTTCAATCTCTAAGTCAGTATTACATGTCTTAAGAGATGAGAGGTTTGCCTTTCGTTCGGAATTTTCCGATCGTAAGGCCTTAACCTCAGTGTCAAGATCTGATTGTATGTTGTCAAGATCTTGAACTTTCAGCGAAAGCATTCCTATGCAAGTTTCCTGATCCTTTAGCTTTTCTTTTAAAATGTTGATTTCTTTGCTGTAAGATTCTTCATTAGAAATCATGTTTTTCAGCACTTCTGATAAAACAGCAGTAGGACTGGATATAAGATCTCTTACCATTCCATCCAGATGTTGATCTTGGTTTTTATCGGTTTTTGCCATTAGACACAAGTTTGAATGATCATCTTCAGAATCTGAATAACTTGATGAGTCTGAATCACTCCATGCTGCTATCATGGCCTTCTTGCTAAATTCCTTTTTCTTGGATTTGTTTCTCTTCTTTTGAAGACATTCTTTAACAAGATGATCTGTTTCACCACATTCATAGCAATTTAGAACACGATTCTTTTTCAAGGGGTTAGAAGACTTACCTTTGTATTTAGATGATCCAGCATATTCTTTATTTGAGAATTGCTTTTTCATTTTCAATATTCGTGCTAGTCCTCTTGTGATAAGAGTGAAAGGATCTTCATCATCATCATCATCATCACTATCAGAATCTTCCAGTGGTTCCTCTTTCTTTGCCTTGAATGCCATTTTCGGCAATTCCCCATCGTCCTCATTGAGGATCATTTCATGGGTGATTAATTTGCCCAGCAAATCATCAAGAGCAAGTGTATTAAGGTTTTGTGCTTCTTCTATAGTAGTTACCTTAGGACCCCACATTGCTTTAGGCAAACATGTGAGTATCTTTTTGACTTTTTCTTCGTTATTAAAAGTCTTTCCCAGTGAGTCAAGATTGTTAATGATCTCCGTAAAACGGGTGAACATTACTTTGACTGATTCATCTGGGATCATTTTAAACAATTCATATTGTCTAAGAAAGATACTTATTTTGGTCTCTTTGACCTGGCTGGTTCCTTCATAGGTAACCACTAATTTGTCCCATATTTCTTTTGTAGATCTGCACGAAGATATACGATTAAATTCATCAGTACTTAAACCACAATATAATAGATTAATGGCCTTGTAATTCTTCGCCACGCTCTCTAGATCTTTCTGATTAAATTCAGCTTTTGTCTTGTTTAATCTTGTATTGTCAGGACCTTCCTTGGTGGGAGTATTAGGTCCGTTCTTGATAATATACCAAAGCTCTAAATCTTGATCGATAATAAACATCGGCATCAAGGATTTCCAGTGCATAAAATTGTTTCCTACAAAAAGAGGCGGTCGTATAATTGATCTTCCATGACCAAAACCTCCTTGTCCTTCACCTGCCATGATTAGACTCACAGATAATAATATCTAGGAAAACGTGAGTTAGGCTCTGATACCAATTGAAATGCGGAATAGGCAGATAAATAGTTCAGCCAATACTCTAGAAGGGGGGATGAATAGAGTATGGAATTTTTTCGCAATCTCAAGATAGGTAAGACCTTATCGAAAAGGATAAGACCTTATCAAACGAGATAAAGTCTTATCAGTAACTATAAGACCTTATCAATGGAGATAAAATCTTATAAACAAATATAAGACCTTACTCGTTTCTCTGAGATTGATTTTAAACGTAAAGGTTTAGACAAACCAGGAATGTTAAGAGCAAGACGAGATCAGCAGTAAAGGACACACGATATGTTAACGAGGTTCGGTCACCAACACGACCTAGTCCCCGCCTAGGATTGATTCAACCCTAGGATTCCAAGTAGCTTTATTTTCCTTCTTCTTGATGAGTTCCAGATACAATCTTCAGAAGACCTTCCCTCTTCTAAACTCAAAAGTCTTACACTTCCTATCTAGCAACTCACACACTCAAAAAGGAAAACTAAAGTACTCCAGATACAACACTTGTATCCAACATGCATAGAAGTGATAATGGTTTGTATGATCCTAGTTGAATTGTACTATCAGCTTGAATAAGGTCTCACACTCTCAGAGAAGTAGAATGATGAAGCTTCGAATGTGAGAACAACACTTTGTGAGATAAGTCGATTTGTCACTTGTGTTCCCGAAGTAGGTAATGAACGTGTTTTTGTGTCTTCTTCCTTGTCTCTTTAAATAGGCAAACGTATCAGCAATTTTTAGCGTAGAAGAAGATCAGCAATTTTTAACGTTGAAGAAGATCTTGGCTGCATGATCTTGGTTGTTGAGATTTGGTCCAATCTTGTTTGTTGAGATTTGAAGTCAAGTCAAACTTGTTTGTTGGGATGTGAAGTCAAACTAGATTTGTTGAGATTCTTCCAATTTATCTCAAAAAGATTTAATTAAAACAAATCAAAGATTTGTTAAAATCAAATCCCTTAAATAACTCAACAAGAAGGAAAAGCCATTTGGACGTACGTAACTCAAGTGTAGTTTTTGTCCAGTTTTGGTAAGGTCTTACCAGTTCGTGTAAGGCCTTACTGAAACCTGGAAACCAAGGTTTTCTGTAATATGGTAAGGCCTTA
>BSUD01000001.1:155895611-155922203 GCA_033239045.1 Fagopyrum esculentum
AGGACACACGATATGTTAACGAGGTTCGGTCACCAACACGACCTAGTCCCCGCCTAGGATTGATTCAACCCTAGGATTCCAAGTAGCTTTATTTTCCTTCTTCTTGATGAGTTCCAAATACAATCTTCAGAAGACCTTCCCTCTTCTAAACTCAGAAGTCTTACACTTTCTATCTAGCAACTCACACACTCAAAAAGGAAAACTAAAGTACTCCAGATACAACACTTGTATCCAACGTGCATAGAAGTGATAATGGTTTGTATGATCCTAGTTGAATTGTACTATGAGCTTAAATAAGGTCTCACACTCTCAGAGAAGTAGAATGATGAAGCTTCGAATGTGAGAACACTTTGTGAGATAAGTCGATTTGTCACTTGTGTTCCCGAAATAGGTAATGAACGTGTTTTTGTGTCTTCTTCCTTGTCTCTTTAAATAGGCAAACGTATCAGCAATTTTGAGCGTAGAAGAAGATCAGCAATTTTTAACGTTGAAGAAGATCTTGACTGCATGATCTTGGTTGTTGAGATTTGGTCCAATCTTGTTTGTTGAGATTTGAAGTCAAGTCAAACTTGTTTGTTGGGATTTGAAGTCAAACTAGATTTGTTGAGATTCTTCCAATTTATCTCAAGAAGATTTAATTAAAACAAATCAAAGATTTGTTAAAATCAAATCCCTTAAATAACTCAACAAGAAGGAAAAGCCATTTGGACGTACGTAACTCAAGTGTAGTTTTTGTCCAGTTTTGGTAAGGTCTTACCAGTTCGTGTAAGGCCTTACTGAAACCTGGAAACCAAGGTTTTCTGTAATATGGTAAGGCCTTACCAGACACTGTAATGTCTTTACCAAAACTTGTAAGGTCTTACAAAAACCTGGAAACCAAGGTTTTGGCTTTCATCAACCATAAGTAATGTCCTATTATCAAGGTGGAGTTAACAATCTCCCCCTTGATGAAAGACAAAACTTGTGACCTGTGTACCTGTCAAAACAATACAATACAATGCAAAACAACATAGCAAGCAAGCAAGTTTTTCTCCCCCTTTTTGTCTTTCAACAAGAAAGGAGAGTCAAAGAAATTTAACAGATCATTGTTTTATAAAACAGATCAAAGGAAGAGAAAAGTTCATTCATCATCTGATATCATCAACCGGTAAGGCCTTGAAATATATATCAAAGTCTTAATGTAGGGAATAAGATCAATATTGTATAACAATAATTGCTCCCCCTACATTTGTGCTTCCCTGTTAAGCATACCAAGGATGTTGCATTTTCCTTTGTCACCAAGAGTTATAGTGCCAGTGGTTTGCTTCTTTAGATTTTCGAAAAGAGATTCTTTTCCACTCATATGTCTTGAGCAACCACTGTCCATTTTTGACCCTTTATCTTGGTGATATCCTGCAAAACAGAAAATCAACCTTTCCGGCTTGACCAATAGACAGATTTGGATCCATTATGGGGGTAGACCATGTTAGGTAGCCAAGTTCCTTTAGGAACCCATATGTGTTTTACCCGTTCATTTAAACGTACAGGAAAGGTATTTCTAATAATGTACGGATCCGTTCTCCTATAAGGATAGGTTTCCTTTACATGACCCTTTTTACAGCAAAAGAAACATGTAGGAGATCTCCAATTTCCTTTTGCCTTGACAAAAGTGGTAGTAGGTTTTGCAGGAAAATTCCTGTTATATCCAATGCCACTTCGGTTTAAGGATAATTGTTGTTCTCCAAGCATTTTGTCAAGAGTAGCTTTAGATTTAGTAAATTGCACAAGAGCTATTTGTTGTTCTTGACATTTTTCAGAAAGTTTCACTTTTTCAATCTCTAAGTCAGTATTACATGTCTTAAGAGATGAGAGGTTTGCCTTTAGTTCGGAATTTTCCGATCGTAAGGCCTTAACCTCAGTGTCAAGATCTGATTGTATGCTGTCAAGATCTTGAACTTTCAGCGAAAGCATTCTTATGCAAGTTTCTTGATCCTTTAGCTTTTCTTTTAAAATGTTGATTTCTTTGCTGTAAGATTCTTCATTAGAAATCATGTTTTTCAGCACTTCTGATAAAACAGCAGTAGGACTGGATATAAGATCTCTTACCATTCCATCCAGATGTTGATCTTGGTTTTTATCGGTTTTTTCCATAAGACACAAGTTTGAATGATCATCTTCAGAATCTGAATAACTTGATGAGTCTGAATCACTCCATGCTGCTATCATGGCCTTCTTGCTAAATTCTTTTTTCTTGGATTTGTTTCTCTTCTTTTGAGGACATTCTTTAACAAGATAATCTGTTTCACCACATTCATAGCAATTTAGAACACGATTCTTTTTCAAGGGGTTAGAAGACTTACCTTTGTATTTAGATGATCCAGCATATTCTTTATTTGAGAATTGCTTTTTCGTTTTCAATATTCGTGCTAGTCCTCTTGTGATAAGAGTGAAAGGATCTTTATCATCATCATCATCACTGTCAGAATCTTCCAGTGGTTCCTCTTTCTTTGCCTTGAATGCCATTTTTGGCAATTCCCCATCGTCCTCATTGAGGATCATTTCATGGGTGATTAATTTGCCCAGCAAATCATCAAGAGCAAGTGTATTAAGGTTTTGTGCTTCTTCTATAGCAGTTACCTTAGGACCCCACATTGCTTTAGGCAAACATCTGAGTATCTTTCTGACTTTTTCTTCGTTATTAAAAGTCTTTCCCAGTGAGTCAAGATTGTTAATGATCTCCGTAAAACGGGTGAACATTACTTTGACTGATTCATCTGGGATCATTTTAAACAATTCATATTGTCTAAGAAAGATACTTATTTTGGTCTCTTTGACCTGGCTGGTTCCTTCATAGGTAACCACTAATTTGTCCCATATTTCTTTTGCAGATCTGCACGAAGATATACGATTAAATTCATCAGTACTTAAACCACAATATAATAGATTAATGGCCTTGTAATTCTTCGCCACGCTCTCTAGATCTTTCCGATTAAATTCAGCTTCTGTCTTGTTTACTCTTGTATTGCCAGGACCTTCCTTGGTGGGAGTGTTAGGTCCGTTCTTGATAATATACCAAAGCTCTAAATCTTGATCGATAATAAACATCTGCATCAAGGATTTCCAGTGCATAAAATTATTTCCTATAAAAAGAGGCGGTCGTATAATTGATCTTCCATGACCGAAACCTCCTTGTCCTTCACCTGCCATGATTAGACTCACAGATAATAATATCTAGGAAAACGTGAGTTAGGCTCTGATACCAATTGAAATGCGGAATAGGCAGATAAATAGTTTAGCCAATACTCTAGAAAGGGGAGGGATGAATAGAGTATGGAAACTTTTCGCAATCTCAGGATATGTAAGACCTTATCGAAAAGGATAAGACCTTATCAAAAGAGATAAAGTCTTATTAGTAACTATAAGACCTTATCGATGGAGCTAAAATCTTATAAGCAAATATAAGACCTTACTCGTTTCTCTGAGATTGATTTTAAACGTAAAGGTTTAGACAAACCAGGAATGTTAAGAGCAAGACGAGATCAGCAGTAAAGGACACACGATATGTTAACGAGGTTCGGTCACCAACACGACCTAGTCCCCGCCTAGGATTGATTCAACCCTAGGATTCCAAGTAGCTTTATTTTCCTTCTTCTTGATGAGTTCCAGATACAATCTTCAGAAGACCTTCCCTCTTCTAAACTCAGAAGTCTTACACTTCCTATCTAGCAACTCACACACTCTTAAAGGAAAACTAAAGTACTCCAGATACAACACTCGTATCCAACGTGTCTAGAATAATTAACGGTTTGTATGATCCTAGTTGAATTGTACTATAGGCTCGAATAAGATCTCACACTCTCAGAGAAGTAGAACGATAGAACTTAGAGGGTGAAATCAACACTTTGTAGGAGGAAAAGGATAAGTCGATTTTTCACTTGTTCCAGTCGTAGGTGATAATTGTGTTTTGTGTCTTCTCCCTTGTCTCTTTAAATAGGCAAACGTATAAGCTCTTTCGAACGTTTGAAGAAGATCTTGGCTGCATGATCTTTGGGGAGATCTTGGTTGTTGAGATATGATCCAATCTGATTTGTTGAGATATTGTTTGTAGAGATTCTTTCGTTGAGATGTGAAGTCAAGCAACGTTGTTGAGTTTTAGGAAATCTTCCAATTTTATCTCAAGAAGATTTAATTAAAACAAATCAAAGATTTGTTAAAATCAAATCCCTTAAAGAGCTCAACAAGAAGGAAATAAAGCCATTTGGACGTACGTAAGTTTTGGTTACCAAAACCTGGAAACCGAGGTTTTGGCTTTCATCAACCATTTTCAAAATGCCTTATCATCAAGGTGGAGTTAACAATCTCCCCCTTGATGAAAGACAAAACTGGTGATCTATGTACCTGCAAAAACGAAATATCCAAACAATATAGCAGAACAGTAGCACATATGTAGGATCAAATTTAGACAAAGATCAAACCAAGTTTTTTCAAAACATAAACAAATCAAACCAAGGTTTTCGAAGACAGAAATATTCTCCCCCCTTTTTGTCTTTCAGCAAGAAAAAAAATTTTAAAAAAAAATTTGAAAAAGTCATTCTTCATCATCAGAGACTTCAACAACCGGTAAGGCCTTGAAATATATATCAAAGTCTTAATTTAGGGAATAAGATCAATATTGTATAACAATAATTGCTCCCCCTACATTTGTGCTTCCCTGTTAAGCATACCAAGGATGTTGCATTTTCCTTTGTCACCAAGAGTTATAGTGCCAGTGGTTTGCTTCTTTAGATTTTCGAAAAGAGATTCTTTTCCACTCATATATCTTGAGCAACCACTGTCCATTATCCATTTTTGACCCTTTATCTTGGTGATATCCTGCAAAACAGAAAATCAACCTTTCCGGCTTGACCAATAGACAGATTTGGATCCATTATGGGGGTAGACCATGTTAGGTAGCCAAGTTCCTTTAGGAACCCATATGTGTTTTACCCGTTCATTTAAACGTACAGGAAAGGTATTTCTAATAATGTACGGATCCGTTCTCCGATAAGGACAGGTTTCCTTTACATGATCCTTTTTACAACAAAAGAAACATGTAGGAGATCTCCAATTTCCTTTTGCCTTGACAAAAGTGGTAGTAGGTTTTGCAGGAAAATTCCTGTTATATCCTATGCCACTTCGGTTTAAGGATAATTGTTGTTCTCCAAGCATTTTGTCAAGAGTAGCTTTAGATTTAGTAAATTGCACAAAGCTATTTGCTGTTCTTGACATTTTTCAGAAAGTTTCACTTTTTCAATCTCTAAGTCAGTATTACATGTCTTAAGAGATGAGAGGTTTGCCTTTCGTTCGGAATTTTCCGATCGTAAGGCCTTAACCTCAGTGTCAAGATCTGATTGTATGTTGTCAAGATCTTGAACTTTCAGCGAAAGCATTCCTATGCAAGTTTCCTGATCCTTTAGCTTTTCTTTTAAAATGTTGATTTCTTTGCTGTAAGATTCTTCATTAGAAATCATGTTTTTCAGCACTTCTGATAAAACAGCAGTAGGACTGGATATAAGATCTCTTACCATTCCATCCAGATGTTGATCTTGGTTTTTATCGGTTTTTGCCATAAGACACAAGTTTGAATGATCATCTTCAGAATCTGAATAACTTGATGAGTCTGAATCACTCCATGCTGCTATTATGGCCTTCTTGCTAAATTCCTTTTTCTTGGATTTGTTTCTCTTCTTTTGAGGACATTCTTTAACAAGATGATCTGTTTCACCACATTCATAGCAATTTAGAACACGATTCTTTTTCAAGGGGTTAGAAGACTTACCTTTGTATTTAGATGATCCAGCATATTCTTTATTTGAGAATTGCTTTTTCATTTTCAATATTCGTGCTAGTCCTCTTGTGATAAGAGTGAAAGGATCTTCATCATCATCATCACTGTCAGAATCTTCCAGTGGTTCCTCTTTCTTTGCCTTGAATGCCATTTTCGGCAATTCCCCATCGTCCTCATTGAGGATCATTTCATGGGTGATTAATTTGCCCAGCAAATCATCAAGAGCAAGTGTATTAAGGTTTTGTGCTTCTTCTATAGCAGTTACCTTAGGACCCCACATTGCTTTAGGCAAACATCTGAGTATCTTTCTGACTTTTTCTTCGTTATTAAAAGTCTTTCCCAGTGAGTCAAGATTGTTAATGATCTCCGTAAAACGGGTGAACATTACTTTGACTGATTCATCTGGGATCATTTTAAACAATTCATATTGTCTAAGAAAGATACTTATTTTGGTCTCTTTGACCTGGCTGGTTCCTTCATAGGTAACCACTAATTTGTCCCATATTTCTTTTGTAGATCTGCACGAAGATATACGATTAAATTCATCAGTACTTAAACCACAATATAATAGATTAATGGCCTTGTAATTCTTCGCCACGCTCTCTAGATCTTTCTGATTAAATTCAGCTTTTGTCTTGTTTAATCTTGTATTGTCAGGACCTTCCTTGGTGGGAGTATTAGGTCCGTTCTTGATAATATACCAAAGCTCTAAATCTTGATCGATAATAAACATCGGCATCAAGGATTTCCAGTGCATAAAATTGTTTCCTA
The DNA here is from genome assembly GCA_033239045.1 of Fagopyrum esculentum. Classification (NCBI taxonomy): domain Eukaryota; kingdom Viridiplantae; phylum Streptophyta; class Magnoliopsida; order Caryophyllales; family Polygonaceae; genus Fagopyrum; species Fagopyrum esculentum. Next base: position 155,902,189 of record BSUD01000001.1, read on the forward strand.
CAAAAAGAGGCGGTCGTATAATTGATCTTCCATGACCAAAACCTCCTTGTCCTTCACCTGCCATGATTAGACTCACAGATAATAATATCTAGGAAAACGTGAGTTAGGCTCTGATACCAATTGAAATGCGGAATAGGCAGATAAATAGTTCAGCCAATACTCTAGAAGGGGGGATGAATAGAGTATGGAATTTTTTCGCAATCTCAAGATAGGTAAGACCTTATCGAAAAGGATAAGACCTTATCAAACGAGATAAAGTCTTATCAGTAACTATAAGACCTTATCAATGGAGATAAAATCTTATAAACAAATATAAGACCTTACTCGTTTCTCTGAGATTGATTTTAAACGTAAAGGTTTAGACAAACCAGGAATGTTAAGAGCAAGACGAGATCAGCAGTAAAGGACACACGATATGTTAACGAGGTTCGGTCACCAACACGACCTAGTCCCCGCCTAGGATTGATTCAACCCTAGGATTCCAAGTAGCTTTATTTTCCTTCTTCTTGATGAGTTCCAAATACAATCTTCAGAAGACCTTCCCTCTTCTAAACTCAGAAGTCTTACACTTTCTATCTAGCAACTCACACACTCAAAAAGGAAAACTAAAGTACTCCAGATACAACACTTGTATCCAACGTGCATAGAAGTGATAATGGTTTGTATGATCCTAGTTGAATTGTACTATGAGCTTAAATAAGGTCTCACACTCTCAGAGAAGTAGAATGATGAAGCTTCGAATGTGAGAACACTTTGTGAGATAAGTCGATTTGTCACTTGTGTTCCCGAAATAGGTAATGAACGTGTTTTTGTGTCTTCTTCCTTGTCTCTTTAAATAGGCAAACGTATCAGCAATTTTGAGCGTAGAAGAAGATCAGCAATTTTTAACGTTGAAGAAGATCTTGGCTGCATGATCTTGGTTGTTGAGATTTGGTCCAATCTTGTTTGTTGAGATTTGAAGTCAAGTCAAACTTGTTTGTTGGGATGTGAAGTCAAACTAGATTTGTTGAGATTCTTCCAATTTATCTCAAGAAGATTTAATTAAAACAAATCAAAAATTTGTTAAAATCAAATCCCTTAAATAACTCAACAAGAAGGAAAAGCCATTTGGACGTACGTAACTCAAGTGTAGTTTTTGTCCAGTTTTGGTAAGGTCTTACCAGTTCGTGTAAGGCCTTACTGAAACCTGGAAACCAAGGTTTTCTGTAATATGGTAAGGCCTTACTAGACACTGTAATGTCTTTACCAAAACTTGTAAGGTCTTACAAAAACCTGGAAACCAAGGTTTTGGCTTTCATCAACCATAAGTAATGTCTTATTATCAAGGTGGAGTTAACAATCTCCCCCTTGATGAAAGACAAAACTTGTGACCTGTGTACATGTCAAAACAATACAATACAATGCAAAACAACATAGCAAGCAAGCAAGTTTTTCTCCCCCTTTTTGTCTTTCAACAAGAAAGGAGAGTCAAAGAGATTTAACATATCCTTGTTTTATGAAACAGATCAAAGGAAGAGAAAAGTTCATTCATCATCTGATATCATCAACCTGTAAGGCCTTGAAATATAGTCTTAATGTAGGGAATAAGATCAATATTGTATAACAATAATTGCTCCCCCTACATTTGTGCTTCCCTGTTAAGCATACCAAGGATGTTGCATTTTCCTTTGTCACCAAGAGTTATAGTGCCAGTGGTTTGCTTCTTTAGATTTTCGAAAAGAGATTCTTTTCCACTCATATATCTTGAGCAACCACTGTCCATTATCCATTTTTGACCCTTTATCTTGGTGATATCCTGCAAAACAGAAAATCAACCTTTCCGGCTTGACCAATAGACAGATTTGGATCCATTATGGGGGTAGACCATGTTAGGTAGCCAAGTTCCTTTAGGAACCCATATGTGTTTTACCCGTTCATTTAAACGTACAGGAAAGGTATTTCTAATAATGTACGGATCCGTTCTCCGATAAGGATAATTGTTGTTCTCCAAGCATTTTGTCAAGAGTAGCTTTAGATTTAGTAAATTGCACAAAGCTATTTGCTGTTCTTGACATTTTTCAGAAAGTTTCACTTTTTCAATCTCTAAGTCAGTATTACATGTCTTAAGAGATGAGAGGTTTGCCTTTCGTTCGGAATTTTCCGATCGTAAGGCCTTAACCTCAGTGTCAAGATCTGATTGTATGTTGTCAAGATCTTGAACTTTCAGCGAAAGCATTCCTATGCAAGTTTCCTGATCCTTTAGCTTTTCTTTTAAAATGTTGATTTCTTTGCTGTAAGATTCTTCATTAGAAATCATGTTTTTCAGCACTTCTGATAAAACAGCAGTAGGACTGGATATAAGATCTCTTACCATTCCATCCAGATGTTGATCTTGGTTTTTATCGGTTTTTGCCATTAGACACAAGTTTGAATGATCATCTTCAGAATCTGAATAACTTGATGAGTCTGAATCACTCCATGCTGCTATCATGGCCTTCTTGCTAAATTCCTTTTTCTTGGATTTGTTTCTCTTCTTTTGAAGACATTCTTTAACAAGATGATCTGTTTCACCACATTCATAGCAATTTAGAACACGATTCTTTTTCAAGGGGTTAGAAGACTTACCTTTGTATTTAGATGATCCAGCATATTCTTTATTTGAGAATTGCTTTTTCATTTTCAATATTCGTGCTAGTCCTCTTGTGATAAGAGTGAAAGGATCTTCATCATCATCATCATCATCACTATCAGAATCTTCCAGTGGTTCCTCTTTCTTTGCCTTGAATGCCATTTTCGGCAATTCCCCATCGTCCTCATTGAGGATCATTTCATGGGTGATTAATTTGCCCAGCAAATCATCAAGAGCAAGTGTATTAAGGTTTTGTGCTTCTTCTATAGTAGTTACCTTAGGACCCCACATTGCTTTAGGCAAACATGTGAGTATCTTTTTGACTTTTTCTTCGTTATTAAAAGTCTTTCCCAGTGAGTCAAGATTGTTAATGATCTCCGTAAAACGGGTGAACATTACTTTGACTGATTCATCTGGGATCATTTTAAACAATTCATATTGTCTAAGAAAGATACTTATTTTGGTCTCTTTGACCTGGCTGGTTCCTTCATAGGTAACCACTAATTTGTCCCATATTTCTTTTGTAGATCTGCACGAAGATATACGATTAAATTCATCAGTACTTAAACCACAATATAATAGATTAATGGCCTTGTAATTCTTCGCCACGCTCTCTAGATCTTTCTGATTAAATTCAGCTTTTGTCTTGTTTAATCTTGTATTGTCAGGACCTTCCTTGGTGGGAGTATTAGGTCCGTTCTTGATAATATACCAAAGCTCTAAATCTTGATCGATAATAAACATCGGCATCAAGGATTTCCAGTGCATAAAATTGTTTCCTACAAAAAGAGGCGGTCGTATAATTGATCTTCCATGACCAAAACCTCCTTGTCCTTCACCTGCCATGATTAGACTCACAGATAATAATATCTAGGAAAACGTGAGTTAGGCTCTGATACCAATTGAAATGCGGAATAGGCAGATAAATAGTTCAGCCAATACTCTAGAAGGGGGGATGAATAGAGTATGGAATTTTTTCGCAATCTCAAGATAGGTAAGACCTTATCGAAAAGGATAAGACCTTATCAAACGAGATAAAGTCTTATCAGTAACTATAAGACCTTATCAATGGAGATAAAATCTTATAAACAAATATAAGACCTTACTCGTTTCTCTGAGATTGATTTTAAACGTAAAGGTTTAGACAAACCAGGAATGTTAAGAGCAAGACGAGATCAGCAGTAAAGGACACACGATATGTTAACGAGGTTCGGTCACCAACACGACCTAGTCCCCGCCTAGGATTGATTCAACCCTAGGATTCCAAGTAGCTTTATTTTCCTTCTTCTTGATGAGTTCCAAATACAATCTTCAGAAGACCTTCCCTCTTCTAAACTCAGAAGTCTTACACTTTCTATCTAGCAACTCACACACTCAAAAAGGAAAACTAAAGTACTCCAGATACAACACTTGTATCCAACGTGCATAGAAGTGATAATGGTTTGTATGATCCTAGTTGAATTGTACTATGAGCTTAAATAAGGTCTCACACTCTCAGAGAAGTAGAATGATGAAGCTTCGAATGTGAGAACACTTTGTGAGATAAGTCGATTTGTCACTTGTGTTCCCGAAATAGGTAATGAACGTGTTTTTGTGTCTTCTTCCTTGTCTCTTTAAATAGGCAAACGTATCAGCAATTTTGAGCGTAGAAGAAGATCAGCAATTTTTAACGTTGAAGAAGATCTTGACTGCATGATCTTGGTTGTTGAGATTTGGTCCAATCTTGTTTGTTGAGATTTGAAGTCAAGTCAAACTTGTTTGTTGGGATTTGAAGTCAAACTAGATTTGTTGAGATTCTTCCAATTTATCTCAAGAAGATTTAATTAAAACAAATCAAAGATTTGTTAAAATCAAATCCCTTAAATAACTCAACAAGAAGGAAAAGCCATTTGGACGTACGTAACTCAAGTGTAGTTTTTGTCCAGTTTTGGTAAGGTCTTACCAGTTCGTGTAAGGCCTTACTGAAACCTGGAAACCAAGGTTTTCTGTAATATGGTAAGGCCTTACCAGACACTGTAATGTCTTTACCAAAACTTGTAAGGTCTTACAAAAACCTAGAAACCAAGGTTTTGGCTTTCATCAACCATAAGTAATGTCTTATTATCAAGGTGGAGTTAACACATTCGAACCTCATGCTTCCACCATCTCCATCTCTCTTTTGAACTGATCCTCTTCCTCTCCAGCACGCCAGTCTCCAATCTCCTGCTCATCTCCCTACCACTGCAACCACCGGAACTATCTTCATCTCCTTCAATCGCAGCTTTGTAACTCATCTATACATTCGACTCGCCTCAACCCTCGTCTCCTCTCTTCACGCCTGAATTCACCTCCTCCGACCTCGCTTTTCGATTTCAGCAGGCAACTCTTTGGCTTTCCACGCCTCTGCAGGCTGCAGCCCTCGGCACCAACAGTCAACGGAGGAGCCTGCCTTAGCGTTGGGACCTGGAGCCGCCACCAAGGACCTCCGCCGACGCCGTCTGTACTATTCTCCCTTCCTTGTCTCATCTCTTCTCTGGAGCCCTGTCGAGCCTCGCATCAGTGTGTGTTGCTGCCTCCGAGTTTTCCCCCTTGTCGAGCCTCGAACCAATGTGCGTTGCCGCCTCAGTCGAAGCCGGAGGAAGCCGTCCAAGGAGCCGTCAACCCTGTCTACTCCTTCCGCCGCCATCACCTTTTGTTACTCCTCACAACCATCAGCGATCGGGTGGAGAAACCCTTTCTATTTCATTACAATTGGGACCCCTTTATTTTGAAGTAATTACAATATTAACCCATATTATTGTCTTTACAATTTCGACCCAACTTTCTGATTTTATCAATTATACCGTGATGTAATTAATGTCCCATCTTTATAAAATTGTATTAATTGGCGGAAAATGTATTTATGGGTTTTAAATTTGGATTTTACTTTGAGCTTTATTCTTATATTTATCTATACTAAATATTATACCCTTTGTTGGATTAAATTTGGTTTATGACTCAAAGTTTTAATTGCGGTTTTATGACCAAGTTTCTTGAATTTCATATATTGCCCCGAAAGGGTTAATTACGAGTTTTAACGTTGGCTTTTGAAAGACGAGTTTTACCTTAGATTTATATGTTAAATCTTCCGTTCAATTTAGCATATAAGCTAAATTTGGTTAGCTTTGCATGGTTTTAGGTCTGGAAATGACCCCGAGAAAGGAATAACGAGTCCAATCTCAACATCCGTATATAGATCATCTTCCGCCTTTGACCTCGTGTGAGTACCTTCTTCCTCGGTCTTGTTATGTATAGTTTTAGTACCATGCTAGGTTGGATCTAGCATAACTTAATAGAAATGCCAAGTAGTGGCCTTGAACCGTGTATGGTTGTTGGATAGTTTATGAGTTTTTGTCGAGTTATGTTTGGTACAATCTTAGGACGATCTTCGAGATTAGGAGTTGGACCTAGCATGTTAGGTTGTGACCTCATATAGGTTTTGGGTGACTAGAATCCCGAGGCTCCTAGCTTATCGGTTAGTTATTGATTATCGTGTCTTGTTTTGAACAGACTTTGGTTATATTCCTTCGGAGATTGTTATCGGTTTCGTTTAGCTTTGAGACGAGGTAAGTCCTCGGACTTACTTAGCCGCTTTTATGCATTATTTGGATACATTATGGTGATGTGTGCTTTATCGCTTTTGATCATGAAACCGGATTAGGATTACTTGAATATATATATATTATTTGGCTTATTGTTACTATTCTTATCGGGCGGTGACATCACTGCCCAGCTTCCGAGGGATTTGGGAGGTTCTCTGCGACCATACCATACATGGTATACGGGCGGGCTTCTTCGTCACTCCACGTTGTATACGGGTTGAGCTCCGCCACACTCCCGTTGGTTACACGGGGACAGAGGCAAGAGTTATAAGACTCTCGTGTCACACTTGAAACGAATGGAATTAGAAATGGAATAACCTAAAAAGAGAATAAGAATTGGATGTGTATGTATATGAGCATGTTGTGTGTTATGTGTTCTTATGTGTGTGTTTGTGCCATATTATCTTTATAATGCCTAGAATGTGAGCTAACGGTTTTATACCGATTGTTGTAGTTGATGTGCAGGATAGGATGTTGCCGAGTGATCTAGATGAATGGGCAGCCGGGGTTCCGTACATCTTAGGTTGAGTTGGGTTTTGGAGTCCTTGTGTTGTTGTTGTTTTTGTATTATATTGATGTTGATGTAAGGACGGCTGAAGTCTTTCCTTTCTTTTATTTTTGGGTTTCATAACATTTCATAAAAATGTATTTCGGTTTTTTTGCCTTTATTTGTGCCTTGTTGCAAGATCCGGTGAAATTGTTGTCAGGCTAAGGGTCGGGACCCATTGTGAGGCCCCAACCCGTAACATCCTGAGTCCCGCGGATTTGGGGTGTTACACTATAAATTGTTAATTTAATAATAAAAGATTTTATGGAGTAAAAAATAGTTTAAAAAATAAAAATTTATTGGCTTTAATCGTGGGAGCTCCATTTTAAAAATCCTGCTTTCACAGCGCGCTACGTCATTAACCCGTACTCTGTTTTAATATGTATAATAGATGAAGACGGAGGAAGAAGATGATGTTTGCTAGGGTTAACGTTCCCTTCTATTTTTGAAAAGAAAATGAGAGTTTTCTTACCTAAGGGGACAAGATGACGTATTATCAAGTTTTACCCAAAAAAATAAAAAAATCATTGTTAATTTTAAGAAAGTGCAAAATAAAATACTTAAAATAGCTCAAAATAACATATATTTTACAAAATCACATATTAAAATTTACTTTGCTTTTATTATGTATGTCATTGGTTTTATTATATACATTTTCAGAATATGTAAATATAAATAATTTGTATTTCACCTTTGCACCCTTAGTATTTTCTCTAGTATTTATTAGATATTCGGAGAGATCCCAAACACATATTATTTTCCTATTTATGCTACCATGCCTAATCTAAAAGTTGGTCATTTTCTATTTCATTAGTTTTGTGTACCTCTTCAACTCTTATTAAATTGAAGCTAGAAGGTAATAAGTTTGATTAGGGTACATTTACTAAACATATTTTTACGATGTGTCTAATTAGTATTAGAGAGAACTTTCAAAAAAGTTTACTTAGTTAATTTGACCAATCTAAAAATTCAATGAGATCTACATAAGGGGAAAAACCTTACCTAACTCACCAAACCTTAATCTCCTAAGGGCTCGTTTGGTACGATTCCCAGGAAATCAAGAATCGGAACCGAAATGAGTTATACAAATACCTCGTGTTTGGTAAGACTTGAAATCGGAATGAGAATGATTACATGGAAAGAGTCATTCCAACTCTAGAGAAGAAGTTGATTCCAGAAAGTGGGTATCCCATTCCAACATAAACTCATTTTAAATATAAAACTACATTTATATATTTTTCTTATATATATACTTGCTTATTTAGTTTCACAAAATAAAAATAATATTTTTTTATAAATTATTTTTATTGTCCATCAATTAATTTAAATTATATAATTATTTTGTAGAAAAACAAGATTTTAACAAAAAAGTTTTTTTTACCTATAATACGAATAATTTGTTCAATTAGAAAAAATATATTTGATGGAACAAATATATATACATATTTATTTAGGTTGACAATTGTTTAGTTTTAATCTTTTAGTTATTTGTTAGTCTTTATTTTTTCTTAAATGTAGTTTAAAAAATAACATATATTTACATTATAAACATTCACCCATATATCATCGATTTCTCGTTTCACAACTCATATAAAATAAAATACATGTGTCAAAAATATTTCATTCCAAATATCATACCAAACACCAAGTATCAGAAATAACTTATTCAAATTCCTTATTTCATTTCGATCCTTGATTTCAACCCCATTCTTACAGTCATACCAAACAAGCCCTTAGGGCTCGTTTGGTATGCCCCAACTTGTGAAAAACCTTATTTTTGTACGAAATGTTTTATATGCCCCAACTTGTGAAAGACCGCACATGGAAGTCCTTCGCCGGGGTATGCAACTGGTAAAGTGAATATAACAAAGCTTCAGACATTGTACTGCTTAGTTCAGTTTTTATCACTGCAAAACATTGTGATCCATTTTTCAATGGTGCTCTTGAGAGAGTTGAATTGAAGTACTCGAATCGGTCTGGGGTGATGCTTCTTAATCCCAGTTTTCAATGGGGCTAAGATACACTGATTATTAAGCTTGCATTTATCTATCAATATATATATATATATATATATATATATATATATATATATATATATATATATATATATATATATATAATTTACTAACTGGGTATGATTTGCACTCATGTAATTGTTTGAAATTTATTTCTTATGAATCTCATATCTTTTTTAACTCTTATGCTTGAGTTGCAAATTTTGAATTTAACAGGAATTGCAGGGTGATGCGTGAGGGAGTTTCTGGCAAGTATGGGCACATCTACATATATTCAAGGAGATATACAAAATTGGATGAATCAACTCTTTAATTTATTGGCCGGATATTCATCTGAAAATGAATGACGCACAAGAAACTTCGTGGGGAACGCTCAAAACTACCATTTCCAAGTTAGAAATTTATTAGGGTTTAATTTTTGTTTTATTGTCAATGGTTTAAGTGTTGAACCTTATTGAGTTTTTTTACAAATTGAGTTTTATATTTATTTTTCGTATTGATTTTCAAACAGTTTTTTTTTTTTGAAAAATTAATTGTATTAAGAGATGGAGAATTTACAGAAGTTCATATTGCATGTTACAGAGAGATAAGGGATGAAATCAGGGAAGTACTGCAAAGCAAGAAGTGATAGAATTAGGGAGGAAGCAGGGGGGATTCCAATCATGGCGGCGGTTGCTCTCGATTCAAGGTATCTATCTTTCCAGTGGTGCGCGAAATGGGTCTTGAGGGAGTTGATAACCTCAGCAGCACAATCGATGGCTCTAGTGAAGGAGCGGTTGAATATGAGTGAGTTACGGATCTTCCATATAGTGTAAATGAAGGTGATGATCGAAGCGGTGCGGAGGTTTCCAATGAGACTGTGTTTCGGGGGGTGGTAAGAGTTTAACAAGGGCCAAATGTTGCTAATGTAGGGAGCACGGTAAGGGACCCTAGTCCATCGAGAGATGATGTCCAGAACAAGAGAGGAGTAGCTGCAGGTGTGCCAGAGATGGTCATCATCTTCAGCCAGGTAGTTGCAAAGCTTGCACATGTCTAAGTCCGTGAGGTTCCAGCTTTTAATCTTGGAGAGAGTGGGAAGCTTGTGGTGACTAACGATCCAGGCAACATAGCTGCATTTTGAAATGTTGAATTTCAGCCAAATGGATCTATGCGGAGGGTGGGTGAGGAGAGATGTGTCTGGTCTAAGCAGTTGGATGGCTTTACGAGAGGAGAAGGTGCCATTGGCATTTGAGAGCAGTGGGATGGCAATTGTGTTGGGCGTAGGTGGGTGAAGTTCGTCACGGATTTTCAGAAGGCTTTTCCAGGAGTGGCTGTGGTGCGGTTTGGGTCTGGTTCTCCAGATACATGAGTCTTTGATGAGGTTGCATTCGACCCATTTGCACCAAAGATTGTTGTCCTTCCGATCGATTTCAAAGAGGAGTTTAGTGAGTAGAACCTTGTTTCTTGTGTTAAGGTCTGGGAAGCCGAGACCACCCGAGGCCTTAGGGGAACAGATAGTAGACCAGGCAACTAAGGCGCGCCCACTGTTGGCGATTCCAGCCCAGAGGTAGGAGCGTAAGAGGGCGTGAATCTTGCTGATGATGTATGCAGGCAGGAGAAAGATCGAGCTCCAGTATTGGTTAATGGCAATAAGGATCGAGCGGATGAGTTGTGCACGGCCGGCATAGGAAAGCTTCTTAGCACCCCAGGAGTGGATGCGCTTGGTGGTGCGATGGATGAGAGGCAGAAAATCAGTGATTGCGAGTCGCTTACTGCCAACGGGCACACCCAAGAAATGGAAATGTAAGGTACCAGGGTTAAATCTGGTGATGTAGTAGGCCTGGGCTTGAACAAGAGGAGTCATTCCCCCCATATAAATGGAGGACTTGGCCGAATTGATTTTGAGTCCCGAGAGCATGCCGAAGGTGTTAAGGGAGTCCATGAGGATTTTTATGGAGGTGCAGTCGCCACGGCAGAATAGCATGAGGTCATCGGCGAAGGAGAGGTGTGTGATTCTTGGGTTTTGCATTTAGGGTGAAGGTTGAATGGGGAATTAGTGGTGTTGGATAGGATGAGTTGGGATAGGAATTCGATGGCCAAGGTGAAGATGAGGGGTGATAGGGGGCAGCCTTGGCGAAGGCCACGAGAGCCCTTGAAGTGGCCTCGAAGGACACCATTGATGTTAACAGAATAGGTGGTCGTCGAGATGCATTCATGAATCAGGTTGATGAAGTGATCAGGGAAGGCCATTTTTGTCATACAGTGGATGATGAAGGAATGGTCAATTGAGTCGAAGGCTTTTGAAAGATCGATCTTGAGGGCAGCTCTAGGAGAGATGTTCTTTCTAGTGTATTTGTGAATCAGTTCCTGGCATATGAGCACATTGTGCTTGATAGAGCGGTTTTTGATGAAAGCACTTTGATATGGTCCAATGATGTGAGGAAGGAAAGAGCTCAGGCGGTAAGACAAGATCTTGGCTATGGTTTTGTAAATTGTTGTGCAACAAGAGATAGGTCGGTAGTCAGCAGGGGTGGTTGGGGCATCTGATTTAGCAATAAGATTGATTGAGGAGTGGTTGATCTGCTTGAGAAGTTTCCCGTGCTTGAAGAAGTCTTGAATAGCATCGATGAAGTCGCTTTTGATGATATCCCAGGAGGCCTTAAAGAATTTTGCATTGAAACCATCCGGGCCAGGAGCTTTGTTATTGCCAATACTGAATAATGCGTTTTTGATTTCATCGTCAGTAACCTAGATTGAAAGAAAATTTTTGTTAGCAAGGGAGAGGGTTGGTAAGGGGAGGTCCGGGAAAGGTGGGAGGTTGGCGTGGGGTGGGCGGTTAAGGGAAGTTTGGAAGTGGGAGATGAAGGTGGAGGAAATAAGATCGGGATCTTTGGTAGTGTTGCCATCCAGGCCTTTGATTGAGAGGATACGATTGTGACTCCTTCGAGTTTTTATGCTTCTGAAAAAATACGAAGAGCATTGATCACCATGCTCGATCCAACTGGCTTTGGATAGTTGACCAAGGGTAGTGTTGAGCATTCTGATGGATTCATTAAGGGAAGCAGTAAGGGATTTCTCTTCGGATTGCAGTGAGAGGTTGTGAAGGTCGCTTCTCAGCCTGGTTTGTGCGCTTTGAAGGCTCTTCCTATTGAGATTGATTGCATCATGGATATTCTCCAGTTTTTTACTGCTGAATTTTTTGAGAATAGGTTTGAGGCTCTTCAATTTTTTGGTGAGGATGAACATCGGATTGCCCCTGATATCAACGCTCCAAATGCGAGAGACACTGGGGGAGAAGCTCTCATGGTTAGCCCAGCTATTGTTAAATCTGAAGGGAAGATTAATCTTGCACGTTGGAGGGGTAATAGAGAGGAGGGCGGGAGAGTGATCCGAGACACTAGGGAGATCAAAGTGGGCGTGGGAGTGGGGGAAGTTGGTGAGCCAAGAGTCGTTGGTGAGAATACGGTCGAGCTTACACCAAGTACGCGAACCAATCTGTTTGTTGTTCCAGGTGTACTTACTTCCCGAGTAGGGGAGATCAATGATGTTATTTTGTTCTAGGCAGGTAGCAAGCTCATTTGATTGTTGGGAGATACAGGGAGAGTTGTTGGTGTTTTTCTCAACGGGAGTAAGGGTAACGTTGAAGTCACCGAGGAGGGCCCAGGGTGTGGAGGAGTTAAGGAGCCCGATAGTGTCAATGGATGACCAGAGATTGACCCTGTCATCAAGATTGTTGTGTGCGTAAATGAAGGATATATCGAATAGATGTGAATGGTTGGGGTGGGATTGATGAAGGGATGTTTTACAGTGGATGATTTGGTCTGTAATGAGGGTAGGGGTGAGATGGATTTTGGAGGGGTTCCACCAGATCCAAATGCGGCAATTACGCGCAAGTGGGGAGTTAGAGATATGCATCCAGGAGGAAAAAAGGTGATTGGAAATGCGAGATTCATTGTTCGGGCGTAATCTAGTTTCCAAGATGGCAAGGATGTCAATGTCATTGGTCTTCACCAAGTTTTGAATGGATTTTTGTTTGATAGGGTCGTTCAGGCCCCTAATGTTCCATGAACATGCCTTAATATTCATTAGAAATGCTTGCATTAGCCTGGGCAACACTTGTTGGCAGGGAGGGAGAAGAATGCGAAGCATCGTTGTCGTCTATCGATGGGGAAGGAATGATGTGTGAAGTTATGTTCGGGGAGCGGTTAGGAGGTAGCAGTGAGTTGGTGGTGGGACTGGGGATGGCTGAGTCATGGTTATTTGAGGTAGTAGGTTTAGGGAGGGTAGGGGGATAGTGCATGCGATTAGGGTTTGCATGGGGTTAGGGTTTGCAGTAGGTTTAGTCAGGATTGTAGTGGGAGGGTAGGGTTGCTGTTTTGTCTTTACTGTGGAATTGAGATGGTTTGATATGCCGGGGATATTAGCATGGAGGGGTTTGTGGGTATTGTTGGTTGGGATAAGATCAATCTTGTGGGATGGATCAGGAGTAGGAAGGATTGGTTCAAGGTTGGGGTTGTTGCGAGATTTGTGGAGAGAATTTAGGGTTGGTTTGTTACCTCCATTTTTGTTGGTGGCTTTCATTGGAGTGCAGTTGTGACCGAAGGTGAGGCAGGTAGAACAGTGAGGGGGGATCCAATCGTACGTGACTTTTTTGTGGGATAAGGATCCCATCAGGCCCAGCAAGGGTAACTTCACGAAGGAGGGGTCGGGATGCCTTGATATCAACAAGAATTCGAGCGTAGCCAATCCTGTCTTGATTAGCAGTACAAGAGTCCATAAGAATGGGAATGCCAAGGGCGGATCCGATCATAGCAAGAATGTGCTTCGACCAGAAGCGGTAATCCAAATCATGCAAAGTGACCCATATGGGGACTGAGCTCAAGCTGGAGTAGTCAAGGGCGAGGTCTTTAGTCCATCTTTTGAGTAGGAGGGTGGTGGAGCTGTTGATGAATGTTACGCTAGGATTAGTAGCACAAAAAGCTTTAAATTTATAACTCGAACTAAATCCTAAACTACCTAGCGAAACCCGCAGTGTACGGGTCGTTTTGTAGAAAGGAAAGTATTCCGAGGTCGAACACAAGGACTGAGGTGAAATTAAGTCATTCAATGATCAAAGATAGTGTAAATCTAGACTAAGATAAGATGAGGAAATAAAGAAAATGGAAAACACAATGTTTTTGGAGGGTTTTGGGTGATCAAACAAAGATCACAAATATGTGAACACAATCAAGCAACACAAACACACACTAACACAAAAGATAGAAGAATGGAAGTAACAAAGCGGATTCTAGAGTTTGGAAGTCCCGGTCATGCCATAGACTCAAGCTATCTAATCATTCCTGGGATTAACTATGATATGTTGGGATTAAGCGTTTCTAGATTGGGATCAATTACCGGGTAGGTCTCATGGTCCACTAGTCCATTCCTAAGGTCTCATCACCGGGTAAGTCTCTAAGAACCTAAGGATAGGAATTCTACACAAACCGGATTGTTACCTAGGGGTCTAACCTATCCTTACCGGGTAAGTCTCGGAAAGGGAAGTCCTAAACAACTATCCTAGCACACTTAGTCCAATGGCGGCTTGTGAGGCTCACCACTACCTAGGGTTAGTCATCTTTTGAATCTAAGAGTAAGAATCACCGGGTAAGTCTCTTCTAAACACTTAGTTGCTAACACTAGGTCACCCTAGGATAGAATTAGCTCAACAAACACTAGGATTTCAACACCAAGAGTCATCCAAGGGTAAATCTAAGTTCATCCTATCATGGTCCTAGCCATAACCCTTCTTTCCTTACCCTAGAATCGCAATCTATCTAGCCAACAACGTTCATTTCAAAATCAATCTCCACAAATAAAGCATGCTTGCAAATCATGGTCAAATAATGAAGAACAATCCAAAGAAAAGACATTAAAAGCATAGAATAGAAATTACCAAATCCTTACAAGGCTCCAAGAGCTTATCCAACTTGACAACAATCGAAGCTTCACTCGAATCCAATCTAATCTCACTCTAAAACGAGAATCTACACTAATCTCTTCCAAGAACACCCCTAATGGGTGCTTGGAAGAGAGGCAACAATGGAGAAATGTTTTGGGGAAGAAAGGTAGGTCAAAAGAGAGGAGAAGGATCAATGGAAGAGAGCCAGCAACAGCTTTGAAGGACCACTTATATTCTCCACCAAGAGCAAGGCCGGACAAGAGATCGTGGGACACGTGGCTTAAGCTGTCAAAGGCACAAAAATCGACCCAGTAGGAAAAATCGGCCGATTTTCCTGGGTGTAGGTCGATTTTCTTCAACAGAAGCATGCTATGATCGTCTAGCCATGAGTTGCTCCATTGCTTGCACCAATAGTGGTCTTTGTGTCCTTTGTTGCTCCAATTATGCTCCTCCAAGGCTTTGGATGTGTACCATCATTAGGCTTGGCCCTCAAATGTATCGATTAACGTCCAATAGATCCCCGAATTACCTACAAAACCGATAAAAGGTAGTGTTGACGTCTTTTCTAGAAATGTGCATGAATTGAGCGAAGACGTCATGAGCCAATGCCAAAACGTGCATGAATGAGTGAGAAATCTATCTAAATGATTACCTAATCCTAAGTCATAAATCTTGTTATCAAAAATACCCCATACTTAAGGTTTGCTCGTCCCCGAGCAAATTCCCAACTATAGACTAAGAGATGACATGATTTATGTATGCAGAAAAATGGCAAAATCTTTTTGGGTTTGTGCTTCTAATATTGGATCACCTTCGTAGTCATGTTTCATGGCAATGGACAAGCAATTATGTATCAAATAAATGAAAGCATGGAAAGACAATTACACTTAACTTGATAGCATGCAATGAAATGTAAAGATGAAGAAGTCAAGATGATCATGAGCATATCCAATCTAAATCACTTAGTCTTACACACATGCAAGTAGGTTATAAGGACTTGTAAAATAGAAGGCCAAGAGACGTTGTGATTAGGTGGGAATTTTCTAGGCTATGTGATGCTAATCCGGGAAAGGAACTAAACAACCACAACTTCAAATTTTCTTATCAACTTCCCTCAAGTGTATATTTTTCTTCATTTTCTTTTCTTTCTTTTATTTTTGAGACAATGGCATTGGTGTACAAAAGCCGAAACCTTGGTGATTAGCCATTCTCGGGCCTTTTCTATTTTTCGAGATGCATCCACACCGGGCACACATACCAAAGCTCGTTAGGACTATCGGTTTATTTGACTTTGGCAAGGCACCAACACCCGATTATGTGAAGTGTACCGAGTTACTTGTCATTTAAACCAATGTCCCCAAACCTATATTTTGTCTACACTTTCACAACAATTTCAGCATTTCATTCACATCATTCTTTCATCAACAACTTCACCCCACACTTGCCTTTCGCACACATCAACACACTATCATGCTCCTATTCCCGGATGGGTCAAAAGAGGTTAAATTTTTCATCAATTGAGGTGCTCAAACAACATGGTAAAGATGAGAAGTAGAGAAAGATGAATTGCCTCATTCATTCCTAAATGATGTGCAAGAACTAGCATGCAATTTCGACTTTCAATACTCAATTCAATCAAGGCAAACATTCATGATCACAAATCATTCATGGGATTCAAGATAAGTACTTCAAGTCCACATATGCATCATCTATTCAACACATGGGGCCATCCATAGCCAATTCACAAGACAATTTCATCATAAGGGTCATTCCCAAGCTTTAGAAGCACTAAAATTTTTAAAATTTTCTGATTTTTTTGGATTTTTCGAAATATGTATGTACAATGCAAGAGATAATGAAACATGTGACAAAATTTAACTATCCTAGATGCTAATCATGCAAGTGATCATGAAAACCCCACCCCATACTTAGAAACACATTGTCCCCAATGTGGAAACTAAATAAAGATGTGAAAGAGAGTCCTCACAATGTAAAATTGGTGATGCTTTGGTATTTCGGTTCACATTGGATGATGATGGTGGATGATCGATCAAGGATGGTAGAGAGCTCTTGATGTTCATTATGGTGTCGGAACCCGCGCTTGGCACCGCAAGCCGTCCAAGTTCCACATCCGCTCCACCCATGCTTGATTGGAGATCATCACTTTCCTTTACAGAGGAAAAATCGGACCATCAGCCCAGGAAAATCGGCCGATTTCTGTGAAGAACAGTCCGATTTTCCTGGGTACTTTCTTCCTCGTCCATATGCTTGGATCTTGTACCTTCTTCTCAACAGTTCCATGAGGTTTTCACATGACCTCCAGCATCTCATCACACATGACAACAACAAGATCTAGCACCCAAAAACACAAAAGAAAAACAAAGCACACCAAGAGCAAAATCAAACAAAAACAAGAAAAATAAAAGGGAAAGACATGTAACAATGGGTTGCCTCCCATTAAGCGCTTCTTTAAGGTCATTAGCTTGACCAAACTCCGAGGGTGTGTCAATCCACCTCGAATATCATGGTTTGCTTGAGGAGTCCAAGCAACCATCGCTTTCCGGCATCCATGACGACAAGCAAGGGCCACTTAATGCCCAAATAAGCTTTGAGTTCTCTCTTCACCGGTGAGTAGTAGACTCCTTCATCACCGCTCCTTTGATGATAGTATGGAGTTGCAACCATAGGTGCCACCCCATACTTAGACAATTGGTACTCCGCGGTCATACCGGTGAGATGCTTGTCATCCTCATCCTCTATGATCCAAAGAAGGCCGGTTCTTGGAAAGAATTCTTCATTGAGGTGCTCCATAACTATCATGGATCCATCATGCTTGCCTCCATCATTCAACATGGTAAACTCCTTAGGAAAGGGGCTCCAATCTTCGTGTGTACTCCGGGCAAGCAAGGAGGGATTGGAAGGAGTTGAGGTTAGCTTAGGGCTTTCCCTCGTGAGCTCTTCAAGTGTGGTTCCGGGGTTGATGGCAAGGATGACCGGGGGTGAGAATACTTCATTGCACTCCTCCAAAGGTGAAGGAGGTGGAGGTAAGCCTTGAAGGATGGTAGGATCTCCTAGCATAAGAGCATTCCTAATCTCCTCAATCTCCCTCCTCATTTGTTCTTCTCTCTCGGTATTCAATCTCCTTTCTTCCTTCAGGGCCAAATCCCTTAGCCACAATTGCTCTCGAGCTTCATTCAACTCTTCCTCAAGGCTTCTATTGGTTATGGTTGAATCGGGTAATTCTTAGATCTCCTCATAGTGAACCTCCTCTTGATGACATACTTCCGCTTCAAGCTCCATGTGGGAACTAGAAATGGAAGCAAGGTTGCTTTCTAGATCATCCATCTTCCTCAACATTTCCTCTAGCATTTATTCCAATCGATCTTCATGAAGTTAATGGTGAGGTTCCACATAAGGCAATGTAGTCATGTGAGCTTGATCATGGGACTCATGATGGGCATTAAACTCCTCCCAATACTCAAACTCATCATGGAGAGGTCCTAGATCTTGGCTTTCCATCCACTCCTCATACTCCATGTCGTCAAGGTCGTCTTGGAGGTACAATCCGTCAATGGCAAACATGAAAAGGCAAAGACAACAACAACACAAGATCAAAAGTAACAAGAAAGATAAACACTAAAAGCAATCAAAATCAAATGACTTAATCTAGACCTAGTCCCCGGCAACGGCGCCAAAAACTTGTTACGCTAGGATTAGTAGCACAAAAAGCTTTAAATTTATAACTCGAACTAAATCCTAAACTACCTAGCGAAACCCGCAGTGTACGGGTCGTTTTGTAGAAAGGAAAGTATTCCGAGGTCGAACACAAGGACTGAGGTGAAATTAAGTCATTCAATGATCGAAGATAGTGTAAATCTAGACTAAGATAAGATGAGGAAATAAAGAAAATGGAAAACACAATGTTTTTGGAGGGTTTTGGGTGATAAAACAATGATCACAAATATGTGAACACAATCAAGCAACACAAACACACACTAACACAAAAGATAGAAGAATGGAAGTAACAAAGCGGATTCTAGAGTTTGAAAGTCCCGGTCATGCCATAGACTCAAGCTATCTAATCATTCCTGGGATTAACTATGATATGTTGGGATTAAGCGTTTCTAGATTGGGATCAATTACCGGGTAGGTCTCATGGTCCACTAGTCCATTCCTAAGGTCTCATCACCGGGTAAGTCTCTAAGAACCTAAGGATAGGAATTCTACACAAACCGGATTGTTACCTAGGGGTCTAACCTATCCTTACCGGGTAAGTCTCGGAAAGGGAAGTCCTAAACAACTATCCTAGCACACTTAGTCCAATGGCGGCTTGTGAGGCTCACCACTACCTAGGGTTAGTCATCTTTTGAATCTAAGAGTAAGAATCACCGGGTAAGTCTCTTCTAAACACTTAGTTGCTAACACTAGGTCACCCTAGGATAGAATTAGCTCAACAAACACTAGGATTTCAACACCAAGAGTCATCCAAGGGTAAATCTAAGTTCATCCTATCATGGTCCTAGCCATAACCCTTCTTTCCTTACCCTAGAATCGCAATCTATCTAGCCAACAACGTTCATTTCAAAATCAATCTCCACAAATAAAGCATGCTTGCAAATCATGGTCAAATAATGAAGAACAATCCAAAGAAAAGACATTAAAAGCATAGAATAGAAATTACCAAATCCTTACAAGGCTCCAAGAGCTTATCCAACTTGACAACAATCGAAGCTTCACTCGAATCCAATCTAATCTCACTCTAAAACGAGAATCTACACTAATCTCTTCCAAGAACACCCCTAATGGGTGCTTGGAAGAGAGGCAACAATGGAGAAATGTTTTGGGGAAGAAAGGTAGGTCAAAAGAGAGGAGAAGGATCAATGGAAGAGAGCCAGCAACAGCTTTGAAGGACCACTTATATTCTCCACCAAGAGCAAGGCCGGACAAGAGATCGTGGGACACGTGGCTTAAGCTGTCAAAGGCACAAAAATCGACCCAGTAGGAAAAATCGGCCGATTTTCCTGGGTGTAGGTCGATTTTCTTCAACAGAAGCATGCTATGATCGTCTAGCCATGAGTTGCTCCATTGCTTGCACCAATAGTGGTCTTTGTGTCCTTTGTTGCTCCAATTATGCTCCTCCAAGGCTTTGGATGTGTACCATCATGAGGCTTGGCCCTCAAATGTATCGATTAACGTCCAATAGATCCCCGAATTACCTACAAAACCGATAAAAGGTAGTGTTGACGTCTTTTCTAGAAATGTGCATGAATTGAGCGAAGACGTAATGAACCAATGCCAAAACGTGCAT
>BSUD01000001.1:155928119-155972222 GCA_033239045.1 Fagopyrum esculentum
GGGGGGGCAGCGGGGAGGCTGCTCAGGGGAGAGGCAGGCGGGCCGGTGGCGGAATGGGGAGGTGTTTAGGAGAGAGAAGAGAGCTTTTTTCTTTTTTCTAGTTTTAGTTGAGCGTAATTGGAATGCGTTTGTTTTTGTAAAAATAATTACTTATGAAATCAACTTTAGTATTAATTACTAGAAGACAATGAAGTATGAGTTAGTCTTCTTTATAAAAATAATTACTTATGAAATCAACTTTAGTATTCAATTACATTTACAAACCTGCATCTTTGCATTTCACGTTTTCAAGAATATTTGTACGCTGATTTATACCTATAATAGGATTTGGTTGTAAGTTAGTATTAGTTATAACTTTGCAAGTTATTGAAATGTCATCTATAATATTAGGATGTTGTACTTTGTTGTTGGTACTATTGGAAAAAAGCAAAAATATATACGTGAATAAAAATATAAAATTCTATAATTTTTTATAACTTATTTTCAATTCGGGGTAGAATATTATGTATACATATTAGATATTGGCACATTGAGTTAGACAGGTTTAATTCGGGGGTAGAATATTATGTATACATATTTGATATTGGCACGTTGAGTTAGACTTTAATATCTGAAACAACTTGTGTTAGTTTGGTGTTAGTGCATAGGTCTAGTCTATTTGAGTTTATCCCTTTATTTGTTAGTTTACCATTTTATCTATTTATATTTATCTATAAGCATTAATTGAAGTATTGAGTTAATAAAGAATGGAAACCACAAATATTGTTGTTTGAAAACGCTCTCTTCCTGCTTCTGCTCGCCGGTAGCCCTTTGGGGTAGGCTCCCCGCCGACCTCCACCCACTCCCTTTGAGGCTGCCCGCCTCACCCCACCACCCCTCTTGTCCTCATCTCGAAGCGATTCAAGTAGCACTCAGTCAAGATCTCTGATCTCACCGTCCGGACGAAACAACCTCCTAAGCCTGGCTCTCCTGCCACCCCCCCGAGTCCTTTCGACCCGGTGCCCGAGGAACTCTTCCGCTCAAACAACACCAGGCTATCCAAACAAGCCGTTGCCCACGCCCCTTCCACCTCTTCGATAGATGATTTCCCCCTTATATCCCCTATCCAAACGAAACAACCTCAAATAACTGGCTCTCCTCCATCCCTTTCGACCCAAACCACTACTTTCATCGATATCAACCTTGCCCCCCTCCCCTCCCATATCGATGTGGCTACCAACACTATCCCTCCGCGTCAGAATCTTTTGTCGCCGATAATCCTGTCATCCAAAACCCTTCATCTACTCCTCCCAACCCAAACCCTAACGGTAACCCCCCTATCACTTCATCTGACCCCACGCCTCCCCCCTATTCGACTTCCCCATGCAACATTAAATGCCCCTTTACGACTGCTCCCCAATCTTCATCTTTTAAGGATATCCTTTCGGCTGGCTCTGTGTGGAATCATGTTCCCCTCACTTACTCCCCAGGCACTACAAAAAAAAACTTTTGCGACGGGAAAAAGGCCTTTTTGCGAAGACACCAACTTTTTGCGACGGCGTTGCGTCGGCAAAAACGCCGACGCAACTCATCCATCGCAAAAGGTTTTGCGACGGTGGTTTCCCGCCGCTAAGATCTTGCGACGGTTCTAGCCGTCGCGAAAAGTTGGTATCGCCGGCTCCTATTTTGATATTTGCGACGGTCAACCTCGTAAAAAATATGACGTGTATTTTCCAGCTATTTGCGACGGTAAGTCACCGTCGCGAAAACAAATTGCTGCTTTTTCATTCTTTCACTGTGATGGCTAATCTCTGTCGCAAAACGTTTGATGGCTACATTATTCAAATTTTGCGACGTCTTGATGTCGCCGCAAAAGTTGCACCTGAATTGGATATTGATAATTGACCTCACAAAGGTATTAAAGTTACCAACATCACCCATCGTAATTGATACATACTTCATATAGTTTGTAAACAAAAGTACCTAATTGACACATTTTATAGCATATTACATTAGTTTTAAGTCATTGTGAACAATCCCCCCCAAAGTGCTAGTATCTTTGTGAACAACACAAAATGAAACATATATAAACATTTTCACTTGGATTTTCTTCTTGAGCTACTTCTTCAGCGGCGGACTCTCTTTGACCTCCTCCAATAGACTCATTTTTATTAACACTTGTTCTACCCTACAAAACCAAATTCTCTACATTAACATCAAAATGTCATATTCAAGCATTTGTCAACAACAATATTAACAACATTAATATCATTATCACTAAGCCAAGTACCAAGTACCAACTATCCACAAGTGTACGGGAGTTTCTGTGTACGAGAAATACTACTAAGCATTAGACAAACCACAAAACCTGATTAGACAAATCATGACACCACAAAACCCAATCAACAAACTACTAAAACCAAGCGAATTCAAGGTAAAATTATAAGAATAATAGAATATCGACTATTATTATTTAAACCTTTAAAAAACATAAGTAAAAGATTAAACGTAAAATTTTATAGATTAATTCAACAATAATAAAGATGATGTCTATTTATAGGAAAATACATTAAACAAAAGTAATATTAATATAGAAAGTGCAAAATTTTCACTAATTTATTGCCCAAAATATAATTAGAATTGCCAATTAATATCGACAGCAGAGATCCTCTACGATGGGGACACATCACAACACAACACAACACCGTCAAGACAAGTCGTTCATCCCTGTTATCCACGTCACTGGTTGCTTCTTTAGGTAGGTGAGGGGTCATTTTCAATACGTACACCTCCACACACTGAATCAACTCTTATAGTATGCTCTCTTCATTTTCATTTTTTTGTATCATCTTTTTCTTTAATGACATTAGTTCATGACAAGCTCCTTTAGTGTAACAAACTAAGAACCTAGTTTTTTTTCACTTTTCAAAGTTTTAACACAAGCCCCAAAAGGATCTATCATGCTCTTCCAATATAACTGTATAAGTATGCTGAGTTATGGTATATTGTATAAGTGGCTTTCTTATGCGTATTCAACTAAATACTTGTAAAATATAAGGTATATGTGTTGTGTACAATTAATAATCTTGATGTCAGTATTCACTTTCAAGAAAAACTCTTACCACACTTTATCGACCTTATGTATGCTTGGAACTCCGTTTCTGTAGGTTTGTCATAGGGCATTTCATCATCACATGCATCATTACCAACCTATATAATGAGTTGTTTGAGAATAGATATAGGCAACACTAACACAAAAGAAAAAGAAAAGGATAGACATTGCATGGAGAAATTATAGCAGGAAGGTCAGAGACGGCATCATGTAAGAGAACAACATCCTGCAAGTTACGCGATTGACTTTTATCATAAGCAACAACATTGCGCAGCAATTTGATAACAAAGGTTGAAAAGATTTCTTGCACCAAAAAGCATGAGTTTTACTTAAAGCTCAGCAAGATTGGTAGCAATACCTCAAACTCTAGTGGAGGCCAATAACTAATGATACAGTCATGGGTAGGAAGTGGAAACTGAGGTAGGTCCTGCATATGCAAAAGCAAATAAAGAGTAAGTTGTAGGAAATGAACAAGGGGATATATTCATTAGGGGTTGTTCGGTTCATATTTCAGTGTCCAACTTTATATACAGCTAGAAACAGATACTTGGAATTTGGAAATACCTTTTTTTGGTTTCCATTTTTTAGTTAGTTCCAAAAATTAAGGTAAATATTACTATATGGTAATGGTTCAAGAGTGGTGTAGTTGTTGGGTGCGGTCATGCTGCACAAACCATGTTTAAAGTTTAAATTTTATGTTTTTCATACTATCATTTAAAAAACTTGTGTACTATTAGTTCAAACATTTTGTACTATTAATTCACATATCTATTGTACATTTGTACTATTTGCTAGATATGTCTTTTCCATTATTTTGTTTGTAGACAACTTTTGTACTAGTTAGTTCATTAGGTTTTATTACGAATTCATATTTTCTTAATAAATTATTACTATTAAAAATTGAACTTTCAGATCATATTTTTTGTTATATCATGCCTTCTGGAGAATGAACTAAATGTTAAATGATAGTAAAATTTAATATGAACTATAAAACCAAATGATGGTAAAATTTGAATGTTTAAATTGAGCACTTCAATATCTGATATTTTGAACTAAATGATAGTAAATCAGGAACTATTAATTTATGAACTAAATGTTGTGTCTATAAACTAACCGTTCTTTTCTTCATTGTTCTTGTACTAACAGTTAGTGTAAAAAATTGAGCTGCTGTGTTTAGTAAAAATGAACCGTTGATGCTTAAATGAACCGTCATTACAAAGAAATGAACTATTAGAAGAAGAAAAATGAATCAACAAAGAGGGAATTGGCTTGGAAAAGAAAAAAGAAAAATAGTTTTACTACTAAGATAACTCCAGAAGGGTTCGTATGTAAACCACTTACAATAAAACATATTTTTAAGTCATTATTTTAGTAGTGATTGGAAGAAAAAAGTTGTTAAAAATTAAAATTGGCAAGTCAGAGTGGTACCAAACAGGCTGCAAGTTTGTCAAACATATACTTTATTTAGTGTATATAATTTGTGGTATCACTGTTTAATTTCTATTGGCAGTGACAAAATTGTCAGGTCGGGGATAACAAACCAACCAATGAATTACTCACCTCAGTAGGCTGAGCACCCCAGAAAAAGACACACTAGCGAAATTGAGGAAGACCATAACACCCAGCAGCCATGATTCCAACTCTTGACTGGTAGTTCATATGCACCAGACGGCTTAACGCATATCTTCCAAGTGATCCCTTATCAAATTTCAGAATGTCCACCACATTTTCCATCAATACATATCTTGGCTTTAAGAACTTGACTATGTCCATATAGACCTGTAGTTGAAGGTTTCTATCATCATCAAATGGATTCTCAAGACTTTTGTACCGATTGTAGCCACTAATGCCTTGACATGGAGGGCCTCCACAGATGACGTTTAAATCACCCTGCAAACACCAATCAACTAGATAAGAAACTTGGGCAATATGTCATTATAAACATAAAACCAGGTGAATAGAACATTGGCTATGCAGATTGAATAACTGCTTACCGGAAGAGGAAGTATTTTAGACATGAAACCATTTGTCACAAAATCATGTATGTGTTGTTCACAGTTCCTGAGGCAATTGGCACAAATAAGTACTATGATTAAAAAGTTAGCAATGAAAAAGGATGTAGAAGAACAGTTCGTGAGGCAATTCACATTTGTCTACCTTCATCTTACAGAAAGCATGTAAAGGGAAAGATGAATACATCCCAACTGATTCATAAACTCACTTTAATATTTTGCTTCTGATTCTATCACTTCAGCTACCTGCAATAGCCATGAACCCATGAAATAAAGGTGAGAGTGGATATTGTCATAATTCATTACAGCAGCACAAATTCAATGTTAACCAGCTTATTGTTGATCTTTTCTCTAAGAATAGATTCATAACAGTGCTGTATGGAAGCTAAATCAAGTTATGAACATAAACACTTTCTTTTATATTTGCAAAGCTAAACAACTCATGAGTATATGTATACTTACTGTTTCAGTCAGTCAGTCATATGAATGGTCTTTATAAAGATTTTGTCTGTCAAAGCTAAACAACACATTTATGCTAATCTAAATCTCACTAACCCTAAATTGTCAATGTAATGTAAGAGACGAGGACGACATACCTTCGGCTGAGGAGCAACAATGGTGGAAGGGAATGAAAACCGTCAGATTGAGGAGCACCTATAGAAGAATAAACGTTTTAGGGCGAAGAAGGAAGAGACGAAGAGACGAAGAGATGAAGGACTGGACGGAAACAAGAACAACAAAAATCACAAACATGGAAGATACGAAGAAGAGGCGAAGAAGAGTACCTTCGATCTAGGAGCAACAACAGTGGAAGAAGCATCTATGAAAGCATTGTGGAAGAGACGACGAGTACCTTCGATTAGGGCTAATACAGTTTTTCCACAGTGACATCTAAAAAAAGGAAGAAAAAAGTACATATATTATTTTGGGGGTGCTATTTACCCCGTTCAAGGTTTCGTTAACGCACCACTCATACGCAATTTGTGACCGTCACGGTCACGCATTGCGTAACCATAAAAAAATAAAATATATTTTTTTCCTGACATCACGGTTTCGAAACCCGTAACCGTGAAGGTGTCAGATTTTTTTTTCGGGTTATAATTCATGTAGAAAATTATCAGGATCCGGAACCCGTAAAGTTCACGGTTACGGGATCCGTAACCGTGAACTTTGGTCACGGTTACGGATCCCGTAACCTTGAACTTTTGGTCATGGTTACGGATCCCGTAACCTTTACATAATGCCGGTTATAGGATCCGTATGCGTGGTGCAATAACGAAATCTTGAACCGTGCGAATATGACTTCCGATTATTTTTATCTTTTTATTTACAAGCCAAATTTTTTTTTTTGGCGCTCAACCATGAGCGGCAGTCTAGGCCTTTTGCGATGGTAATCAAAGCCGACGCAAAGGAAGTTTTTTTTAACGTCGGCACCTAAATACTGTCGCAAATGTACTATTTGCGACGGGATGATTTCGGCGTCGCAAAATAAACGACAACAGCCGACGTCGTCGCCATGCCGTTGCAAAAATTGATCATTTGCGTCGGTAAACCCTTCCCGACTCAAACCTCCGTCGCAAAAGTATTTTTGTTTTTGTAGTGAGGTTTTGAAAACGGTGTCATTCATTTCTCAAGGGATGATGTGGCTAACACTACCTCTAGATGGTCCCACACTCTAATTGGTTTTCCTTTGGGCTCCCCAATGGCGTACAACAAAATGCTTACCTTCGCTGAATCTGCATGGAACTCGGTCTCAAGGCCAAAAATTCTCCGGAACGAGCACGGTATCTACGTCCTTCACTTCGCCTCCAAAGATGACTTAAACACCATTCTCCTAGGCAGCCCATGGCTCTTTAATGGCTTCACCTCTCTTCTTCTCAAGAGATGGTACCATGACATGGATCTAAGCTACTCTAGTCTCTCTTCCATTCTGGTCTGGGCTACTCTAAATGATCTCGACTATAGATTCTGATCACCTCACATGCTGGCAAAAATTGTGTCTGCCATTGGCGTTCCCCTCCTCACCGACCAATGCTCTGCGAACCATAACCGGCTTGGCCGTGCAAAAATCCTGGTTGAGATTACAGGCTCAAAACCTCTTCTTCGCGAGATTATTCTGTTGGGACCGGACGATGAGATTATTACCCAGAAAATTTCTTTTGAGTGGTTTCCGGAACACTGCCCTAAATACCTCATCTTCGGGCACCGATGTGGCTCACCTCAACCCAAAGTCCCCTTGACGAACGTGTCTAGCTCGGACTCCTACCACCAAGTTCTTTACAAGAAAACTAGACCCCAACCGCCCCCGTCATCAAACCCCACCCCCTCTTACCCACACTTGATATCTCCCTCCGCCTACCAGACTCCTTGTCAACCTCCCATGTTAACAGTAAACCCTTCGAGAAGCCTACCATGCCTCCCCCGACTGGCTTGTCGGTCATCTGCCCAAACCCTACCCTTACTCCTTTTCCCGTCGCTTGACCCAAACCTATTGACCTCTCTCTGCTGCCCCCGAGACTCACCTGCCCACTCCAATGAACCCCCCAAACCCCAAGTTACAAACCCTTCGATATCTTGTGAAAGCATCAAGGATGCTAACACCCCCTCCACATCTCTCCATGTCGATTAATATCGGTTTCTGGAACATACGGGGGCTTAACCATCCTACCAAGCACAAACTTGTTAGTGATCTGGTTAGAAAGCACTGTTTGGATCTCATTTCCATTCTTGAAACAAAAATCTAGGTTGAGAAGTTGCCAAAACTAACCCTTCTTCCAAACTGGTCCCATACCTCAAATGTCACCCCTACCACCAGATGTCGTATTTGGCTTTGGTAGGATCCTCTCGCTCTAAACCTCTCCACATCCTTCATAAATGACCAACTTATCCATTGCTCGATCTATCACCCCTCTTACTCCCCCAGTTTTGATTGTACGATCATCTATGCGCACAATCTCCCTCCTGATCGCGCCCCTCTATGGCCTAACTTCGCCACGATCAGACACCTCACCACCAATAGACCTTGGGTTCTTCTGGGTGATTTCAATACCACCTTTCCCCGTCCGAACGGCTCACTGAAGGACCTTCAAATCCTCCTCAGTAGTCTTTCAAGCTCTCGGATTGTTTTAACCTAACTGACATCTTTGACCATGTGTCTTCGGGATTCACCTTTACTTGGAATAACAAGCAGGTCAGTTCTCGGATCTGGAGTAAGCTTGATCGGGTTGTGGTAAATGGAGTTTGGTATACTTCTTTCCCAAGCCTCCACGGTGCTTTTCGACAACCCATATATTTCGGATCATTCGCCAGCCATACTTGCTCTCAATCCAAAAGAACCCCAACTCCACCGTCATTCCGTTTCAACAACTCTTGGGCCTCCCATGAAAATTTCCTTGCCATTTTCGAGAGTAATTGGGCTCTACCATGTCTCTCAATTCGATCTAGCCAGATGGACCATCTCTACACTAATCTTAAGAGGCTAAAGCACGTTCTAAAAAAGTTCCCCAGCATCACTATGGAAACTCTCAGCGCCTCCATTGAGGATCACAAGTTAAGCTTGGAGCGCATTCAATCCAGCCTTATCGCTAACCCCCTTGACCCGAACCTCCCGGAGTCCGAGCGCTCTACCCTTGAGTCTCTTCACTCCTTCCAGACTACTCTCCGTACCACCCTAGGTCAGTTATCTAAAGAATCTTGGATCAATTACGGTGATCAATGCACTGGTTTCTTCTTCAAGCATATTACCACACGCAGGGCTTCTAACGCATTAGGAGCATTATGTATCCCGAAAATCTTGCTGCTGGGCCCTTCTCCAAAGTGGAAAATATAACTTCTATCCTTATTAACCACTTTTCAAAGATCCTAAATCCGACAATTCTAGCAAACCCACATAATCTTTTCCCTAATTGCCCTCTACCTTCCTTAACGATGATATGGATTGCCTTAACTCTAGATTCTCTGAAGAGTCTATCAAAGCGGTTGTTTTCAACATGGGAGATTTCAAAGCCCCTGGCCCAGACGGTTATAACGCCTTCTTCTACAAATCCACATGGAGCGCCATTGGGAGATTATTCACCGATTCCATCCTTGACTTCTTTCATTCTGGTCTCATGCCCCGCCATGTAAACCACACCGCCATCACCCTTATTCCCAAGAAACCGAACCCTACCCAACCCGCAGACTACAAACCCATCTCTTGTTGCAATACCTCCTACAAAGTCATAGCCAAACTTCTTGCTCATAAGCTCAATGTCACCCTCCCTTCTGTCATCGGAAACTACCAACGCCCCTTTGTTAAGGGGCGTTCTATTAAACACAACATCCTCTTATGTCAAGAGATCCTCAAGAAGTACAATAGGCGCCATATATCCCCCGATGTGCGTTGAAGCTTGACATCTCAAAAGCTTTCGACATGATCGACCATAGATTCATTCTGAGCTGCCTTGGTAGAATGAGGTATCTTGGTGATTTTATGATATTGATTGATGCCTGCATTTCAACTAATTCTTTCTCCATCAACTTCAATGGCTCCTTGGTGGGTTACATCACCAGCTCCAGAGGCCTCTGACAAGGATGTCCTCTCTCCCCCCTCTTTTTATCCTGGCCATGGAAGTCCTCTCCTCCATGCTCAGTATCAACACCCAAAACCCGGACTTCAACATTCATCCCAAATGCTCCTCCCCCCGAATTACACACCTTTGCTTTGCTGATGACCTCATGCTGTTTTGTAGAGGTGATGCTTCTTCAATCGGTATCCTGAAGCACACCCTAGACACTTTTGGTAATTATTCTGGGCTTACCATAAACCTATCTAAGTCATCGATCTTTATTGGTGGCCTCTCCGACTCGGACTGTGATATTCTTGCTTCTTCTTCGGGTCTACGAAGGGCTTCCCTTCCCTTCATCTACCTTGGTATCCTTGTTGGTAGCAAGCGGCTGAATGTTTCCGAGTTTCTCCCCCTTATCACGAAGATCACAAACAAGATCTCTTCATGGAGTGCCCGTCATCTGAGTTACGATGGGAGAAAGCAACTCATTGCTTCGGTTCTTATGTCTCTCCACTATTACTGGTGCTCCACCCTCATTAAGGAGATCCTTTCATGGAACAAGGCGTGCTTCTCCAAGCTTCTTTTCGAACTGAATGGGACGAATGCCGACAACAGTCTTTGGTGCTCTTGGGTTAGGCATAATATCTTGAAATCTCACTCTATCTAGACTTACAGCGCCAATTTCAACAATAGCCACTCCTGGTGTCAGCTTCTCAAGGTCAGGGATGAAATTTTCACTTCGATGAGTGGTGACCGCTTCATCAACCTTACCACCGGTGCTAACAACAAGTTCTCCTCCTCTGCTGCTTACATCACCTACTGGAATCCTTCTGCCCCATCCCCTCCTTACCGTTATAGTATCATCTAGAAAGTCCCCTGTCCACCCAAATATTGTGCCATTGCCTGGATCGCCAGCCACAACCGCCTTCCCACCCTTTCCAAGCTTCTTGATTGGAACATTGTTAATGACAACACTTGCAAAACTTGCAACCTCATCCCGAAAACGAGACCCACTTGCTACATTACTGCAGTTACGCTCAACTAGTTTTAAACCTCATCTCCTCCTGACTCAGGATTCCTCAACCGCTTCCCTATAAAGACAATATTTGGTCAAGGCTCAGTACTCTGTCACTGCGGAAGGACGATATGATCACTCATGTTCGAGTCTCAACCATTCTAAGCTACATCTACTTCATCTGGAAGGCTCGAAACGACCTCATCTACAACCACAAAACCACCCACGCTACATCATGTGCTCACAACATCATCAACACAACCAAGGCGTTCTTTTCTTGCAAATGGAAGGACCAATCAAGGAAATCGCTATGCTGGGCCAAGATTCTCGGCATTAACTTCATCCCTTTATAATCTCTGCAATTGTTTTCATCTTCCATGTATCATGCTTCAATCCCTCTCTTATATTCTAAGCTAGTAGCTTTGTAATCCTCCTTTTCCGGTTATATATACATAAACTTAAAAAAAATCCTGTCCCTAATCTAAAAAACCCTACAACCGTCCTTCGTCCTACAACCATGACAAGCAATCTTCCTCAACCCTTTTTACATACTTCAGTCTATTACATTCATCCCTCCAATCATCTTGGTTTGCAAATATATTCCTTGACCCTTGGTTTGCAAATACACGTATGAAACACAACCATAGAAAGTAACAAGAAGATCTTCTAAGATAGCTTAAAGATATTTCTATTAAATAAATATTGCTACGTATCATATAATAAATATAATATGTGTCCCACATTGAAATTCAATGGAGACATTGTGAAGGTTCTATATCACGGAAAACATCCCACATCGATATATAATATCAATGTAGGTATAGAATCTGTATACTTAAACTCAACGATGAAGACATTATATCCTCACAACAAGACGAGCCACAAATATGGAATATCAAGACGAACGTAATATACCAGGGAGGATGGAGAAGTATCATCGAATTACCAATCTACCAAGTAATTTCTACATTTTCTCTTTTTGCAACTTTGTGTTTGATGTGTATCATGCTTTTAGTTATTTATGAACAATTTTTCCTTTTGTTCCCTAATCTAAAAAAGGATCCTAATGGATGTTCGTATTTACGATCTAGGTTGGATGTGCACTTTGTAATTTATTTTTGTACGAATATGCAGGACTGAAACAAAAGTCGCATGATCATCGACACATGAGCAACAGACTTTGTTAGCGAGCTTTCAGCTATTCCATACATCACCATATAGGAAACCTCACCATGCCGAATTCGCACTTATGAACTCAAACTACCGAAACTTCAACAACCTTGGAAGGCTTTGTTTCTTTGGTATTCGGATATGTCGATCAAATTAAGTTTTCAGCATATACATATCGTAGGTAGACATATAGCTAATGTATTGTAATAATCTTGTTTCCACCAGTGTACATCTATTACCCTTTTATAATTCAAGGCTCGAGTACCACTATATATATATATAAAATCTTATATATGTATGAGTCTTTTTAGCCCAAATCTACACTACCCATTAAGCAACATATAATTGGTTAAAGTGTAACACCCCAAATTCTGAGAACTCGGGGAGTTACTGGTTAGGACCTCACAATGGGTCCCGACCTTAGTTTGACAACAATTTAACTTGGATCTTACAACAAGGCACAAATATATTTAAAACAATTTCAAAACATATTATTTTTAATGTATGAATGTACACATGTGACGGCCTTACAAAACATATATACAGATACATAACATGCATGTCGTATGGGAGACCCCCTGTCCCCATCTAATGAATACGTGGACCCGGCTGACCATCCGTTTCGGATCTCTTTGCAACTGTCTATCTCTACAAATCTACAACACGGATAAAACCGTTAGCTAACATTCTATGCATAAGTATAAAGGTAAAAGCACAAACACACAACATACACAATCAACATGCAACACTCAATCCTTTTTATTATCTTTTAATTAGGTGATATGTCATTACTAATGATACTTATTTTGTGACACGAGGGATTCCCAAACCTCGCCCCTGTCCCCGTTTACCAACGCGGAATGGTACTAATGCATCTGACCGTCTACCTGACTGGGCTGGTCGCAGGGAACCTCCTAGACTCTCGCAAGAGCTAGGCAGATGATGTCACGACCCGTTATCATACCCTTGGGTCAATTATGTAAATAATAAAGTCGGCCTAATCCGGTTTTGTTATTTATTATAACTAACAAACACCACTCATACACATTACACTCATACAAGAAGTCAGCTAAGTAAGTCCGTGGACTTACCTAAATCAGATCTCGACTTTCTAATTCGCAAATTGATCTGTACAGTAGGAATTCAGTGGCCTGTCAAAGGAGACAAGTGTGTCAGCACACTTTCTAGGTGATTAGAAGTCTAAGACTTCTAAGATAGTAGGTCTTAATAGAACGGAATTGATTACAATATTAATTTATGATAAAATGACTACTTTACCCTTGGTCTTGAAACTTCCAAAAATTCCCTAATTCATGCCTAAACTCTTATTTGAGACTAAAGAGTCATATTCTAACTCCTAAAGATGAGTTTGGTTACAAACTGGCAATTTACCCATTTCCCTATTTTCGGAAAGATCCTTAAGGTCCAACTTCGGCTTCAAATATAAAATTCGAATAATCTTATAAAAATTCTGAAATAATTCCCTAGATCATCTATGATATCTCATCTACTCCTAGGAGCAAGAATTTCTTAAAATTGTTCACCCATCACTTCTACAAAAATTTCCAAAGTTGGTTATAACACTTAACAAACAGCACATTGTCTTAACTTTGAAAAATCATAACTCCTAAACTACTCGCTGGATTTATCCCAAATTTTGATACGTTCTACTATAAAATCTTATCTATAATATATCCAAAATTCAGCCGCAAAGAAGATCAAAATCCTATTTAAAACTATCTCAAAAAACCGATTTTCAGCACAACAGAAAAACTGCTTACGACTCAATCTTTGAAAATCATAAATCCCAAACCACTAGTTGGATGCCTCTCAAATTTTAATATGTTCTACAACAATATGTCAACTATATCATATCCAAAATTCAAGCCCAACGGAGATCAAGAGCTTATTCAAAACCATCTAACAAAACAACAGCACTTGCTGTTTTCCCCAACACTCAGCACATATATACAAACTGCATGAGGCGTCAACTTTGGAATACAATAACTCTCAAACCGTAACTCCGATTCCTCTAAAATTTTAGTATGCTTTACTATGCAATACCGTCTATGACATATCCGAAAACCAGCCAAAAATAATGAGTTTAGCATACCTAAATCTGGCCCAGAAGTTGGATCCTCGACACAGTTTCGAAAATTCAGAAAAAGGCTGAAACTTCACAGATCTACAGATAGTAACCCCAAGTCAGGTTAAGGGAGGTTTAAATCTCGATCATGACCTGAGGAAGAAGGGAAGTAGGAGAGGAGAAGGAAGTCTAGACTCACCTTGGTCCGGAAGCAGTCCGGGTCGAAGGAGTAGCAGCTTTGGCCGGGCTCTTCGAGTGCGCTGCTGTTGCAAGTTGTGCAGCCAGATGGGAGATTGTCGATTATAGCTGTTGAACGTCTCCTCCACTACTGGTTCCTTTCCTCGAAATTTTCTGCGTCTGGGATTGTTGAAGAATGTGTGCCGAAGTGAAGATCTGGCGAGAAGGCAAGGAATCAGAAGAAGGAGCAAGAAGGCGGAGGGTCTCGTTCAGATGGAAGGAGAGGCGATATGGCCTTGCTGTTGAAGGAAGGGAATAAACTTCAGCGTGATTTCCGGTAGTTACTGCACACCTATCAACCGTTACGTGAAGCATAAGGAGGAGAAGAGAAGCTACTGTACGTGGGCTGGACGTCTCACTGGGCTGCTTGGCTAGCTCCCGGCCGGGCTGAAACAAAGAGTATGGGCTGAGGTAAGGCAAGGCTGGCTGAAAACAAGAGAGAAAGTGGGCTGAGGTAAGGCAAGAAAGGTGGGCTGAAATGTTTATAAAAAATCTGTCAAAACTCGTCATGGCCTTGTCAGGCCCATGAATGAGTTTGTCACAGATTTGTCGGGCTTTGTCATGGCCTCGTCTCAGCTTAGTCATGATCTCGTCACAGCTTGTCATGATCTCGTCTAAAGTCATCGATAAGAATGAATTATAATAGCTAGGGTTTGATATAAATCTATCATTTTATGTGAATTAAATTCTACATAAAATAATACATAATTATAAGAATTAGAGCTTGATATAATTTTATCATTTTATGTGAATTAAATTCTACATAAAATAATAAAATTTGTGAAGGAAGAAATACTAGATAGAATGGGAAACCGTCAACGGCTCGAAGTCCGATTTGATTCGGAATTAAACGGAATAAAAATTCCGGATATTACATCAGTACCCCTTAAAATAAGTTTCGTCCCGAAACTTAGGACAAGGTACTTAATTAAACGACTTCTATAAATAAACTGGTATGTCCTAGTCTCACTAAAATTTAATTTCCTTTTCTAAACTTCTCTAACCTTATAAGAGCGTAACGAAAAAAAAAACTGGTCGTTACATCAGATCCCCCTCAAAATAAGTTTCGTCCCAAAACTTAGGGTATGACAATCCTGATCGGCCTTTTGAGACACAAAATGGGTGTTTTTGATCACTACACAAAAGTCTCGTCGTTTCCACATCCAAGTATCCCGCACATCAAGGTTATCAAAAGCACACATCACTGACTAAGCACTCAATCATGAAATAAACAAGTAGGCAAACAATATCACACATCCAAGGTCAAGCCCTAACTCGTCACTCTCGAGGTTACAACTATCACTACATAGGTCTTTGAAAGGTTACGTCTCTTACTATCCCCAGTATCTTAGGTAGCCTTATCCGCTTTTCATAACACCACTAAATCTTAAATCTTGTCAGGTATTTAGATCACAAGCTCCTGCTACCACGTTCTAGAGTGGTTACCGGATGTCTCACCGGTATCATCCGACTTAACTGTCTGATTCTCTAATATGATAACCTAACCCGTGTCTGGTAGGTATCTCTCCACTGAAATTCTCAAACTTAGTTCCCAAACTTAGTCTCCGTGGAAAACTGAAGCTACCCTCTCTAATAGAGTGAGGAATACTAGTCCATCAGCCCCTTTTAAACCGCTTTACAACTTCCAATGGTTGCCTTACACAACTCACTTCTAGATCCTTTGATGACCCTACGGAAAATAATTTATTCAACTTTCTTCCCTTTGTTATGAACACTTGCTTCCGGCCTTCTGAAAAGGTTCTGACTACACACTAAGGCCAAAGGTCTTGGACATCCACCAACACTTTACCAAGTGCCTAATGCTCTTCGTACCATGACCCACTTGGGCTTGTCTTTTAATATGACTCAGTCCTCTTATTCCTCAAGTAAGGGATCATCACTTATACCCTTTTCTACTCTAACACTTGAGACAACTAAAAATTAACCCAATGGTCATCCTCTGCGTTCACTTGGCGTTATAATACTATTTATAGATCTATAATATATCGTTAGCTCGACCGTAGGCTTCTCACGAATTTTACAAGATCTTAAGTGACATAGAATATGTCCGAATGACGGCATTTGATAATAATTACTCAATAAATGTTAACATACCATCAGTAGTGCGCCCTTTTATCCACCATTGTTACCAGCCCGATAGTATCCCTCTGACTCAAAACGCAACTCGGATCCGTTCTACTATAACATTACACGTAAAATCTACTCCGAGATTACGCTTTCTTTAAGCACGGTTACTAGGTTGTAAGTATACTCCCGTCGCTTCTCTTTCTTATGTATCTTTGACTCAGAATGGTAGTTACTCACTTTGAGCCTTCTAGTGCATACCATGCACAATACTTGTATTACATCATTAATTCTTCTCTCAATCCATCAAGAAACCCACTCTAACGTACTCCGTTAGGTATAGAATTCCAAAACTACTTGCCTAGCAACATGCAACAACGCCATCACTCTGCACTCGGATCCATAATAGGGTACTAGTCTCCTTCTATTACCTCTACATGCACATAAGTTTCCGTACAACATTTTCAGTAACTCCACATAGCCTATCTCACGTTCCTTCCAACTAGAATGCATTTCACAAACTATCACCATCTTAAACTCGACACGACATCCCTCAACACCCTTGAGCTTCTTGCTCTGTGGGTTAGGACCCACCACGCTCCCACTGCTACTATGATTATTTTGTTGTCACCCCGTAATCATAAGGACGTGTTCTGTCAGTCCAAAATGATTAACCGGATGAAGTACCAAGTACTTTCCTTACTTTGTCTTCTTGAAATAAAATCATGATGGGAAAACAACCATCTTCTGTTTACTTCCTTAATTCTTTTAACACGGATCCAAACTACTAGACTCAACCGGAGTTTGATCTTAACCAGCCAAGAAGTAACCTCTAACACGATTCTCTATACCCTTAGTTGTCTAAGAAGATTGTTGTGGAATACTTGAGGAAATCATACTAGGCGTCGGTAAAACTACCCCATAAATCCACAGTCGCAATTATCCTTTCTTAACGGTATATAACTCGTCAATACCAAACAACACTTACACATCCTCAGCTGACGTCGGTCAGTCTATAGTTGACTCATCTCAGTATCCCGAACTTACTCTTCTCATACCCCGTCTGGTATTAAAATTCTTTGGTAAGCATTGCCTACTCAATTAATCCTTTTATACTGCTTTAGTTTGTTCAATCATTCACACTTATCTAGTGTAAATAGTTCTTTCCAGTCTGCCATGATAGCTTGTAAGAACTTTCTGGAAGTTCCTATGACCTTAATTATCCTCTATTTACCGTTCTTCCTGTATGGATTGCGGGTGTTTATGACTTAAGACCTGTTATAATTTTCGAGGTTACCCCGGACTCTTGAGTCCACCACACTATTCTAACATACACATGCTCCTTATTCGGCGTTGTTTGTAATACTTCCTTCAAAACTCTGTTGACTATGTTTCTGGGCTTCAATCCTTTTAATACTAGCGTGGTGATTTCGTTCAGAATCCTATCTCTTCAAAGAAGACAAAACGTCTCCCGGCTTGTGAAGTCTACCTTTTGTTCTTACATTAAGTTGTAAGTCTTCATTACATGTTAATTGTGACATAGTCAAAATTTCCTTAGCTAGTAGGTAATCAGTTGCTCACAACAATCCTTTTATACTTCTTTAGTTCAAACTACCTTCCACTCTTCCGCTTCTTATGGGCTAACTCCATTTCTCTAGTCCGATTGTGTCATTCATCTGGCATAACTAGTCGTTTCAAGTTTCCACGATAGCTTGCAAGCGTCTTTGAAATTCTTATGGCCGTAATGATCATCCACTTGCAGTTCCTTTTGCATGGACCATCTGTGTTGATCGCTTAGGTCCCGTGATAATTCGGGTTACCTTGGACTCTCGAGTCTATCAAAGCCGTTCTCCCATACCGATTCCTTCACTGGTTTTGATGATAATATCGCCTTCTTGAAACTCCGTTGACTCTGCTACAAGCTTCCATTCTTTGGATATTGGCGTCGCGGTTTCTTTCAAACTTCTTATATTGCTGAGGAGGTCAAAACCTCCCCACGCTTGTGGGGTCTGCCTTTTTGCTTTTACACTCAATTGTAAGTCTTCATTCCGTGCACCTTAGATTCTCATTTCTAGGTCGACACCCAATCTCTTCAGATCTCTCATGCCCATAATGGTCTATGGGGCATTCGCCACGATTGTAACGTCCTTTATATCGCCCTCTTGGTTGTACTCTGTTCTACTTGGTTTTTGTTCTAATGTTGTTATCTCCACTCGGAGATCTTCTCGTCTCTTGCATGATTCTTCTAATTCCGTCTCTCGGCCTCGTATGCCCGAGTTCCTTGTACGACCTTCTATTCCTTTTAATTGAACTGACTCAGGGATTTCTTTGGATGATTTGTAAGGATCACCAAGCAGCCTACCCGAATATAAAACTCAATTCAAGGTCCGATTCCATTGCCTCGTATTGGAGATTCTTCAAGTCTGCAGCTGATTTATCATGAGGCGATAATCGCTTCGTGATATCACGAGTAAGGGTATAAAATATCCTTTAGGATACTAACAAGCTAAGCAAACACATGTATATAACATATTATAATAAACATCATAAAAAGTCTAAAAGCTAACTCCTATCGATCCAAGCTGCAGAGATCCACAGAAAGCGATGGTATCATTCCTCTCGGATTCCTGAAGGGTATAGTGATGGAGATTGCTTTGAAGATTCTCCTGCACATTGAGCAAAGACTTTATGTTGGCTTGAATGGTATGGTGAATCACTTCGAGCTTAAGACTAGGGAATCTTTTGAGATGGAATTTGAGCATCTTGAGCTTTTTAGTGATCTTGTACATCGGATTGCCATCTATCTCCATGTCCCAAACATTGGAAATACAAGTTAAGAAATGTTCATGATGCACTGCATTGTTGAATCTAAATGGGGCTTTGTGCATGGCCTCCATCGGATCAATACTAAGAATGGAAAGAGAGTGATCACACACTGCAGGGAGATCGAAGTGTGCAAGGGAGTGTGGGAATCTTGAGAGCCAAGTAGAGTTAACCAGAATGCAGTCAAGTTCGCACCATGTGCGGGTACCAATCTGCTTATTGTTCCAAGTGAATTTGCATCCAAAATACATGTGATGAGTAATGTTGTTTTCCTCAAAGCAGTTGACATGTTCCGATGACGGTTGGGAGATGCTTGGAGAGTTATTGGTCGATTTTTCATCTAGGGAAAGTGTACGTTGAAATCACCAAGCAGGGCCCAGGGAGTGGAGGAGTTGAGAAGGCTTAAGGTTGAGATAGTAGTCTAGAGGTTGGATCGGTTTTCAGGTGAGTTATGGCCATAAATGAACGTGAGTTCAAGGCAGGTGGTCGGAGCATTGTGTGATAGAGGTTTAGATATTTGGCAGTGGAGAGTTTGATCGGTGATAATTGTAGTGGAGATGTGAAGCTTGGATGGGTTTCACCAGACTCAAATTCTACAATTATGAGACAGGGAGGAATTAGAGACTTGACTCCAAGTTGGTAAGAGGCTTTTGGCAATCCGTTTCTCTTTATTGATCTTGAGCTTGGTCTCTTGAATGGCCAGTAGATCAGTATTCTTCTTCTTTACAAGGTTCTGGATGGCTTTTTGCTTGATAGGGTTAATCAAACCCCTTATGTTCCAAGTGCATGCTTTTATATTCATTGAGATGTTGTAATCAGTCCAAGATAATTCTTATTGGTTGGGGATGTTAAAAGAGCAGGGTTAGAATGCAAGGTAGGCAAGGTAGTTTCCACTGTTATGCCTTGGGTTGGAGATGGGTAAGAATTGGTATGAGGGAGGGTAATGCTTAGAGTGGGGGGAGGATGAGACGGGAGATTTGTGGTTGTTATCATGGGGTTGGGGGGGGTCGTCTTGTGTGGTAACATCAAGACTGATATTAGGGTTTGAGGAGGAGGTATTTGGGACCACTTGGGGTTCAGTAAGATTTGGATCAGAAGAGGCTAAGGAGACAGTTAAGGTTTGGATAGGAAGGGCCGGTGGATATTGGGGTTTTGCGGATATTTTTGGAGATTCATCTAGGGTGAGTAGAAGGGGGCCTCGATTAGGGATAGAGTTAACCCTAATAGAAGGCTGTTGTGGCGGGACTGGTTACGATCCAAAGGTTCTAATCTTGGTTTAGAAGTTGAGTAGTTGTGCCCAAAGGTGAGACAAGTAGAGCAGTGGGCAGGGATCCACTCGTACGTTATCTTTTGGTTGAATGACACGCCATCAAGGCCAGTGAGTATCACCTCGCGAAGGAGAGGATGGGTAGCATGAATATCGACCAGAATGCAAGCATATTGACTGAAGGTATTTCTATGGTCGTCTATACCCAATCAAAAGTAGATCCCGACTTAGCACTAAGAACAAGTATAGCAAATAAGTAAGGGTCGAACCCAAGTGAGTTAAGGTGTTTTAGATGCAATTATCGATTATAGTAACAAGTAACAAAGGGGAGGGGGGGGGGGGTTTGGTTGAATTGATGCACACAAAAACTTAAGAAAACGATTAACGCAACAAGTAAGACAATGATGAGTGAATCTACACTAGGTTGATTCTAAGCATGCAATTGCTACTTTGGTGAGTTCCTTTTACAAGTCTTTAAGTAATCTCCCGTCTCGATCATATATATGTGTTGAGCCAACCGACATCAACACAACTTAACAGGTTAGTGTTCCGTAAACCTACAAGAACAAATAACAAGTTAGCTTTCGAACAAAGACTAAATGATATAAAGAGAATATTAAAACCGTTAAACTTATCTTTATATTTGTGTTCCTTTTCTTTAAGTAATTACAAACCGTTATTACTTAAAGTTGCTACTAGATTAAAGACCCGAACCCGGAACCTATTAATCCTAGTTGTTTGCATGCACTTTAGAACCTAAAGTGATCAACCTCAAGCAATAGTAAACATGCAATTAGACAATGGAGATCAAGGAAACACAAAGCATTACTGAATAAAAACTTATATTAAAAAGGACTTACAACCAAAGTAACAATGCAGCTTCAAACCAACCCAATGTAGCAAGGGAGATAGCAACTCATTACAATGGAAAACTCAATTCTAAAATGGATTTTTGTGTGGAAAAGCATGGATGATTCTAGTAATCAGCCAAGGACTATTTACACTACATAAGACACTAATTAGGAGTAAATGGCCGGCCTTAAGCAGCCACCTTTAATGCCATAAAGGTGGTGTAAACAGCCGAAGTAAAGCTTCAGGCGTTAAACCGCAGGGGCGGCCTTCAGGAACCGCAGGGGCGGTTTAGGCAGAATCGGTTGATCTTCTTCAAGGCCGCTGGGGCGGCTAAGCAATTCCGCTGGAGCGGATATTCAATGCTCTTCAACGTCTGACCCTTCGTTTTCTTGGCGTTTCTGATGCCAAACCGCAGGGGCGTCCCTATGTCAGCGCAAGGGCGGTGACACAGCCTCTTCGTCTTCCAACTCCCACGTTGAGGCGCAGGCAGGGGTGCAGTGGAAGGCGCAGGGGAGTTGGTCTTTGTCTCTTCAGGGCAGATCACCGCAGGGGCGCCAAGGAGTGGCGCAAGGGCGGTGACATACTTAATGGCACGCACTGGCGAAGACGCAGGGAGCGCTCTGGTGGAAAGCGTCACCCGCCGGGGCGGTTGCAAGGACCCGCTGGGGCGGTGAGGCAACAAAAGCTTTTCTTCATGATCGATCTTCACTCCTAAGTGCTTATAACTCCTTCCTTAGCTTCTTTTAGTCTTCTTCTTCTGGACCAAGGAGTTAGTAGCATAAACCGACACTAATGCAATAAAAAGACTCTAAAAACTACCCTAAATGATATTGATTCAATCACCTATCACATATCCAAGCCTCTCTTGGTAGGTTGAGTAGGTGTTGGTAAGGATGGGCGTACCAAGAGCCTATCCAATCTTGGCGAGCATGTGCCTAGAACATAGACGATAATTGAGATCATGCAGGGTTACCCAAAGAGGGACAAAGCTTAGGCAAGAGTAGTCAAGTGGGAGGTCATTAGTCCATCTCTTGAGAATCATGG
Source organism: Fagopyrum esculentum (assembly GCA_033239045.1). NCBI lineage: Eukaryota > Viridiplantae > Streptophyta > Magnoliopsida > Caryophyllales > Polygonaceae > Fagopyrum > Fagopyrum esculentum. Next base: position 155,950,349 of record BSUD01000001.1, read on the forward strand.
TTGATGAGTCATTAGCCATCCAAGGGCTACCAAGCAAGATGAAATTGAGATCATCTTGATAGCATGTATTATAGTCTATATTTTGGGGCTGGTTTAGACGTTTTATCTTCATAAATCTGCATGTATAGATGTATATTCTGCGGTTATATTGTTGTTTCATCTACTTTTACGGGAATCGAGGTCTACACCTAGTTTTGTTGTAAATGTAGGTAAAATGACACGTTTTGGACTAAAATGGAGCTAAGGGAGCTAAGGAGTCATTGGAGCTACATTCTGGAGCTTAAAGAAGATTTCAGGAAGCATGGAAATTGGACAGAGATTGATTTTGGACCAGATTAGAGAGATTTACACGCAGTTGAGATTCACCTAGGTCGGCTACAGGATCACCTAGACCGAGGTGTTCTTCAGGATCACCTAAATCGAGGTGTTCTTCAGGATCACCTAGACCGAGGTGGACACCCTGTCGCCGGCGAGATCTTATTTTTGGCTGAGATCTTTTATTTTTGGAAGAAGGATATCTTATATTTTTGGCTGGATTTCTGGAAGAAAGATATTATTTTTGGGAGATTTATTTTAGGAGATATGGATATATTTTTATAGGAAATTATCTTTTTAAGATATTTTATCTTTGGAAGATAATTCTCCTATATAAAGGGTTGGATTTTCCACAAATCAGCCATCGCGGATTTCCGGATCACATGCTTTGAGCATCAACCATTGAGAGATTTTCTGGAGGTTTTGAAGGAAGGATTGAAGTTCAAGGAAGGAAGGAATCCTTGTTGGAAAATAGCTTTGAAGGAGTTTTGTAAGATCTCCTTAGGATACTTTTGGTTTGTTATCCTTGTTAATTTGTGACTTTGGAAACACTGATTTGTCACTTGTTTGATGATAACACGATTTATAGCATAGTTTTAGGTGCACATTTAGGTAGAATTCTCGCTCAATCATGCATTATCTAGCACTAGTCCAATGCGTTTTGCACTCAAAACATGTATTTTGTCGAGATAGACGTCTACACGGACTTGTGTGCGTTTTGTAGGTATTTCGGGAAGTTTCGAGCCCAAACGACGCGTTTGAAGGTCGCTCAATTAGAGGACACGTTTCCAAACTCATTAGTACGCAAGGCAAGGGCTGAGAAGGACTCAAGGAACCTTACCAACACAGGCCATGCACCAAACCACAGCCTAATGATCCAAAACAAAGTTTCTGCACAGAATCACGGTCATCTGAAGAACCACGGCCGTGGAAATGACCGTGGATTTCGCCAGATTCTCGTGACAGCTGTGCCACGACTCTCATGGCCAGCTCATGAAGAAATTGGTTATAAAAGTGGTCCTTGATAGTTGTTAGGGGCAGCGGGGAATTTGGGTAGTTTGAGAGCAGCTCACACATTCTCCATTTTTCTTTCACAAAATATATTCCAAGAAGAAGAAGGATTTTTTCTAGGAAGGAAAGTGCAAGAAGAAGAAGAAAGGAGTCATTGCCATTGAAGAAGAGAGGAGAAGGCACACTTAGCTCTTATATTTTCGGATTTATTTCTAGAAGTTTTTGAACTCTTGAACCTTCCTTTGGAAGGGTTGTAAGTCGTTCTAATTTCATCTTCAGATTTGGATTGTGTTTAAAGTTCATTTGTTCATCTTCTTTCTCTCATTTTCTTGCAATGGAGGTTATGAATCTATGCTTGTTTGTTTTGATTTCCAATATGAATGTTGTAGGCTAGATTGATGCGATTCTAGGGTAAGGAAAGGATGGTTATGGCTAGATCTATGATAGGACGGACTTAGATTTACCTTTGGATGATTTTTGTTTATGAACGTAGCTACTGTTAGGAATCACGGGTAGTTCTTAAAGAACCACGGCCGTGGTTTCTGTAGAACGAACCGTGGTTTTTCCTGGTTCGAAGGATCTTACCTTAGGTTCATAAAGTTGTTGAAACCCTAAGTTTTTGCTCAGTTTAACCTACCCTAGGTTGTCCTAGTGTAGCGACTAAGTGTTAGGAGAGACTTACCCGGTAATCCTTGCCCTTAGAATCTAAAATAGCAAAGCCTTAGGTAATGGTGAGCCTAATAAGCCGCCATTGGATCAAATGTGCTAGGAATGTTGATTAGGACTTCCCTTTCCGAGACTTACCCGGTGAGGATAGGTTAGATCCCTAATTAAACAATCCGGTTTGTGTTAAATTCTTATCCTTAGGTTCTTAGAGACTTAACCGGTAATGAGACCTTAGGTGTGGACTAGTTGGATCATGAGACTTACCCGGTAATTGATCCCATTTTAGAAACACTTAATCCCAACATATCTTAATCAATCCCAAGAACGAATAGATAACTTGAGTTCTAAGCCATAACCGGAATTTCCAACCCCTAGAATCCGTCTTTCCTTTCTCTTGATCAATATCTTGTTCGATTTGTTTATTTGTGCCAATTTTCCGATCTAGTTTGATTGATTGATTGCATGCATTTGATCTTTGATGTGATAACCTAAAAAACAACCAAAACAATTGAGATTTTCTTCCTTTATTTTCCTCTTTTCCTTAGACTTAGATCTTGCTAAATTAAACCACAACTTAATTCGATTTCACCTTAGTCTTTGTGTTCGACCTTGGAATACTTATCTTGGTACACACGTCCCGTACACTGCGGGTGCGCTAAGAATTAAGATAATTATAACAACTATAAATTTAAGGCTTATTGCGTGCACACTTTCTAGCGTAACAAGTTTTTGGCGCCGTTGCCGGGGACTAGGTCTAGATTGAGTCTATTTTGTGATTGATTCTAGTGTAGATCTTTCTTGTTTCTTTTGATCTCTTTTTGGTTTGTGTCTTTGCTTTTCAGGGCATATATTTCTCTTTAGGTGTATGCGAAGATCTCGTGGCAAGGATCTAGCTCCATTCGATCCCGAACCGGAGAAAACCCTTCGATCTAGATCTAAGAACATCCGAAAAGAGAAAGAGATGGCCGGTAGAAATCTTCAAGCTGAATTGGATGAAGCCTTAGAGCAAATAAGGCTTAGAGATGAACTCTTGGAGGAAGAAAGGAGACTTGCCAATGAGAGGCAAGAGGAAACAAGGAGGGAGATTGAAGAGATTAGGCAAGCCCTTGTTCAAGGAGAGCTTAATCGCCGACAACCTCCACCACCTCCACCACAACCGCAGCCGGCGGCCAATGTTAGGGTTGTTCCCATTGCCATTGAGGAGCCACAAACCCTAGGGAGACGCATGGATCCGGCACAAAGAGCACACCGACCGGGTGTGCATCTAGGAGATCCCGCAACCCACAACTATGAGCTCCGCCCTCAAGTTCTACAAATGATCCGGCACAATCAATTTGGAGGGATGGAAGGAGAGTCTCCTCACCAACACTTGATGAATTATGAGATCTTGATGGAGACTCTTAGACCACCAAGATTGGAGAGCAACAACCATAAGCTAAGGGCCTTTTCCTTCTCTCTTAAGGACAAAGCCTTGGCTTGGTATCAATCTATTCCGCAAGGGCGAGTTGGTACTTGGGAAGAGATGACAACCGAGTTCTTGACCAAATTCTTCCCACCTTCCAAGACCACCGAATTAAGGGGAAAGATCAATGCCTTTGTGATGAGGGATAGAGAAAGTTTGTTCAAGTCTTGGGAGAGATTTAAGGACCTTCTCCTAGATTGTCCACACCATGGCATACCAAAGATTGAGCTATTAGAGATCTATTTCAAGGGGCTTGATGAAGATAGTCAATTCAAGCTTCAATCTCTTTCCGGTGGGACATTTATGGAGAAGCATGTAGATGATGCTTGGGAGTTTGTGGAAAAGCAAGCTCTAGTGATTGAAAAGTACTCTCATAGGAAGAGCGAAGGAAGAAAGGCGGGAGCGTATGAGGTGAGTGAAGTCACCATGAGCAATTTCAAGCTTGACGCCATCAACAACGAGTTGAAATCCTTGAGAGAGTTATGTACTACCACCTTGAAGAGCCAAGCAACTCCTCAAGCACCTCCAAGAGCTAACTTGTCTTCCAAGGAGGAAGATGTAAATTATATGGGAAGGGGCAACTTCAACAATTACCAAGGCCCAAGAAATTTCAACAACAACCGGCAATTCAACAATTACCGGCCAAACCACAACCATCCCGGATTTTCTTACTCTAATCCGGATGGAGCCTTGAACCCTCCCGCCTCCACAAGTGCAACTCCACCACAAAGAGCTTCACAAGAACCTCCACCCGGTTTTACTCAACCTTCAAAAGATAGGACCGAAGTCATGTTTGAACAATTGCTAGGAAGATTGAGTGGACTTGAGAGCACCGTCACTTCAATTTCTAAGGCTCAAAAAGTCTTGGAAGCACAAGTCTTTCAAAAGGCGGGTGAAGCACATAGAGATCCGGGGAAGCTTCCCGGAAGAACCGAAGACAACCCAAGAGGTCAAGTTTTGGCTATCACAACAAGGAGTGGGTTGAGTATGAAGGATCCTTTGCCCAAAGACCAAGCTAAGGGGAGTCAAGTAGTGGTAGAAGAGGGAAGAAAGCATGAAGATGGAGGGAAGAGCAAGGATGTAGAGCCAACTTATGTGGCACCGCCTCCATACAAGCCACCACTACCGTTCCCACAATCAAGAGCAAGAGCTCGTTTGGACAATCACTTTGGTAAGTTCCTTGAACTAATGTCCAAGTTACATATTAACATTCCGTTCATGGATGCCATCTTAGGAATGCCGGCATACGGAAAGTTCTTGAAGGAAATACTCTCCAACAAAAGGAAGTTGGAAGAGTATGGAGAGATTAGGATGACCAAGAGATCCTCGGAGTTAATCCAAACAATGAAGGAAGCAATGCCTCCCAAGCTAAGGGATCCGGGCTCTTTTTGCGTCCCAATAGGAGTGGGAGATGTGAAATACGAGGCCCTTTGTGATCTTGGAGCAAGCGTAAGCATCATACCGCTTGCACTTAGCAACAAGGTCGGGTTAGGAGAGCCAAAGCCGGTCAAGATGACCCTCTATATGGCGGACCGTTCTATCACTCATCCAGTTGGGATTCTTGAGGACATTCCGGTGCAATTGGGAGGATTCTATGTGCCTATTGATTTTGTAGTGTTGGACATTCCGGCGGATTACCCGGTTCCCATCATCCTAGGAAGACCTTTCCTAGCTACCTCCGGATGTTTAGTGGATTGCAAGAACGGGACTCTCTCCTTCAACATTGGAGAGGAGAACATCAAGTTCAAGCTATCCACAATGATGAAAGGGCCAACCCTTGATGAAGATATCTTCAACATAGTCGAGCAAGAAGAATCTAGAGAAATGATGAGCTCGATTTTGATCAAGGATCCCTTGGAAAAGGTTCTTACCTTGAGTATGATGGAGGAAGACATTGAGGAGAATTGCAATGAAGAGATCAAAGCCTTGGAGGCATTGGAAGAGGAGCCAAGAGTTGGATTTGAGAGCCACGAAGAAATTGTGAACAGCTGCAAGTTCCACGGTCGAGATTTGGGTTCCACGGCCGTCAAACTCTCTGGACAACTCCGAGAAGCAAGCTTGGCAAGAACCACGGTCGTGGAATCTGAGCAACCCGTGATTCCAACCGTGGTTTCCCCTGAATCAACTCTCGATGATGATCAAGCTTCTAGGAGCCAAGGGGAGTCTTCATTTGCTTTGGATTCATCTCATCCAACTTTATTTGGATCATCTTCAACCGAAAAAGGTCCTCCCTCACTTGAACTCAAACCCCTCCCCTCTCATTTAAAGTATGCATTCCTTGGTGACAATTCTATATATCCGGTGATTGTTAATGCATGCTTGAGTGATGATGAACTTGCTAAATTGCTGCATGAACTAAGATTGCATAGGAAAGCCATTGGATATACTATTGATGATTTGGTTGGCATTAAGCCATCTTTGTGCATGCATAAGATAATGATGGAAGATAACCATAAACCCTCTATTGAACATCAAAGGAGATTGAACCCTATAATGAAAGAGGTGGCTAGATCTATGATAGGACGGACTTAGATTTACCTTTGGATGATTTTTGTTTATGAACGTAGCTACTGTTAGGAATCACGGGTAGTTCTTAAAGAACCACGGCCGTGGTTTCTGTAGAACGAACCGTGGTTTTTCCTGGTTCGAAGGATCTTACCTTAGGTTCATAAAGTTGTTGAAACCCTAAGTTTTTGCTCAGTTTAACCTACCCTAGGTTGTCCTAGTGTAGCGACTAAGTGTTAGGAGAGACTTACCCGGTAATCCTTGCCCTTAGAATCTAAAATAGCAAAGCCTTAGGTAATGGTGAGCCTAATAAGCCGCCATTGGATCAAATGTGCTAGGAATGTTGATTAGGACTTCCCTTTCCGAGACTTACCCGGTGAGGATAGGTTAGATCCCTAATTAAACAATCCGGTTTGTGTTAAATTCTTATCCTTAGGTTCTTAGAGACTTAACCGGTAATGAGACCTTAGGTGTGGACTAGTTGGATCATGAGACTTACCCGGTAATTGATCCCATTTTAGAAACACTTAATCCCAACATATCTTAATCAATCCCAAGAACGAATAGATAACTTGAGTTCTAAGCCATAACCGGAATTTCCAACCCCTAGAATCCGTCTTTCCTTTCTCTTGATCAATATCTTGTTCGATTTGTTTATTTGTGCCAATTTTCTGATCTAGTTTGATTGATTGATTGCATGCATTTGATCTTTGATGTGATAACCTAAAAAACAACCAAAACAATTGAGATTTTCTTCCTTTATTTTCCTCTTTTCCTTAGACTTAGATCTTGCTAAATTAAACCACAACTTAATTCGATTTCACCTTAGTCTTTGTGTTCGACCTTGGAATACTTATCTTGGTACACACGTCCCGTACACTGCGGGTGCGCTAAGAATTAAGATAATTATAACAACTATAAATTTAAGGCTTATTGCGTGCACACTTTCTAGCGTAACAAGTTTTTGGCGCCGTTGCCGGGGACTAGGTCTAGATTGAGTCTATTTTGTGATTGATTCTAGTGTAGATCTTTCTTGTTTCTTTTGATCTCTTTTTGGTTTGTGTCTTTGCTTTTCAGGGCATATATTTCTCTTTAGGTGTATGCGAAGATCTCGTGGCAAGGATCTAGCTCCATTCGATCCCGAACCGGAGAAAACCCTTCGATCTAGATCTAAGAACATCCGAAAAGAGAAAGAGATGGCCGGTAGAAATCTTCAAGCTGAATTGGATGAAGCCTTAGAGCAAATAAGGCTTAGAGATGAACTCTTGGAGGAAGAAAGGAGACTTGCCAATGAGAGGCAAGAGGAAACAAGGAGGGAGATTGAAGAGATTAGGCAAGCCCTTGTTCAAGGAGAGCTTAATCGCCGACAACCTCCACCACCTCCACCACAACCGCAGCCGGCGGCCAATGTTAGGGTTGTTCCCATTGCCATTGAGGAGCCACAAACCCTAGGGAGACGCATGGATCCGGCACAAAGAGCACACCGACCGGGTGTGCATCTAGGAGATCCCGCAACCCACAACTATGAGCTCCGCCCTCAAGTTCTACAAATGATCCGGCACAATCAATTTGGAGGGATGGAAGGAGAGTCTCCTCACCAACACTTGATGAATTATGAGATCTTGATGGAGACTCTTAGACCACCAAGATTGGAGAGCAACAACCATAAGCTAAGGGCCTTTTCCTTCTCTCTTAAGGACAAAGCCTTGGCTTGGTATCAATCTATTCCGCAAGGGCGAGTTGGTACTTGGGAAGAGATGACAACCGAGTTCTTGACCAAATTCTTCCCACCTTCCAAGACCACCGAATTAAGGGGAAAGATCAATGCCTTTGTGATGAGGGATAGAGAAAGTTTGTTCAAGTCTTGGGAGAGATTTAAGGACCTTCTCCTAGATTGTCCACACCATGGCATACCAAAGATTGAGCTATTAGAGATCTATTTCAAGGGGCTTGATGAAGATAGTCAATTCAAGCTTCAATCTCTTTCCGGTGGGACATTTATGGAGAAGCATGTAGATGATGCTTGGGAGTTTGTGGAAAAGCAAGCTCTAGTGATTGAAAAGTACTCTCATAGGAAGAGCGAAGGAAGAAAGGCGGGAGCGTATGAGGTGAGTGAAGTCACCATGAGCAATTTCAAGCTTGACGCCATCAACAACGAGTTGAAATCCTTGAGAGAGTTATGTACTACCACCTTGAAGAGCCAAGCAACTCCTCAAGCACCTCCAAGAGCTAACTTGTCTTCCAAGGAGGAAGATGTAAATTATATGGGAAGGGGCAACTTCAACAATTACCAAGGCCCAAGAAATTTCAACAACAACCGGCAATTCAACAATTACCGGCCAAACCACAACCATCCCGGATTTTCTTACTCTAATCCGGATGGAGCCTTGAACCCTCCCGCCTCCACAAGTGCAACTCCACCACAAAGAGCTTCACAAGAACCTCCACCCGGTTTTACTCAACCTTCAAAAGATAGGACCGAAGTCATGTTTGAACAATTGCTAGGAAGATTGAGTGGACTTGAGAGCACCGTCACTTCAATTTCTAAGGCTCAAAAAGTCTTGGAAGCACAAGTCTTTCAAAAGGCGGGTGAAGCACATAGAGATCCGGGGAAGCTTCCCGGAAGAACCGAAGACAACCCAAGAGGTCAAGTTTTGGCTATCACAACAAGGAGTGGGTTGAGTATGAAGGATCCTTTGCCCAAAGACCAAGCTAAGGGGAGTCAAGTAGTGGTAGAAGAGGGAAGAAAGCATGAAGATGGAGGGAAGAGCAAGGATGTAGAGCCAACTTATGTGGCACCGCCTCCATACAAGCCACCACTACCGTTCCCACAATCAAGAGCAAGAGCTCGTTTGGACAATCACTTTGGTAAGTTCCTTGAACTAATGTCCAAGTTACATATTAACATTCCGTTCATGGATGCCATCTTAGGAATGCCGGCATACGGAAAGTTCTTGAAGGAAATACTCTCCAACAAAAGGAAGTTGGAAGAGTATGGAGAGATTAGGATGACCAAGAGATCCTCGGAGTTAATCCAAACAATGAAGGAAGCAATGCCTCCCAAGCTAAGGGATCCGGGCTCTTTTTGCGTCCCAATAGGAGTGGGAGATGTGAAATACGAGGCCCTTTGTGATCTTGGAGCAAGCGTAAGCATCATACCGCTTGCACTTAGCAACAAGGTCGGGTTAGGAGAGCCAAAGCCGGTCAAGATGACCCTCTATATGGCGGACCGTTCTATCACTCATCCAGTTGGGATTCTTGAGGACATTCCGGTGCAATTGGGAGGATTCTATGTGCCTATTGATTTTGTAGTGTTGGACATTCCGGCGGATTACCCGGTTCCCATCATCCTAGGAAGACCTTTCCTAGCTACCTCCGGATGTTTAGTGGATTGCAAGAACGGGACTCTCTCCTTCAACATTGGAGAGGAGAACATCAAGTTCAAGCTATCCACAATGATGAAAGGGCCAACCCTTGATGAAGATATCTTCAACATAGTCGAGCAAGAAGAATCTAGAGAAATGATGAGCTCGATTTTGATCAAGGATCCCTTGGAAAAGGTTCTTACCTTGAGTATGATGGAGGAAGACATTGAGGAGAATTGCAATGAAGAGATCAAAGCCTTGGAGGCATTGGAAGAGGAGCCAAGAGTTGGATTTGAGAGCCACGAAGAAATTGTGAACAGCTGCAAGTTCCACGGTCGAGATTTGGGTTCCACGGCCGTCAAACTCTCTGGACAACTCCGAGAAGCAAGCTTGGCAAGAACCACGGTCGTGGAATCTGAGCAACCCGTGATTCCAACCGTGGTTTCCCCTGAATCAACTCTCGATGATGATCAAGCTTCTAGGAGCCAAGGGGAGTCTTCATTTGCTTTGGATTCATCTCATCCAACTTTATTTGGATCATCTTCAACCGAAAAAGGTCCTCCCTCACTTGAACTCAAACCCCTCCCCTCTCATTTAAAGTATGCATTCCTTGGTGACAATTCTATATATCCGGTGATTGTTAATGCATGCTTGAGTGATGATGAACTTGCTAAATTGCTGCATGAACTAAGATTGCATAGGAAAGCCATTGGATATACTATTGATGATTTGGTTGGCATTAAGCCATCTTTGTGCATGCATAAGATAATGATGGAAGATAACCATAAACCCTCTATTGAACATCAAAGGAGATTGAACCCTATAATGAAAGAGGTGGTCAAAAAGGAAATCATTAAGTTGCTAGATGCGGGAATTATCTACCCTATCTCGGATAGTAAGTGGGTTAGCCCCGTTCATGTAGTACCTAAGAAGGGTGGAATGACGGTAGTAACTAATGAGAACAATGAACTAATACCAACTAGGACGGTCACGGGATGGAGAATGTGTATAGATTATAGGAAATTGAACATGGCCTCTAGGAAAGATCACTTTCCCCTCCCCTTCATTGACCAAATGCTAGAAAGATTAGCTCAACACTCTCACTTTTGCTATCTAGATGGGTATAGTGGATTCTTCCAAATCCCTATCCACCCCGATGACCAAGAGAAAACAACTTTTACCTGTCCATGGGGTACATTTGCATATAGGAGAATGCCATTTGGGTTGTGTAATGCACCCGCCACCTTCCAAAGGTGTATGATGGCCATCTTTTCGGAATACATAGAAAATATCATGGAGGTGTTCATGGATGATTTCTCTGTTTATGGTTCTTCTTTTGATGATTGCTTGGCTAACTTGTCATTAGTATTGCAAAGATGTGAGGAGACAAATCTTGTCTTAAATTGGGAGAAATGCCACTTCATGGTAAGTGAAGGGATTGTGTTAGGACATTTGGTGTCTAACCGTGGCATTGAGGTTGACAGGGCTAAGATTGAAACGATAGAGAAGTTGCCACCACCTACCTCGGTGAAGGGGGTAAGGAGTTTCTTAGGGCATGCCGGTTTCTACCGGAGATTTATTCAAGATTTCTCTAAAATTTCAAAGCCTCTCACTAACCTACTAATGAAAGATGCTGATTTTGTTTTTTCCAAAGATTGTCTTGAAGCGTTTTGTAGGTTGAAAAGCGCCTTGATCTCCGCACCCATCATGCAACCTCCGGATTGGAGTTTACCATTTGAGATCATGTGTGATGCGAGTGATGTGGCCGTTGGGGCCGTTTTAGGGCAAAGAAAGGAAGGGCGCACTCATGCTATTTATTATGCTAGCAAGACGCTAGATGATACCCAACTCAATTATGCTACTACCGAGAAGGAGTTATTAGCGGTGGTGTATGCATTTGAGAAGTTCCGCTCGTACCTTGTTGGAGCGAAGGTCATAGTTTACACGGATCATGCGGCGATCCGTTATCTACTTACGAAGAAAGATGCCAAGCCAAGGTTGATTCGGTGGATCCTTCTTCTTCAAGAGTTTGATTTGGAGATAAGAGATAAGAAGGGATCCGAGAACTCGGTGGCGGATTGTAATACCCGGAAATATTTATTTAGGCTATTTCGGAAACAAATTAGAACTCGACAGTTGTGACCTCTTTCCGGCGCTCTAGTTCTTTTGCATGGACTCCGACATTACGAGTCTTCTTTTAAGTTTCGGGACGAAACTTATTTTAAGGGGGTACTGATGTAATATCCGGAATTTTTATTCCGTTTATTTCTGTAACAACCCTGATTTCACGCCAAAAGAAAGAAGAAGAATTGCAGTTTCACGCCCACGTTCAGCACTCTTCTGCACACCTTTCCTTCTGCAGCGGATTGCTTCTTCAATGCTACAGAACCGGCCATCTCCAGCGTCTCCAGCCTCTTTAGCGCAGCAGCCCACAGCAGTAGTCTCTTAACGCAGAAACGTCTGATGCAGTCGGTCCTAGTCTGAAGGTGCAGCCCCTGTTGACAAGCCATAGAACCAGTGCAGTCATGTAAGCCATCTAACCCTTGTAACCCTTGCTACACTACACTTCAGTCCACCTTTTCCTTGCCTAACGTGTACCCGTTTCGTCTGTTAAACCTACTCAGAACAACCGTAGGAGAGCTGTACAGATTCTTGTGTTTTCCAGAATTTTCGGAAGTGTTGAGCAGTCAACTTCAGGTCCATTTTTGGGTACGTTAGACTCCTTCTCTTTGGCTGGTTTTTGGATATGTTGTTGTCGGTATTGCAGTGTAGAACATACTAAAATTTGAGCCTATTCTGAATTATAGTTTAGGAGATATGAGTTTATCAAGTTGGCTTCTCATGCAGTTTTCTAAATGTGCTGAGTTTGTGGAAGTTTGCTTGAGATGCAGTTTTGTAGAGTAAATTTGGAGGGGTTATTGACTTCTGTTAGACTTGAATTTCGGACACGTTATAGTTGATATAGTATAGTAGATCATACTAAAATTTCAGAGGAATCCATGTTACGGTTTGAGAGATATGGGATTTCAAAGTTCAGTTTTATATACGTGCTGAGTGTTGGGGAAAACAGCAAGTGATGCTGTTTTGTGAGATGATTTTGAATATGCTCTTGATATCCGTTGGACTTGAATTTTGGATATGATATAGTTTAGATACTGTTGTAGAACATATTAAAATTTGAGAGGCATCCAGCGAGTGGTTTGGGATTTACGATTTTTCCAAGATTGAGTCGTAAGCAGTTTTTCTGTTGTGCTGAAATTCGGTTTTGGGAGATAGTTTTAAATAGGATTTTGATCTCCTTTGCAGCTAAATTTTGGATATATTATAGATAAGATTTTATAGTAGAACATATTAAAATTTGGGATAAATCCAGTGAGTGGTTTAGGAGTTATGATTTTTTCAAAGTCTACTCAGATTTGGGCTAAGTATAGAATTTGTAAAGGGAGTAGTCAACTTTAGGAATTTTTATAAAACTGTTGAATGAACAGTTTGGAGAAATTCTTTCTCCTAAAGTTAGATAGAACCTCATAGATGATCTAGAGATTTAATTCGGAATTATTATAAGCTGTTAAGAATTTTACATTTAGAACCGAAGTTAGACCTTTACAATTCTTCCGGAAAATAGAAACATAGAAAAAAATGTCAGTTTGGAACCAAATAAAATTTTAGGAGTTAGAAAATAAATTTAGAACCTCAAATAGGAGATTAGACATGAATTCTAGATTTTTCGAGAATTTCGGGACCAAGGGTAAAATGGTCATTTTACCCTAAATTAACACTATAACTAGTTATGTCTTAATACATCATTCGATCTTAGAAGCTTTGGACTTCTAACTACGTGAGAGTGTGCTAATACACTTATCGCCTTTGACAGGCAACTGAGTTGCTACAGTTTACAGAACGAGTGGTTTACAAAGAGTCGAGCTGTATATCAGGTAAGTCCTTTGGGCTTACTTAGCTGACTGCTAAATATGAGTATAAATGATGATGGTGGTGTGTGATTGAAATGTTAGAGAGATAGGTTGTGATATATAATTACCGACCTATATTTTGGCGTAAGAGTAACGGGCGGTGGCATTCTGCTCAGTAGCTCGCGGGGCGCTGGGGGTTTCCTTCGGGACTAGTCCATACGTGGTTTGTAGTGATGCTACCAATGGAAGTCAGCTAGACCTACACCAGTTGGATAAGGAACGGAGGCGAGACCTAATAATAATTCTCGTGCCACAACTTAAATTGAATAATGTGAATCACTTAAATAATAGATAATAAACGGTTGAGTGCCAGCATGATGTTTGTTTATTTTGTTTCTGCTTGTGTTTGTGCTGTTATCATTTTTGCTTATATTTGGATAGTTAGCTAACGGTTTATCCGTGTTGTAGACCTGTAGAGATAGATAGTTGCAGAGAGATCCGGAACGGATGGTCAGCCGGGTCCACGTACTCATTAGATGGGGACGGGGGAGTCTTCCATACGTCATGCATGTTATGTATCTTTATATATGTTTGTAAGGCTGTCACATGTGTACGTTTATACCATTAAAAATATTATGTTTTTAGAAACTATTTTAAATACATTTGTGCCTTGTTGTAAGATCCAAGTAATGTTGTTGTTAAACCAAGGTCGGGACCCATTGTGAGGTCCTAACCAGTAGCTCCCCGAGTTCCGAGAATTTGGGGTGTTACACGGATCACCTTAGTAGACTCCCACCATTGGAGCTTGGGAAAGACAATATCCCGATAGATGATTCATTCCGGGACGAACAATTGCAATTGGTGGAAGAATGCTTATTCCAAGTGGCTAGGGGAAGTGAGCCATGGTATGCCGACATTGTGAATTACTTGGTGTGTGAAGAAGTGCCACCCGGACTAACGTATGCACAAAGGAAGAAGTTCCTCAACGATGTAAGGCATTACTATTGGAGCGAGCCACTTCTATTCAAGAGAGGCCCGGATGGGGTGCTTAGGAGATGCATACCCGAAGATGAAATGGAGAGTGTGATCCGGCATTGTCACTCCTTACCATGTGGAGGCCATGCTAGCTCACACAAGACGTGTGCCAAGGTATTGCAATCCGGTTTTTATTGGCCTAAATTGTTTAGAGATGTGCAAGGTTTTGTAGCGGCATGTGATGCTTGTCAAAGAACGGGGAACATCTCAAGGAGGAATGAAATGCCCTTGAACAACATCCAAGAAGTTGAGATTTTTGATGTATGGGGTGTAGACTTCATGGGACCATTCCCTTCTTCATGTGGCAATCTATTCATCCTATTGGCGGTGGACTATGTGTCAAGATGGGTAGAGGCAATCGCCTCTCCTACGAATGATGCCAAGGTGGTGGTGCGGTTCTTCAACCGAGTGATCTTCCCTAGGTTTGGAACACCAAGGGTGATCATTAGTGATGGAGGGAAGCACTTCACAAATAGGAACTTTGGAGCACTTTTGGCCAAGTATGGGGTGACTCACAAAGTGGCAACACCCTACCACCCCCAAACTAGTGGTCAAGTGGAGATCTCCAACCATGAGATCAAAGCCATACTCGAGAAGACGGTGTCTAGGACAAGGAAGGATTGGGCCATGAAGCTCAATGACGCACTATGGGCATATATAACCGCCTTCAAGACACCTATTGGCACCACTCCCTACAAGTTGGTCTATGGCAAGTCTTGCCATCTTCCGGTGGAAATGGAGCATAGAGCTTATTGGGCCATTAAGTGGCTAAATTTTGACCTCAAGGAGGCGGGAGAAAAGAGATTACTTGATATCAATGCACTTGAGGAGCTCCGGTTGGAAGCTTATGAGAATGCCCGGATTTACAAGGAGAGAACCAAAAGGTGGCATGATAAGAGGATCATTCCAAAGGAGTTGAGTGAAGGAGATCTTGTCCTTCTCTTCAACTCAAGGCTAAGACTCTTCCCCGGAAAGCTCAAATCAAGATGGACCGGGCCATATGTGGTGAAGAGGATCTTTCCCCATGGAGCTATTGAGATAGGAGGGGAGCATTGTGGAGATTTCAAAGTGAACGGACATCGCTTGAAGAAGTATATTCCGGGAGCCCCGGTAGACATGATTGCCCCGCTTCACCTTGCATAAACGCTCCCGAGTTTGGTCAAGCTAATGACCTTAAAGAAGCGCTTGGTGGGAGGCAACCCATCGGTAACATTTTTCCTTCATTTTAGCTTAGATTTTTCTGTTTTTGTGTGCTTTGTGTGTTTTGTCTATTTTATGTGTGCTAGAACATTAGTGGCATTGGAAGCCTTTCTTGGAAATGATGATGATGAAACCCTCACCAATTATGGGTGGAGCGGACGCGGAACTTGGACGGCTAGCGGTCCTAGCGCGGGTTTCAAAGCTTGAAGGATGTTTAGAGCTCCCTACCATGGTTGAAAGGATCATCCAACATCAATCCTCTTGAGAATTCCCAAATACCAAAGAAAACCATTTTACATTGTGAGAACCTTCTTTCACTCTCTTTACTTGTATATCACATTGGGGACAATGTGTTTCTAAGTATGGGGTGGGGTTCACATGATCCTTTGCATGATGAGCATCTAGGATAGGTTAATATTTGCACATGTCTTGCATTGTACATACTTAAATCGAAAATCCCATAAAAATCAGAAAATTTAAAAATTTTTTGTGCTTTCTAGGCTTGGATATGATCCTAATGATGAAAACTTGTCTTGTGATTGGCTATGAATGGCCTTATGTGTTGAATTGATAAATGCATATGTGGACTTGAACTACTTCTCTTAAATTCCATGAATGACTTGAGATTATGGTGATTGCCTAGAATGGATTGAGTATTGAAAGTCGAAATTACATGATAGTTCTTGCACACCATCTAGGAATGAATAAGGCATTTCATTTTTCCTTACTTCTCATCTTGATCATGATTGCTTGAGCACCTCAATTGATATAAAATTTGACCTCCTTTTAAACCCATCCGGGAATAGGAGCATGCTAGTGTGTTTGAATGTGTGAAAAGCAAGTGCGGGGTGAAGATGTAATGAAAAGAATGTCGTGAATGGAATGCTGAAATTATTGTGGAAGTGTAGCCAAAATAGGTTTGGGGGAGTTGGCTTAAATGATAAGTAACTCGGTACACTTCACATAATCGGGTGTTGGTACCTTGCCAAAGTCAAATGAGCCAATAGCCCTAACGAGCTTTGGTATGTGTGCCCGGTGTGGATGCACCTCGAAAAAGAAAAAAACCCGAGGATGGCTAATCACCGAGGTTTCGGCTATTGTACACCAATGCCATTGTCTCAAAAATGAGTTAAAGAAAAAGAAAAGAAAGCAAGATAGGGAAAAATATGCACTTGGGGGAAGTTGATCGAGGACAAGGAGGGAAGTTAGTTCCATTCCCGGATTAGCATCACATACCTAGAAAATTCCCCTCCCCAATTGAAACGTTTCTTAGCCTTTTATGTCACAAGCCCTTATGACATACTTGCATGTTTGTAAGACTTAGTAATCTAGATTGGATAGACTCTTGATCTTCTTGACATCTCCGTCCTCCCAACTCATGCATGTTTTTGAGTTAAGTACAATTGTCTTTCCATGACATTATTGTTTGATACATAATTGCTTATTCAATTGCCATTGATCATGACTATGAAGGTGATCCAATAGTAGAAGCACAAAACCAAAAAGATTTTGCCATTTTTCTGCATACATAAATCATGTCATCTCGAAGTCTATAGTTGGGAATTTGCTCGGGGACGAGCAAACCTTAAGTATGGGGTATTTTGATAACACGATTTATAGCATAGTTTTAGGTGCACATTTAGGTAGAATTCTCGCTCAATCATGCATTATCTAGCACTAGTCCAATGCGTTTTGCACTCAAAACATGTATTTTGTCGAGATAGACGTCTACACGGAATTGTGTGGGTTTTGTAGGTATTTCGGGAAGTTTTGAGCCCAAACGACGCGTTTGAAGGTCGCTCAATTAGAGGACACGTTTCCAAACTCATTAGTACGCAAGGCAAGGGCTGAGAAGGACTCAAGGAACCTTACCAACACAGGCCATGCACCAAACCACAGCCTAATGATCCAAAACAAAGTTTCTGCACAGAATCACGGTCATCTGAAGAACCACGGCCGTGGAAATGACCGTGGATTTCACCAGATTCTCGTGACAGCTGTGCCACGACTCTCATGGCCAGCTCATGAAGAAATTGGTTATAAAAGTGGTCCTTGATAGTTGTTAGGAGCAGCGGGGAATTTGGGTAGTTTGAGAGCAGCTCACACATTCTCCATTTTTCTTTCACAAAATATATTCCAAGAAGAAGAAGGATTTTTTCTAGGAAGGAAAGTGCAAGAAGAAGAAGAAAGGAGTCATTGCCATTGAAGAAGAGAGGAGAAGGCACACTTAGCTCTTATATTTTCGGATTTATTTCTAGAAGTTTTTGAACTCTTGAACCTTCCTTTGGAAGGGTTGTAAGTCGTTCTAATTTCATCTTCAGATTTGGATTGTGTTTAAAGTTCATTTGTTCATCTTCTTTCTCTCATTTTCTTGCAATGGAGGTTATGAATCTATGCTTGTTTGTTTTGATTTCCAATATGAATGTTGTAGGCTAGATTGATGCGATTCTAGGGTAAGGAAAGGATGGTTATGGCTAGATCTATGATAGGACGGACTTAGATTTACCTTTGGATGATTTTTGTTTATGAACGTAGCTACTGTTAGGAATCACGGGTAGCTCTTGAAGAACCACGGCCGTGGTTTCTGTAGAACGAACCGTGGTTTTTCCTGGTTCGAAGGATCTTACCTTAGGTTCATAAAGCTGTTGAAACCCTAAGTTTTTGCTCAGTTTAACCTACCCTAGGTTGTCCTAGTGTAGCGACTAAGTGTTAGGAGAGACTTACCCGGTAATCCTTGCCCTTAGAATCTAAAATAGCAAAGCCTTAGGTAATGGTGAGCCTAATAAGCCGCCATTGGATCAAATGTGCTAGGAATGTTGATTAGGACTTCCCTTTCCGAGACTTACCCGGTGAGGATAGGTTAGATCCCTAATTAAACAATCCGGTTTGTGTTAAATTCTTATCCTTAGGTTCTTAGAGACTTAACCGGTAATGAGACCTTAGGTGTGGACTAGTTGGATCATGAGACTTACCCGGTAATTGATCCCATTTTAGAAACACTTAATCCCAACATATCTTAATCAATCCCAAGAACGAATAGATAACTTGAGTTCTAAGCCATAACCGGAATTTCCAACCCCTAGAATCCGTCTTTCCTTTCTCTTGATCAATATCTTGTTCGATTTGTTTATTTGTGCCAATTTTCCGATCTAGTTTGATTGATTGATTGCATGCATTTGATCTTTGATGTGATCACCTAAAAAACAACCAAAACAATTGAGATTTTCTTCCTTTATTTTCCTCTTTTCCTTAGACTTAGATCTTGCTAAATTAAATCACAACTTAATTCGATTTCACCTTAGTCTTTGTGTTCGACCTTGGAATACTTATCTTGCTACACACGTCCCGTACACTGCGGGTGCGCTAAGAATTAAGATAATTATAACAAGTATAAATTTAAGGCTTATTGCGTGCACACTTTCTAGCGTAACATTTGATTCAGTTATTGAAGTATTTTTATTAAAGTCTTCTTGTTCGATTATTGATTCCTTTCTTCTTAAATTTATTATTGTTATCATGATGATTGTTGGCTAAGTTTCTTATGTGATTCTAGGGTGATTGGCTGAAAGTTGTGGCAAAGACGATGATAGAATGATCTTAATCCCAGCCGGACCCTGAAAGCTTGAGCCTTTATCTTAACCGACGAACACCTCGCTCAGTTAATGAACATCTCGGCCGGGGTGGAATTCGCTTGAACGAGGTGAACGTTTTCCTGATCCAAATCTAAGTTAAGATCCAGTTTGCCAAACCCTATCCTTGTTAGTCCTTTACTGGTTCAATGCAAGTTAAGGATGAGACTTACCCGGTGATTCCTTTGCTTGTTTACCCAAGATCATAAGCGATAGGTAATAAAGGTTTATCCTTTATTGGGGTTTGAGTGTGTCTCCATCCTATCCTTGAGAGTTAGCCTGAGACTTACCCGATAAAGGTTGATTCTATCCCCTTGGGTGGTGTGTTGGTTTGAGGTTATAGTTCTTTTCCTTAGTTCCTTGCGACTTACCCGGTAATAGGACTTACGGTTTGGGATAGTGAGTAGCGAGACTTACCCGGTGACCTATTTCCACCTTAGAAACACCTTCCCTTGCAAAAACCTCAGCTTTGTCCGCTTATCTTTAGAAATCTTGAGTTGTAACCACAACTGGATGCTTTAATCTCTAGAATCCGCATTTCCCCTTATTTGACTTATATCATCTTTGATTGTTTTGATTGCTTTTGGTTAATTGCATTATTTGACAACCGATTCTGTGTTTGGTTTCACCTTAAGTTCCTGTGATCGACCCCTGGAATTCTTGCTTTTATTACAATTGACCCGTACACTGTGGGTTCGCATCTTTGTTCAAGCATACTTCTTGGGTTATAACTTTAAAGCTTTCACACACCTTTTGGAGCGAACACATCTTCATTTGCAAACTGAAAGACGAACACTCCCTTATCATTACATAATACTTTGGGTTGGACAAAAGTGTTCCAATGCTCATTGATAAAGTCGGACATACGCTGGAAGTTGATAGGACTTCCAATGGGAAAGCCAACAAGGGAAAGATGCCATTTTTGGGTTGTCTCGGCAATGGCATCCTCAGTGAAGTTAATGTGTCCAGATTCAAACTCAGGAGTAAATGACAAAGGTACATGGTTCTAATGCACATTGCTCGAGATAATATCCTTGTTGGATATCGAGGTGGCGGCTGTTGGCATGCTTGCAGATGCGTGTGGGATGTTGTGGGAATCCGTAGGGTTTGTCAAAGAATATTGGTGTCCAGGTTCAGTTTCGAGGGGGGTAGCTGAAGAGTTAGCAGACTCGGGATGGCCTGAATCTGGTTGAGTCATCTCTGGTGGGTTAGTACCGATAGTTGCCATCGGTTTGTCAGCCAAGGGAGGGTTATCAGCAGTAGGGGGTATGTTCGTCATCGCTCCCAATTGAGATGGTATTGAGCCAGACGGCGGGGAAAAGAGGGAAGTATGGGGATATTTGGTGTAGTAGAGGATGGTGATGGTAGTGGGGGGAAAAGTGAGTCAGATGTCAAAGCCGGTGGTGTTATGAGAGGGTGTGGTTTTGCTAGTATCCTTTGGTTGTTAGAGCGAATAAAGTCTGCTGTATTTGATCAAAAGGAATTTCATGCGAGGCGGGGATGGGTGGAAGTGGACGTGGTTTGGACGGGGTGGTGGCTTTTTAGTGCAGTTCGGATAGCTTAATGGAAAGTCTTCTTGAGCGTCTTGAGCTAGCCATAGTGGCGCAGAGGCAGGGTGGGGAGGGGGGGTGTGGCCGGAGGCCACACTGGGGTGGAGAGGGTCAAGCCAACTGTGGTGAGTGGGGAGAGAGAAGAGAGCTTTTTCACATGCGAAAGAATCTCCGGTGATTGGGGAGAGGGCCATGCTAACATGACTTGGTTTAATGAATCCTTTAGTAACTTTTACACAAATTTTTTTTATTCGTGTAAAAGTTACTAAAGGATTCATTAAAACAATTCATGTTAGCCGATATAGTGATATTCTCACTAAAAACCTTTGGGTGAAGTTCAACATAAGTATTTTCATTTGTCTTTCAAGTTGGGACTTGTTGAAACTTCCGCAAGACCAATTGGAGGAATATATTGTATATGTACTATAAACAGGTGAACAGGGTTCAAATAGTGATTGTGTATGAACCATATGAAAAGTAGAGCATAACCTGTATGCATAAAAGGACCTCTAAAAATAAAATAGCATTCCTATTTTTATTTTATTTTTTTTGAAAATATAAGTGTATATATATAGGGAGGGAAATTTACAAGGGAGATACAAAAGACTCAAAAGACAAGATCATAAGGAGGGGGAGGAGAAAAAACAAACCAAAGAAACATAAGACTAGAGATAGACATCTATGTGAGCTGAATACCAAGGAGACGAGCCAACATGAGGGAGTCAGTAGAGCGGTCTCACCACTTGTGGGCCATGAAGATCTTGATGGCGTTGATGATGATATGAGCACATGTAATGGGAGAGTTGTATGTATTGATGAAGATGAGGTCATTCCGGACTTCCCAAGTGAAGTATATGTACGTTGTTATCAAGGCAAGATGGATGTTTTATATGAGGTCGTTCTTACAAGGCTTAGAGTTTAGAAGCCAGGTCCAAATGTCATTTGCGAAAGGGTAAGGAGGGTGAAATCTTATCCGTTTGGAGATGATATCTAGGACAAGGTTGTTGTAGTTGTAGGAGTTCCAAAGGTGAGAGATTGTCTCAAGATGAAGGCCACAAAGTTTACATAGATCATTAGGGACGAGGTTCCATTAGATGAGTTTGGAGAGGGTGAGAAGCTTTTGATGGTAGGCAATCCACAAAATAAAGCTGCATTTAGGAATGTTAATACCATGCAAAATATGCTTGAGGTTGGTAGAGACGGGGGGGGGGGGGGGGGGGGGGGG
>BSUD01000001.1:155972232-156002629 GCA_033239045.1 Fagopyrum esculentum
GGGGGGGGGGGGGGGGGGGGGGGGGGGGGGGGGGGTGTGCGTGTGTGGAACGTCTGAAGAAGTTGTAGGTGTTGGGGGTCATGAAAGTGTCGTTTGGGAGGGAGATGAGACTGGAGGGGTTACCAACAAGGCTGGCATCAAGGATCTCGTCTCGAACTTTAAGGATCATACTCCAAGAGTGACTATAGTAGTGCATTTCTTCAACATTGCAGATAGAGTAACGTTTGAGAATATTACCATGGATCCAGTTACACCAAACATTGGGGAGGCCCTGATCAATCTCGAAGATGAGCATTGAAATACAAGCCTTGTTCTAGGATAGCAACTCTTTGAAGCCAAGACCGCCAGCCTCCAGGGGAGAGTAAACAATGTTCCAAGCAATGAGGGCACGTTTACTACAGTCCGTGCCAGACCAGAGGAAGCATATGAGGAGGCCTTTAATCTTATTCAGGATCCTATAGGTGATGAGGTAGACAACACACCAACAATGTTGCATGGCCAAGAGAATAGAGGAGATCACTTGCTTTCTGCCAGCATAGGAAAGATTCCTGGCATGCCAAGAGTTGATTTTTGAGGCGATCTTTTGAATGAGAGGTTGATAGTCATGAGTATTGAGGTGCTTGCTTCCAATGGGGACACCGAGATAATGGAAGGGGAGGGAGCCCAAAGGAAGACCGAAGTAGTTGGTGATGAGCAGCTTGTCAAGAGGATGAACACCACCCATGAAGATGGAGGAATTGTAAATGTAGATCTTCATGCCTGAGTAAGAACCAAAGGTATCAAGGGTACTTTTTAGATCGTCAGCGAAACACAAGTGGGTAAGGATGGGGTTACGACATCTAGGGTTGGGATTGAAGTCAGGGTTAAGGGTAGCCTTGTTAATCATGGAAGAAAGAACCTCCATGGAAATGATAAATAGGGGGAGGGGGCAGCCCAGCCGAAGCCCCTATAGCCTTTGAATAAACCCTTGAGGGTCGCATTAACATTAATAGAGTAAGTACATTAGAAATACACTGATTAACTTGGTCAATGAAGGGAGAAGGAAAACCGAAAAGGTCGAAGCAGTGAAGGATGAAGCCGTGCTCAATGGTGTCAAAAGCTTTGGAGATATCTACTTTGATAGCACATCTATGGGAGATGTGAGTCTGGTTGTATTTCTTGAAAATCTCCTCTTAGAATATTATGCTTGATAGACCTACCCTTCACAAAAGCACTTTGATAATTACCAATAATGGTAGGCAAAGGGAAAGTTAATCCTGGTTGCCAGCATCTTTGCAATGGTTTTGTAAGCAACGTTACAACATGAAATAGGGATGTAGTCGGTGGGGTAGGTAGAGTTGGCTTCTTTGCAATGAGGGTGAGGGAAGTATGATTGATCTACTTGAGAAGCTTGCCAGAATGGAAGAAATTCAGGATGGCCTTGGAGAAATCAATAACAATAACACTCCAGGAAGCCTTGTAGAAGAGGAAGTTAAAACCGTCGGGACCGGGGGCCTTGTTATCCCCCATATTGAAAATGGTACTCTTCACTTCGTCCAAGGTATAAGGATTGTTAATGGACAAGAGGTCGTGATCATTTAACTTAGTAACATGGGTAGCAAGGGCTTGAGGGGGAGGGGTAGTGATTGAAGGGTAAAGGATTGAGGAGAAATAGGCCACGAGAGTGTCAACGTACAATAGTTATCAGATCATGGGTAATGGAGTTGGAGGGGTGATAATAGAGGTGATGGTGTTAGCACCCCTGCAAGATTTTAGACTTTTGAAGAAAAAATATGAACATTGGTCACCGAACTTGGTCCACTTAACCTTTGAGAGTTGTGTAAGGAAAGAATGAAGTTGGTCAAGCAAGGTAGTGAGATTTGATATGGTGGAACGCTCGGCAACAAGGAGACGTTCGTCAAGGGGTTGGTTTTGAAGCTCTTGTTAGATGGAGGCAAGGCTGGTATTGAGTCCATCAAGGGAGGCATAGAGATCCTCGATCTTAATGCTAGAGAACTTCCTAAGAGAAGATTTAAGCACTTTTAGTTTGGCAGCAACTTGGTACATGAGCTGGCCATTCATAGGCTTAACCCATGCAAACATCCGAAATAGCCTTGATGAAATTCTCATGAGTGACCCAGGAGTTATTGAAACGGAATCCGGTTTTAGGGGAGGGGTTCTTATTATCCAAGGCAAGGAGAGCGGGTGAATGGTCAGAGATGTATGGATTATAAAAAAAGCAGTAGAGTTATGGAAGGTAGAATCCTAGACTATATTGACAATGATATGGTCAAGCTTGCACCAAATTCTATCCGATAACTGCTTGTTATTCCACGTGAAATTACACCCGGAAAAGGCATGGTCGGCAAGGGAGTTGAGGTTGAAGCATTCTGCAAGCTCAGTAGAGGGTTGAGTAAATGTATGGCCATTTTGAGAAATCTTCTCGTCAAGAGTTAAAGTGACATTAAAGTCACCAAGTAACGCCCAACCAGAGGAGGGGTTAAGGAGGTTTAAGGTTACAATAGAATTTCATATGCTACAACGGTCCTGAGGAAGGTTGAAAGCATATATGAAGGTACAATAGAGAAGGGTGAGAGGGTCTGGGTAAAGACAGTTTGGTGGGTCGGAGATATGACAGTGAATGAGTTGGCCGGTTGTGATGAAGGGCTTAACGTGGATAGAAAGGGGTTCCACCAAACCCAGATCCGACAATTATGTGAAAGGGAGAAGTTGGATATATGCTTCCAACCAGGGAGGAGATGATACAAGAGGGAGTTCATTTTCCTTTTATTGAGTCTAGTTTCAAGGATGGTATGATGGCCAAGTTATGTCTCTTGACAAGATTCTGAACAACCTTTTGTTTATTAGGGTGATTCGAATCCTGAATGTTCCAGGCAGAAATATGGGCATTGATTAAGAAGACAATACAGTACCGGGCATCCCTTGATGTCTAGGGAGGAGTGGGGGAAAGACCGTAGGGTATGAGGTGATGGAGGGAGGAGAATAGGGGAGTTGAGGGGGAGAGGATCCTTTAAGTTCCACGAGGATCCAGATGGGGGACCAGTCATTAACACTGATGGTGAGGTATAATGGTGATCGGGATTTGAAGAGTACCATGGAAGGGGTCAGTGTTGGAGGATCCAAGTTGGACAAAAGGTAAAACCACGTCGAGGGATTGATTAGGGCAGTCAACAGAAGGGGAAAGAGTGACGGGGCAAGCCCTAGCCTTTTGGGGCAGTAGGGGGGTAGGCTAGAGGCCAGCATACATTGAGATGCGCCAGGGATGGGGAGAAGAGGTTCCAAGTTTGACGAAGGAGGGGTAATACGAGGGAGGCGGGGTTGCTTAGTGATCGTTGACACAGCTAAAGAGGGACGTTCAACCTTTCATCGGTGACCGAACCCCAAACACTTGGAGCAATGCAAAGGGATTCAGTCATAAGTTATTTTGTGAGATACTTCCTCACCACCAGGGCCTTTAAGAAGGACGTCACGAAGGAGACCGGTTTTGAAGCATGACCATCGAGAAGGATCCTTGCATACCCAAACCTCTCATGGAAGGCCAAACAAGAGTCAGTCAAGAGGGGGGTACCAATGGCTGATCCAATCTTTCCAAGCATGCCCGGAGACCAGAAGCGGTAGTCTAAGTCATGGAGGGGAGCCCAAATGAGGATAGAGGAGAGGCCAGAGTAATTCAGCTTCAAGCCATGATGTCATCGCTTAAGCAGTAGAGTTGAGGATCCATTCACGATCCACGGACTACCAAGCAAGATGGTGTTAAGGTAAGCTTCTGAATCGAAATGGAAAATGAATACCCCTTATCGTTCCTATTTTTCCATTCCGTTTCTCCCCTTTTCTCTTCAAGGTAGATGATCATCTTAAAACTTTGATCACAACAATTTGAAAATATTTTTAATTCTTGCTTCATTATATTCTTAAAATTAGTTTTTTTAACCCTCTTATTCAACTACAACCAAAAATCCCTAAGCTCAACTAAACACGTCTAAAAAACTGTATACCCCAACACCGAAAACTTAACAAAAAATACTACAATCGTTAACTAAACCAGGGCCGTCTAATGAGTGTCAACTTTTTTTTATCATCAATTTTAAAAATTCTATTTTATTAGAAAAAAAATAAAAAAATAAAAAGAATAACTTTTTTTATTATCAATTTTGAACTCTTAACCATTTGTGTTTAATATTGAGGTGCAATCATTATGACAAGCACTCATTTGTTTCATAAATTAACTTAAAATAAATATTAAGGACTATGTTATTTGGAAGCCAAAACGACACGGCGGAGTCAGAGTCCGACTCAGCCCGGGCTGGGGCGCATTGCAAATCCGCCCCAATGGGACGCAAGCAGAGTCCGCCTGCGCGCCAATATTATGCATCAGGATCAGCTAACCGCATACCCAACTACCAGTTGAGGTCCGAAAAACAACACTTTTTGGGCGGAGGCGCAATCCGAGTCCGCCCCACATTGGGCGCATTCGGACTGCGCCTCCGTGAGCGCCAGCGCGGGGGCAGACTCCGCCTCAAGGCGTTTGTCCACCCCAATAATAAGCCTGCCCAAAAAACTAAGGCCGGTAGTTGGGCTAATGATACCCCTTGGTGGACGGTTATGAACTAAACACATCCCAAGTGTTAACTTGCTTTGCTAAAAGCATCTAAGGAAACCCAATTGTTACAGAACTGACCTATCGGATAATATCTATTTAATAACTAGAATGGAATATTAGAGGTAATTTTAAATCAAGAATGGGGCATAAGTTATTCTTATCCTTTGACCGAACCGGCAATTAGTTATTTTCAAAATTAAAATTGCCCATACAATCTTGGCTGATTGGGTCAATCTGACTTGTAAGCTTATAGTCCGAAGAGAGCAACACAATGCTTACACAAGCCTTGCAACTTGAAAGAAAATGTCAAAACACGCCATCTGATCTGTTATTGATAGTATATATGAGCTTCAATTGCATACTTAGAGGCTGCAAGTTCAATTAAACCACCTTCTAGCAGAAACGATGGCGCGTGGTTGCTTGAGCTTCATAATCAGCCTTTTGATTCTCTTTTCCATACTCTCACCACAAGCAAGCGCTGTACCAAACATCATATCATATAACTGCGCTAATGACAACAATTTCACAGAAAACAGCCTTTACAAAACAAACCTCAATCAACTTCTTCCTAGTCTAACCGCCCAAGCATCCTTCAACTACTTCTACAACTCGACTGCCGGATCCGCACCCGATCAAGTCTACGGACTCTACTACTGCAGGGGCGACCTCACATCCCAAGACTGCAACGACTGCGTCACGGAAGCAGCAAACGAGATTGTTTCGAGATGCCCCGTTGCGAAAGAAGCCATAGTTTGGTACGAAGAATGCACATTTCGATACTCAAACAGGTCGATTTTCTCCGTTGAGGAAGAACGGCCCGGGTGGTTGTCTTGGAGTTTGACAAACGTTTCGAATCCGATTCCGTTTCTTGAGGGGCTTGCGGGGATCGTGGATCAATTGACTCAACAAGCTTTGGTTAATCAGAGCTTCAAAAACTACGCCAAGGGAAGTATAGAAGATACGGATTCACAGACGATTTATTGTTTGGTGCAATGTACTCCTGACCTTAATAGCACGCAGTGTGAGAGGTGTCTGAAATCAGCCCGTAGCGAAATACCGTCTTGCTGTTCTTCTGGAAGTGTGTACGCGTTCATCAATCTTCCTAGTTGTCGTATCATGTACAACATCATACCCTTCTGACCAGGCCGGACAAGTCGTCTCACCATCCCCATAGTCAGGGATCACAAAATATATATTGTATAAAGAATCAATGTAATTTTATTTAAAAAGTTTGATTGCTCAAATAAGTTTGGTGTTTGTTGCGATCTATCATCGCTAGATCGATCCTCTTTGTGTTTGTTCATGGCGGACGATAGAACTTTTCTCTCTTTTTTTGGTAAAGGCGGATGATCAAACTTTTGTACATGGCTGTTTCCCCTTTGGAATTTGATATTGCATTTACTTTTGGTAATGAAGATGGGAGAACGAAGTCTAGCCCATTATTAAAACCCAAACTAATGAAAGCTAACAATTGACAAGTAGTTGGGACGCAATTCCACAGGCATCGTTTTTCAAAACAGGAATTATACTCGATCGGAGGATGATCGAAAACAAAATAGCCAATGGGATAATCAAAAGCAAGTGAGGTCAAGTGGTCAGTTGAAGAATTAGCCTTGCAATAAATGTTACGGAGCTGAACGAGTCAGTTCCTACTAAGGAAGTCTTGGTTAATAAGCCTTAACACAAGTGTAGAGCCAGTCTCCACAATATCCTTACGGAATTCTTTCTCCCAAGCAAGGTGCAAACATGTAAAAAGCCCCCAGAGTTCCGCCGTAGGGACGGTACAAGTGTCAATGTTCAATGCAAAACCGCTCACCTATTGACCGTGCTTATTCCGGATGGCTCCGGTGGCGGAGGCATACCCATCCCTACGAACACAACCGTTAGTATTAAGTTTTATCCAATCCCCGTTGGGCGCAGCCCAATGAATGATGATTAACTATTTCACCGGCTTGGACAAGATTGACCGAGATCTAGACCTAGCGATGGAAATGCTCTTAATGTAAGAGGCGATGACGGAGACCTTATTAGCAGGATGACTAGAATTTTGAAAGACGGCCTCATTGTGCCATTTTTAACATCTCCACAGTGTCACCGCAAAGAAAAAGCTCCGAGGCAAATTAAAGTCAATGGGCTCCGACCTAGAGAAGTTATCCAACAGCCACCCTTAAAACTCAAAATTAAAGAAGGCTGTAGAGTGTGCACAGATAAGAAGTTGCACCATAACCCATAGACGGCGGGGCAGTCCCTGAATAGGCGAAACAGACTTTCGGGGTCTCCGAAACAAAGCGTGCAAGTGTTATCTGTCGCAAGATGGAGGCGATAACGTTCAGCGTTAGTAAGCAACTTACCTTGAGCAACCATCCAAAGAAATGTATGGATTCTTGTTAAGGATAGAAAAAGTACGAAACAGAATCTGTTACAAGGAGGCATACATATATAAATAGCAAGGACAAAATGTCTTATACAACAAGAATTTGTTTTCAATGTTTATGTATACACCTTCTCACTCATGTTCTTCTATCTTCTTAATCTCTTCCATCTTCTTCAAGCTCTAACATGGTATGAGAGGGAAGCTAATCTCTCATCCATGTCGACTAATCAATCCGATAATAAGGATCCTCCTCTTATTGACGATCCATACTTTAACAAAATCAACTACATCACTCCGATGCACCTTCTCTCAAGCTATCCACTACGCTTCTAATTACATCGAACTACTCATGTTGGAAACAATCGGTGGAGGTATCCTTATCTGCTAAAATTAAACTCGGTTTTGTTACAGGAATTTGCAAATAGCCTTCTTATGATCCCATGGTGATAGCTAAATGGGATCAATGCAACAACATGTTGATCGCATGGTTGTTGCATTCCATGGAGAGAGATATAGGCGAATCCGTCCTATTATGTACCACAACTGCTCAAATATGGATCAAACTGGAGATTCGATACGGACAAACAACTCGTACCGATCTTTATCAGACTCAGAAGGAGTTAACTCTAATGTCTCAAGGTAATCGGTAAATTAATTACCTCTTATTTCACTAACATGAAGAAGATTTGGGATGAGTATGCTCTTGTAGTGATGAATCATGTGTGAAATTGTGGATCCAATTCAATCGCTCTTGCCTTGATGCATGATCAACATATTATACAGTT
The DNA here is from genome assembly GCA_033239045.1 of Fagopyrum esculentum. Classification (NCBI taxonomy): domain Eukaryota; kingdom Viridiplantae; phylum Streptophyta; class Magnoliopsida; order Caryophyllales; family Polygonaceae; genus Fagopyrum; species Fagopyrum esculentum. The sequence goes on from BSUD01000001.1 coordinate 155,979,992, forward strand.
TCTTGTTGGACTTAATGATTCATTCTCTCTCGTTCGATCTCACATACTCATGATGCATCAAAGCCCTACACTGAACGAAGTGTATAAGTTTGTTCTCCAAGAAGAGAACAAAAGATCGATAACCAGTACTCCTCGTATCGATGATAATGCCTTGGCATTATATTCTCAAAATCGTCCTCATATTCCCAGACAAGCAGCTCGAGGATATTCTAATCTTGATTCTACGTCCAAATCCACTCCAAGATGTCGTCCTTTTTGTGATCATTGCAGGATGCAAGGACACACTGCTGATCATTACTGGAAACTTATTGGCTATCCAACATCACCAATTCCAGGACTCTCATGGTGCACTCATTACAAAGTCTCAGGTCACGATGCTAACAAATGTTGGAAGATTGTTGGATATCCACAAGGACATAAACTGACAACATCATCAATTACTACTTCTTTCAGACCTGAGCAGATGAATGACATTCTTGCTCTCTGGGACAAGAAAACTTTACACGATCCTTCACTTGATAGCAATGCCTTACTTGTTGGTAAGCCTATGTGCTTCTTGTCTTTTAATCTCAATTCAAAGTGGATCTTGGATAGTGGCCACCGATCATATAAAACCTAACCTTGATCTTTTTACCTCATATTCGCCTCTTATAATCCCATTCTTTATTACCATGACAAATAACAAACGTGATCATGTTGCTCATCATGTCACCATAAACCTAAATGACAAAATCAAGCTGTCTAATGCCCTTCATGTTCCTGAGTTTCAATTTAACCTCATATCTATCCATAAACTCTCTAATGATTTGCTATCTCATATTTTATTTACACCTCATGCATGTATTCTTCAAGACCCTTTGACGAAGAATCCGGTGGTGATTGGTCGAGCTTTTAGAGGACTATATGTCAATGACAAGAACACTCATATTCCTGCATCATTAATTTCCTTCACAAAATTGAAATAAGCTGACCAATGGTCATTATTTACATACTTCTCATGACACATTTTCTATTGAATTGTTGCATTGTTGGTTGTGTCATTTACCTTTTGATGAACTCCACCATGTACATAATAACGTTAAACTATCCAATAATTACTCTATATGCACTGTTTGCCTTCAGGCTCGTCAACATAGACTCCCCTTTCCCTTTTCTTCAACACGATCTAGCCAAATCTTTGACCTTATTCACATTGACACTTGAGGCCCCTACAAGCATCAGACACACAATGGCTATTTATACTTCTTAACAATAGTTGATGATCATTCCCGCTGCACATGGACATACATTATGGATCACAAAAGCAATACTCTTACCATCTTGAAGTCATTTCTAACCTTAGTTAAGAACCAATTCCATACGACATATTAACACATATGTTCGGATAATGCTCTTGAATTCTTGAGCAAAGAAGCATTACTTTTCTATTCTATTGAGGGTATTAACCATCAAACTACTTGTGCCTACACTCCCCAACAAAACGGAGTGGTAGAGCGCAAGCATAGACACCTACTAGAGGTGGTTCGTTTACGTTCATTCCAATCCAACCTCCCTAGCTATCTCATATTGGGGTGAATGTATCTTGACAGCCACCTATCTCATCAGTAGAAGGTCTGCCCCTATACTTGGCTATAAGATAGCTTTTGAAATCTTATTTCACAAAGCACCATCCTATGAACATCTAAGAGTCTTTGGATGCCTATGTTCATAGCACATGCCCAAACCATATAAAGACAAATGCCAGCCAAGATCTCAACCATGCATATTTCTTGGTTATCCATATTATCAAAAGGGATACAAAGTTCTTACTATACATACTAGAAATATCATTATATCTCGTGATATAATCTTTCATGAAAAATGTCTTCCTTTTTATCATATTTCATATACTTCTCCTTCCACATTCTCCATCACTTCTAATACATCCACAATCGATTCTATCATCTTCTTATCTACCTCCGCATCACCTTCTACCTCTAATGATAGTCACTTTGTATCCTCTCCACCTTCATCACCAAACACTTTATCCACTTCTTTACCATCACAATCTCCTCCAGATATACTACTATCCCCTCAAAATATACAAACTACTCCACCAACCATATCTCCTCTTCAGCCTCGACATTCAACTCGTCTCACAATTCCTCCATCCTATCTTTCCGATTTCATATGTACATATAGTTCTTTCTCCCAATCACCAAGTATGTCTTCAACTTTTTTTTACCATCTCATCATATTGCTTTTCTCTCTTCCCTAACATCTTTTGTTGAACACACATCATATACCGCAGCTTCCAAAGATCCACATTAGGTTGATGCTATGGATAAGGAGTGCCAAGCCTTGCAAAGTAATCACACTTGGGTATTTAATGTGAAGTTGAAAGGTGAAGGTAGTCTGAAAAAGTACAAAACACGTCTGGTTGCTAAGGGCTTCAATCAAAACGAGGGAATTGATTACCATGAAACCTATTCTCTTGTTGTCAATTAAGATGACAACCATAAGAAGTATCATTGCAATAGTTGCATCCAAGTTATGGAATCTCCATTTTGACGTCAATAATTCATTTCTTCATGATAATTTATTCGAAGATGTCTAAATGAAGTTGCCACAAGGTGTTGCCAATCCATTGCCACTTGTATGTCAATTAAAGAAATCCCAACTTGAAGCAAGCGTAGAGAAAATGGTTTCACCGTCTCACCACTGTTCTTCTTGAGCAAGGTTTTCATCAATCCAAAAACGATTATTCCTTGTTTCTACAACATAGTGGTCCAACCGTCACTATTATTGCCATCTACATCGATGATCTTTTTATGACAGGATCTAGCGAGACTTTATTGCCTCTCTGAAGAAATTTCTTGACTCAATGTTTAACACCAAATATCTTGGCATTCTTCATTTTTTCTTTGGGATAGAAGTTGCCCACACTTCTTATAGTATTGTACTCGCTCAACGGAAGTTCACTATACTCCACTCCCTTGCCCCTCAATCTCAAGCTTACTCCACACGAAGGCACTCCTCTTCTTGATGCTTCAGTATATCGATCTTTTGTGGGTAAACTTAACTTTCTTACTAATACAAGACCTGATATATGCTACGTTGTCCAATGCTTAAGCTAACTCGTGCAAGAGACATATACTTCTCACATGGAAGCTCTCAATCACGCGTTGCATTACATTCAAGGTATTGTCGATCATGGTATCATTCTCAATGGTTGTGATCAACCCACTGTCCTTGCTTATACAAATTCAGATTGGGCCTCATGTCCTCACACAAGGAGAACTGTCAGTGGTTATGTGATACATCTTGGAGCCTCTCCCAACAGTTGTAAATCAAAGAAACAAAGTACAGTATCTCGTAGCTCAGTCGAAGCAAAATATCGAGCAATGGCTCAAGCTGCTGCAAAGATAATATGGTTGGTTTGCATGTTGCAAGAATTAGGGCTACAACCTCCTCAACCTATACGATTACATTGCGATAATAGTGTTGTCATTGAAATAAGAAAAAATTATGGATTTCATGAACGTTCTAAGCACATTGAGATCGATTGTCACTTTACAAGAGACAAACTCATGGAAGGCATTCTTCACTTACAACACATATCGACCCACAATCAATTGACTGATGTATTTACAAAAACAATTCCATTTGTACAACAAAATCATCTTCTTGCCAAACTAGGCATGTATACACCACCTAGTTTGAGGGGGTGTTGAGAATAGTATAAGTACGTAACAAAATTTGTTACAAGGAGGCATACATGTATAAATAGCAAGTAAAGGGCAGAAAGTCTAATATGACAAGAATCTGTTTTCACTGTTCATATATACACTTTCTCTCTCATATTCTTCTATCTTCTGAATCTCTTCCATTTTCTTCAAGCTCTAACAATTCTTTTGGGGACATCGAGTTTCCAAATAGATTGAAATAATGAAGCTTGTGAGTGAGCCAATTTATCTCTCGTCACCAATGTCCCGAAGGCGCAGTAGACGAAGAATACCACTAGTTAGTAGACAATCTCCATGCCATGCACGTAGTCATTAGTATTGCAAGAGTCTCTTACAGAAACAGTGGCAAGGCAGACAAGAGAACGATATGGAAGAAAGGGGGCTATGGACCCTAGTCTCAACCAATGCCATCTGACTAGTATTCCGAAATAGTTGTAGACCGAAATCAGTCGGGAGGTAGGGTTGAAGCAACATCGATAAGAGGAAGAACATCACACCAAACATCGGTCCAGAAGCGCGTACTCAAACAGTTGAAGGTGACCCATTTAATTTGATGCCCAGATTTAGGACGTTCAATTTATCCCACCCAATGCCCCTGAGGATATAAGAGCCTTTGAACGCGTTAATATAAAGGGTGCGTTCGGCGTGCCAAAAAAACGAGGTTATTTGGTAGATTATTTTGCCCAGATTATTTTGGGGGATTATTTTAACACGAAAAAAGTACACGTATATAAAGAGATTATTGGTACATTATTGAAAATTTTCATCCCTTAAAATAATGTCATTGTTCCACCAAATGGAGCCAAAGTAGGATTAATATTCTAAAAACGTTTTTTTTATTTATTTTGAAGTATATTTTTTTAATTACACATTTTATTTTATTTTATCTTTTCCTAGATATATATTAAAGAGGAAATTACTGAAAATCATCCGTTAAATAGGTCATATTGCAAATAACCACCCGCTCTATCACTATTTACCGAAACCACCCGCTATAAATACTCCGTTACCAGAATATCACTTTGTGTTTGTATACCGTCAGTATACCGTCTTGTGGGCCCCACTTTGTAATAAAATAATAATTTTCCTTCGATCAATTCCTTTGAGTCTACCTCTTTACCAGATTGATTAGCCTCGGCTCTTACCTCAGGAGAGGCTTCCTTATCGAATTTCTCAACACTGTGCAATTCCTCTATGTTAGATTCAACCACATCCGTCGCCTTCTTCTCATCCAGCACATTGTCAGATGATTGTTCTACCTTTCGATCAACATTCACATTACCCGAAACCGCCTCCTTCACACTTTCTCCAGAATCATAGCCACCCTCATCCTTATTTAGAAGTAAATCAGTGGCATGATTTGATGAATCGATAACCTTTTCCTCCTTCTCATCATCATCATCAACATCCCAGCTCAATTCCTCCTCATCCTTGATCTAAATTGCCCTCTTAATGAGATTAGCCCTAACAGTTTCATCTTGATGAAGCCTATAAACCTTGTAATAGTACCTGCACCAAAACCCCTCGTGGTCCACCTTATCAGGTACCACCCTCTTATAAATTCCACCTAAAGCCCAATTATCTCACATCAAATCCACAATTTTCTCACCCTTGTCCCCCAAACGAGATCTTAATTTCCACTTGTTGTAATCATCAACATCCTTGGGATCATCAACATAGGTGTTGGAATCACACTGAATCGCTCGCAACTGAGCATCGGCCCTACTGTATCGGGCATAACCAACACTATTGGCGCTCAAATTACTAGAATCAAGATCCGAGGCAGGCAGGGTATTTTTATCATGTGCGACGATATCGGTGATTGAAGTGAAGGCTCCCTGGGCCTTGGATTTGCTGATCTCGACCGAAGAGGGAAGATCCTTGAAGACTTGGTTGGCGACTTCTCGGAGCGTAACCGTTTCCTTCTTGATACCGGAGCCGAATTCCTCTAGGTCACGTCGGTAATTCTCGATGACAGACTCGGATCGAGTTGCGAGGCTCTTAACCAGACCTCCGAAAGTTCATCCACCATTGGCTTAAAACCTCGGCCTCCGCTGCTGCGGCGACTTCCGTCACCGTCGGCGGAGTTGGAGGGTCGGAATCCTCACTACCCTCCGCGGGAGAATCAGGTGTACCCGCCTTCTTTGAGTTCTCTTTTGCAGACCTTAAAGCTGCAACTAATGGCTTCAGTCCCGAATTCATTGTTTCCGAGAGTGGAAAAAAGCTCCCAACTTGGTTTACAAGACAAGAGCAAGCTTAATTAAGAACCAAAGGTGGATCGCCGTCTATAAGTTCACAAAAAATGAATGGAAATTATTATTTTATTATAAAGTGGGGGCTCATAGGACGGTAAACTAACGGTATACATACACGAGGTGGTATTTTGGTAACGGAGTATTTATAGCGAGTGGTTTCTGGTAAATAGTGATAGAGCGGGTGATTATTTGCAATATGACCTATTTAGCGGGTGGTTTTCGGTAATTTCCTCTATATTAAAATTCATTACAATTTACTTTAATTAGATTATTATAATAAAAGTATTTATTTTATTTATTTATTTTTATGTATATTTTTTGATTATTTTTTTTAAATTTAACTTTTGTTTATTCATAGAATATTAGTTCATTAATATACATTTAAAAAAACTGCATGATAATGAAACAATTTATTTCGAAATTCATCTAATATTATGAAATATATTATATAGATTTTTATATCTAAACTAATATAATATTCTAATTAACATATATAGTTAGTTACAAATTTAAAATTAGTTATTAAAGTTTAGAAATTTTCTTGACCGTACCAAATGTAACTAATTGTAGATTTTATCAATTTTGCTACCAAAATTAGATGATTACTCATCTTAGTTAACAACATATGATATAAGAGCCGCCTACAACATATTATCTAACATCCTAAACGTATGTATATACATGAGTCATATTCTTGCATGCTTATACAAAGCTACACCTTATTTACAATTTGGACATGAACCATAAGACTATCTATATCCCTAAGTTAAATTGTTAAATTTTACACTTTTATCCAAAATAATCTCCACATCCCTTGTATTTTTCCTGTCAAAAGAGTTAAACTAAAATTCACTCTGTTTAAATTTGGATCTACTTGTGACATAGTGCAAAAGGAATCAGGCCCACCTCTTTTACAAATTAACCAATCAAATCTTTCTCTCTCTTTTCTTAATTTTTCTTTTAAAAAATTGAAAACATAGTGGAGTAAAATGAGTACAATTATATTATAGACGGAACATGGGAGGCAAGAAAAAGATATATAGACAGAGGGTATACATGATTTAGAATACAAATAGAGTGTATAAATAGGATTATAAACGGAATGGGATGTTGATAGTCTAATGCTAAAAACAAGCTAAAGATAGGGGGGAGATCAACTTTTGTTATGCGTCATAGTTTAATTTATTTCAATATCTATTCTTTGAACTTTATTTATTTATTTCCAATTGTTTGAATTGACAATATATTATTAAGACTAGTTCTTGTGTTTTTGATTTCGATTTCCTTCGGTGGAACAAGAAATATAAGTTTGGTTTCTTTTCTTCTTTTCTTTTTGATATAAAGGGTTTGATTTCCTTCGTTTCATATTTGCAGACTCAGCAAACTCATCAAATAGGCGGTACAGAGCTTGAAAGCATCCAATTGTCTGGAAGATTAGCTTTGGGATAGACAAAGACCCCTGGTAGAGTTTGGGGTCATAATTTGTATATATCAACGAAGAGTCTATTTTCTCTACAATAATAATAAAAGGGACTTTTATTCATTATCTTTCATTTTTTTTATTAGCATAAACTAGCTCAAACAACGATTTTAGTTTTGAGACTTAAAATAGTTCTATCTTGGCTGATTGGGTCAATCTGACTTGCAACTTGAAAGAATTTGTCAAAACAAGCCATCTGATTTGTAAATGATAGTATGCATATATGAACTTCAATTGCATTCTTAGAGGCTTCAATTAAACTCATATTGAAGCTATGGCGAGTGGTTGCTTAAGCTTCATAATCAACCTTTTGATCCTCTTTTTCATATTCTCAATACAATCAAGCGCTGCACCAAACTTCATACACTGTAACTGCACTACTCACAGCAATTTCACAGACAACAGCTTTTACAAAACAAACCTCAATAATCTTCTGTCTAGTCTAAGCGCTCAATCATCCTCCAACACTTTCTATAACTTGACTGCCGGATCCGAACCCAACAAGGTCTACGGTCTCTACTACTGCAGAGGCGACCTCACAACGCAAGACTGCAACGATTGCGTCAAGGCAGCAGCAGATGATATTGTTTCCGGATGCCCGGCTGCTAAAGAAGCCATAATTTGGTACGAAGAATGCACGTTTCGTTACTCTTACAGGTCCATTTTCTCAGTTTCTGAAGTTCTGCCCGGGTGGTTATCTTGGACTCGGGCCAACGTTTCGAATCCAAGTCAATTTCTGGCTGGGCTTGCGGATATCGTGGACCGACTAACTCAACAAGCTGCGGTTAACACAAACCCGACAAACTACGCCAAGGGAAGTATTAACGTAACGGAATCACAGACGATTTATTGCTTGGTGCAGTGTACTCCTGACCTTAATAGCACGCAGTGTGAGAGTTGCCTGAAAGAAGCTCGTTCTGATATACCCAATTGTTGTTCTTCTGGAAGTTTGTATGCGTTCATCAGTCTTCCTAGTTGTCGTATCATGTACAATATCATACCCTTCGGACCAGCACAAGTCCCCTCACTGTCTCCACCGCCGCCGCCAAATAATCCTTCGGATATTGTTCCGAACCCGCCCTCATCTAGACGTGGAGGTAAATGAATCAAATTACCTTTCTTAATTAATCAACATACATACAAGATATAAATTAAGATTACTATTGTCAAGTAGTTTTAGATGAAACCTCTCTTATGTGTTATTTGCAGGAAAAGACGTTAAGTTCTACGTTTTAGCAATTGGTGTTCCAGTAGCAGCTGCTATGCTACTGCTTCTAGGCGTCGGTTTGTTTTGTCTCCGGCGTCACAGGAAAGTGGAAAAGATACCCAAAGGTATAATCAATCAATTTCTGTTCTGATCCATAATCTGTATCCTTTACAAATATTATAAATTACTTACGCAGATGATGAAAAGGAAGATCGTATAGAGGGTGCAACACAATTTGATCTGGGGACAATGAAAGCAGCAACCAAAAACTTTTCATCTACGGACACACTTGGAGAAGGTGGATTTGGCATTGTTTATAAGGTAACTATCATGACTGATATAATATATGGCTTCTTATAGAACTTGAATTGATCTCGAAATTCTTCTTTGTAGGGCAAGTTTCAAGATGGACAGGAAGTAGCCATTAAGAGACTTTCAAAACAATCCAAACAAGGTGTTAGAGAGTTTCTCAATGAGGTGCAACTGATAGCGAGGCTTCAACACAGGAATCTGGTTAGACTTGTTGGGTTCTGCACAGAAGGAGAAGAAAGGCTGCTTGTTTACGAGTTCATGCCTAACTTAAGCCTTGACCGCTTTCTTTTTGGTAATCTTAAACCATTACAGACTAATGAACTATCATATATATACTTTAACTGAACAGTGACAAAGATGGAATTGTAAAAATGAAATTACAGATACTAGCAAGTCTATATATCTTCCCTGGGAAGTAAGGTATAAGATCATAGAAGGAATTGCACGTGGGATTCATTATCTACATGAAGATTCAAGACTGACAGTTGTACATCGCGATCTCAAATCAAGCAACATACTATTGGATCAACACATGAATCCAAAAGTTGCTGATTTTGGAATTGCAAAACATGTTATAGTTGACCAAACAGAAGCCAATATCAATACCACAAAGATTGTTGGGACACGGTAAGATTTTATAACATAAGCTTCCTTTGTATTTTTTCTACAACTTCTTACTAAGCATGTATGTATATATTTCTTGTACATAGTGGATATATGGCACCAGAATATGCACTAGCAGGACAATTCTCGATAAAGTCAGATGTCTATAGCTTCGGCGTCATACTTTTAGAGATTATAAGTGGTAAAAGTAATAGCCAAGTAGCTCATCAAGGAGGATTTTTAGTACAGGTAAGTCAAAACTGAACAATTTTATCTTGTAACCAAATTCAGATTTTCATACTCATGAGACTGTGTTTTGTGATTATAGGCATGGAAACGATGGACTGAAGGGGAGATAGAAGAGTTAATAGACCCTACATTACGAAACACAGTTTCGAGAATGGATATAGGAAGATGCATCCAAATAGCATTATTGTGTGTTCAGTATGATCCAGCGAGTAGGCCTACAATGCATGCGGTGCTTCTAATGCTTAATAGTAGAAGCATGGAACTTCCATCTCCATCTCCACCTACGCCTTTTGGTGATGATATGAGTTCGTTGAGAGAATACCAAAGACACCAAACTGGATCAGAAATCTCCACTACTGGTGCCTGGAACTTGGAAAAAGATCTTTATCCTCGTTAAGCTCTTGAAAACTTAGCTCTCAGATTGCTGATTTTACCGTCGAGTGAATACTTTCTTTGTTCTTTTCTTCTTCTGTTGTGGAGTGCTAAACTGGATTCGTACTTGTGTTCCTGTTAGTGTGTGTAAATGGGTTCTCGCCCTCCCGACCCAACCAGTCACCCATCCCGAATATATAAGTGAAAATACGACGAATTTTGTGGTGTGGGTGGTGACTGGTGAAATACACCGGTGGTGGGTGGTAAAATTGTAGGTCCAATCATTCCTGTCAAAGCCCGATACAGACGGATCGGTAGAGCGTACCGATCGGGGGTCGTGTGCATACGAGCGCATATGCGCATTAGGCCAAAGCCTAACACATAAATACGATAAGGTTTCATCCTAAAACCAATTGGCAATAGGAGGAGTAGTGCACCGACCTTATATACTAGGCTTGGAGTGTCCCCATCTTTCGATGTGGGACCCCACAAGTGCAACTAGAGGATATAGACCGAGTTGCAATTGTCCACATATTAGGATCGCGAGCCGAATTGAGGCTAACCGCTCTGATACCATGTCAAAGCCCGATACAGACGGATCGGTAGAGCGGGGGTCGTGTGCATACGAGCGCACATACGCATTAGGCCAAAGCCTAGCACATAAACCCGATGAGGTTCCATCCTAAAAGCAATTGACAATAAGAGGAGTAGTCCACCGACCTTATATACTAGGCTCGGAGTGTCCCTATCTTTCGACGTGGGACCTTATTATCTCCAACAATTCCTCCTCATTTAACCCATGCAAATAACATAAACAATATTATTTTTGTCAAAGCCCTACTCAATATACCTAACATAACAAAAAAACCCATCATGCCCTTGGAAGTACGCGCCTCACTCGCGTCTTCCCCTCCCTTGCCCTCCGCCTGCTTCCGCCATGGCTATCACCAAACGTAATAGAAAACCCTCCATCAAGCTCTCCGATTTTTACCAGACCACCACCAAACCCTCCAAGGTGCCCCCTCATCACCATCTCCTTCCAAGCCTTCCACCCTTTCGATCCTTTTCCAGAAGATATCATCAAATCCAATAACCGTAGACTCTCAAACGCTCAATGCGACCCTGCGCCCATCATCTCTTCTAACACCCTATTCCCCCCCGCTCCCACCCACGACTCCCCATCCCCCCTCTCAAACCTCGTCTCCGTAAAACTTTGGCCACTACGCCACATTGCAACTCGGGCGACGGAAATAGTCGTCGCCACAATACAATATTGGTCGCCTAATACTTTTCGCGACGGATTTTCCGTCACCTGAATTCCTTCGTAACACAACCGTCCCTCTAGTATTCAGGTGACGGAATTACAACCTTCCGTCGCCTAATACATTCTGTAGTGAAACAGATTGGGCACGCCTTATAACCACTAGTAGTTGAGCCTGCCAACATACCCAAACCTGAAAAGTCACTAATGGTCCATAACACAACTGTCAATCAACGGCTCTAGGAACACACTAAGACACTTTCCGGGAGACTTTGGACCCGGGATCAACAAAGTTAGCATGTTAAACTCCTTCTTCATACACATTGATGGAGGCAAATTATACGGCATCAAAACAACAGTCCAAGTGCTGTGAAGACTTCTCATTGTTCCATAAGGGTTGAAACCATCTGTTGCTAGCCCAAGACGCACATTTCTGATATCATTAGAAAAATGAGGAAAGTTTCCGTCGAAATCTCTCCATGCCTCTCCATCTGCAGGGTGCTTTAACCATTCATGATCTGACATCCTCTCTCCATGCCATCGCATTTGCTTTGAAGTGTACGGAGACATGTACAAGCGTTTCAGTCTGGGAGTCAAGGGAAAGTAGCGGAGTACTTTCCTAGCAACGCTATTGTCATCCTCTCTCCATATGGAAGTGTGACAGATGGGACACTCATCACATTGGGCATACCCTTTGTAAAACAATACGCAGTTATACTCACAAGCGTCTATACTCGTATAACCCAAACCAATAACCCTGCAAAGCTTTTTCATTCTTCCAAAATCAATTGGATAATTGTGTCCAGGAGGAAGCAAACCACTAATGTAATTGCAAAGATCGTGAATACTCTTATTAGACCATTCGTTTTCTACTTTTATTTTCAATGCTTTCAACACAGCACCCAAAACAGTTTCTGTCCTCCCAGGATATAACGGGGTTTGAGCCTCTAATAAAAGTTTGTCATACTTCTGATAATTTTCATCAACAACATCATCAAAAGTAGGATCATCACTATCACTATTGTCTTGACCTAAACCAGCATCATATTCATCATGATAAGGGAAACGATCATGCACAATGTTCATAATAGGATCCATAGAAGAACTGACACCATTGTTGGAAGATGTCAATTTATCGAGCAACTGATTTCTAAGTTCATCAATTCTCGATTCATGTGAAACTTTACCGTGTTTGTCCCACACCGTATATAGAGGCCACATGCCTTTAGTAGACAAGTGAGAATACATCGTATGGATGTCAACCGGAAGTCCACTATTTCGACATTTCTTGCAAGAACACAAAAAATGTGTCTTCTCAGGCGACATTTCTCTAACCCAGTTCACAAATTCAAAAGTCCATTGAAGGTATCTTCGATCAGTAAGACCACATTGCATCCAACTCTTATCTATTTTCTTAAATAGCAAATGAGATAAATCATTCAACACATTTTCTATTTCATTTCATATCCAAATAAACCATTCAATCAAATTTTCTAGCTAATTCCATAACACAACAAACAACCCAATTTCTACTTTAGTGTATATTCTAATCAAAAAATCCATTTTCTATTAATTAAAGGTCATTCCATATCTTATCAATACAAAAATTCCAACACTATTCAAGCAAATAACAAATCACCAATTAACACACATAATAGAAATCACCAACATACATAGATCAAAATTCCAACACTCATCAAACCAATAACAAATCACCAAAAAAACATTCCAACACGAAGAGAGAAAAAAATTAACACAAAACCAAAAATTTAAATACTTACGTACCTAAAACAATGGAGTATAGGAGGTTTGACAACCAATTAATTTGTATTAGATTCCTCCAATTTGAAAAAGAAAATTAAGGGTAGAAGAAAGGAAGAAAGGCAAAAAGAAGTGAAAAACACGAATGAGGGTTGAAGAAAGGGGTAAACCCGGCCAATTGTACAGATCTGGTACGTGCTCAACTAACGAATTAAATGTGACAGCTTTACATTTAGGCGTCGGAATTAACATTTCCGTCGCCTTATTTCATTCAGATGATGGAAGTATTTACCTCCCTCGCCTAAGACAACAACTCTTGCAACTTGAAAATTTTCTGGTGACGGACCTTTGTGGTGACGAGATTATGTCCGTCACTTGTATGTTTAGGCGACGGAAAAAAAATTTATCCGTTGCCTGATATTGTTGAGGTGACGGAACAAAATATACGCCGCCTGAATGTCTTAAGGTGACGGAGCTAAAAAACCTCGTCGCCCGAGTTGCAATCTGGCGTAGTGGGCGTTCCTGCCCCTCCTCCCCCCACCTCTCCCCCGCTTACCCCCCACAACTCGTCTCACATTAACCCTGAGCTTGATAACATCCCTCCTCCTAGCACCATGCTTACCGGCTTAGTTGACCCTTCCCCACCTCTCCCTTCTGATGGTTCACTTCCTCAAACAGAGTCATGCAAGGACCCCCATGTTGACGTTCCACTTCCTTCTGCATTAAAGGCTATTTGTGTTAACCCTTCACCTGGCCTTTCAGCCCCCGTCTTGTCAAGCCCTGACACCCTAAAAGACTCCTACACAAACATTCTCATTAATAGCGTCCTCTGGAACCATGTTCCTCTGACATACTCCCTAGGTCTTGAAGATGGAAACATCCATTTTTTAAAAATACGGTTCATTCTGAACCTGAAAACCGGACCAGACCGAAACTTACGGTTCGGTCCGGTCCTGAACCGTAATTGTAAAATACGGTTCAGTCCGGTCCGGACCGGATTTAAACCATACAAAAGTATAATTTATTTTTAAAAACATAAAATAAACGGTCTGGACCGGACCATATTGTACTAGACCGTGGTGGACCACGTTCTAGTCCATGGACCGTTTCACACAAGTAGTGAAACATTCCGGTCCGGTCCGGTCCGTGAATTTACGGTCACGTTCGATCCGGACCGTTTGGACAGTCTTACTCAAACTATGAGCGACGACAAACAAACACCACCAACCATTTCCCATACTTCGATTTATTACTTGCATTCTTGGATCATCCCGGTTTGCAAATATTCTCAAATATATGGGTTCATCCCTACGAAAATTGGTGGGCTATTGTGTTAATTCTTATCTTCGTTGGGAAGACCACAAAGAACGCTTTGATGTTGGCAATGGACCTCGTCTACTTCAACTAATCTACTACGTGCAAATCTTGCTCGTTGTACAAAAAACGGTCAAAAAATTGGTGACTTCTTTAGCCTCCTTTTAAAAAGATATGGGATGAGATAGCGTGTCCCACCATGCCAATATGTGCAAATGTGCTTGCACACATGGTAACAAAACCAAAGCCAAAGAAGAGGAAGGTGTTCATCAATTCCTCCTCGGACTAGATGATACTATTTATGCATCTCTCTGATCAAATATTGTTGCTCATGAACCGTTCCCAGAACTCAACAAGGAATATTCCCTCGCAATTCAAGAATGACGTCTCAAAACTATTGCCCGAGAATGGGACAGTTGCCCTGACGAAACGGTTTTTTTGGTAACTTCTCAAGGAAATTCTCGTAACCTTATAATACCTAAAGATCAACTCTTTTGTGATCATTGCACAAGACCATGTCAGACCAAGAAAATCTCTTTCAAAATTTACGGTTATCCAGATTGGTGGATATCTCTCAATGGCCCGCATCCTACTATGCCGTCTATTATTGGCCCTCGTTCGTCAGCATCGAATTGTCCACAATCAAATCCATTCAAACGCGCAACAGCTGCAACAATTTTTGGGCATGTCAACTCCGCTTCTCCTGATCCCTTAACATCTCAAAATCATAAAGACATTGGCCCTGCAAGATGAAATGGCATCCCTACACCGCAACAACACTTCGTAATACGTTGATCTTCCTCTAAACCGTAAATATATTGACTCTAAATGGGTTTTTTGTATTAAATACAACTCCAATGGACATGGTGAACGGTTTAAGGCACATTGGTTGCACTCGGAAACCGTCAACAAGAAGGCATTGATTATAATGAAACTTTTGTTCGTGTTGCTAAATTAGTTATAGTCAAAATACTTCTCACAATTGCCTCTATCCATAACTCGAAACTTCATCAGAGGGACGCTCACAATGTTTTTCTTCATGGGGATATGCATGAGGAAGTTTATGTTACCACCTCTTGACTTTCGAACCTCTTCTCAAGTCTGTCGTCTCAAGAAATCATTGTATGGTCTACGTCAGGCTCCTCAGAATTGGTTCCATAAGTTCACATCTGAGAGACCATCATCGACACCAAATATACAAGGACCAATCACTAGATCAAGGGAAGAAGAATTCAAGAGGAGATGTTATCGAAGACGATCAAGGAACCAACGAAGTGAAGAAATCTCGGTCCTGAGACAAAATCTCGGTTGAGATATACACCGAGATTACATGTTTGTCGAGACTTATAAGATTTGTTGAACATCTTATTAGATAGAGTTATCTTCAAGTTATCTTTAATACTTTTTAAGCTCTCAAACATTCTAAAGGTATCTTTTGGTTTTGATCCTATCTTTTAGGATTATTTTAGTATTTATCTTTTAGAGAAATCTCTCCTACAAATAGACTTAGAGGACGAGATTCATAAGCAGCTTAGTTTTTATTATTGTTTTTCACATTATTGTGAGATACTTGTTACTTCGCTCACGAGGTTTGCATTTTATCATTTCTATTCAATCAAAAGAGAGAGACTTTGATGGAATCGTTATGAGTCCTTACTAGGTTGTTTTTGTGTGTTAATCTTATTGAAGATTGGTGCTACTAGACAAACTAGTCCTTTCTTGTGCTTGTCTTAGATAGAAGACTTGTGTAAGATAATTCGCTGTTAAGGATTTTGACACATAATTGGTCAAGGTTCTTTGCAAGTCTAACATCTAGTCCTATCTTACTATATTTATCATAATTCAGTCAGTTGATCATCTTCTTATCTACCATTATCATCCATTGTTCCGCATTTTGAGTTCATAGAAATCTCGGCCTATTCATCATAAATATCGTCCTAGATCTACCTTAGTTGACCGAGATTCATTTATGTTGTTCAATCCGCGGACTTTCAATCTAGATCGGGAACTGGGCATCAACCCTACATCACTTCTGAAATATGGATTTTAATTGTTAGTCTCTAGTTAATTACTCCCTTTTCACCTTTAGAGGTCACGTATCATCCTTCACATTCTGATGTATGTAGATGATCTAGTCATTACTAGCAACAATCCTACTACCACGATTTAACAATTATCTTCATACTTGTTTTCATATTAGGACGTTGGACCCCTTAGGTTCTTCTTAGACATTGAAATTGTTCGCACCCCGTCTGGTTTATGGCTAAACCAACGAAAATACACTCTAGACATTCTGGTTGATTCTGGTGTTCTTGGATGCAAACCCGCATCGTTTCCGATATCTGTTGATGACGGTCTTCAATAAATTCTTTTGTCGTGCTTGATGATCCTAAGAAATATCGTCAACTGGTTGAACGTCTTATCTACTTATCCATCACTCGCACTAAATTTGCATACTCGTTTCCTACACTTTCTCAATTTATGGTTGCTCCGCGCCGCCTTGAAGGTTCTTCGTTACCTCAAGTTAGTACCTGCTCCGGGTATTTTCTTATCTCGCTCTAGTGACTTGTGTATTCGTGCATTTTGTGACCCTATGCAACTTGCCTTATGACTATAGGCTATTTCATTCTACTCGGTACTTCATCCATTTCTTGGAGAACCAAGAAACAAGCTATTGTTTCTATATCTTCTGTCGAAGCCAAATATAGAGCAATGACAACTACTACTTGTGAGCTCACATGGCTTCGTTACTCCTTGAGTCACTAGGGTTTATACGCAAGGTTATTATGTGCCTCTTTTGTGATAATTAGTCCACCATTTATATAGCCAATAATCTAGCATTCCATAAGCGTACCAAACATATTGAGATTGATTGTCACACAATCAGAGAACATATTCAACAAGGCGTTATTTGTTCTCCACCTCTAGCTTGCGTGAGAGTGTTAGAGTATTGAAATTATCTTTTCTTATTAGTTCATTATTTTATATCTTTGTTTTTATTTATTTAAACATTATTTAATCAATAAAGTAACACAATTCTTTCTAATTTACATGTATCATAGTGAAAACTTCAGACTCAATTATGACCTATCCGTACCCTCCAAACACGTATATAAACTCGATTAACGTCAATTGATGTTAAATTTATCTTTTTAATATCCGTCGGGTCTAAGACGTGGAGGGGATGCACGCCACAAGTGAGAAACTACGCACATTAACCTTCGGGGTTCCATCCTAAAACCAATTGACAATAAGAGGAGGAACCCTTGGGTTTATATGTTAAGTTCACATTATTCATTTAGTCGTTGTGGGACACAATAATCCACGCATCTCAACGATTGAAATTGTATGATAACCAAAGTACATATCCGAATGACAAACATGTGAGAATAGACGTGCTATTGAACTTGTCACAAAAAACGAGGTCTTAATCAGTCAGTGTCTCATGACACTAATTAATTTAGCTTACAATTCAGCATCGATCATAATCATGTGGAGATCTGACCCAGTTAGTATCATGAATGAATCATATGTTTTAATACTATTCTTGAAATAGCACATAATACTCCTCTGGTTTTCAATGATAATATTTGGAGCAGTTCTCATACATGGTAAAACTCAGTGCAATGTTTTAAGGACAAAAGTTCAGTACGGATAACTCTTTTCTGTAAGGACCAAAACCGTTCTCCTTTGTGGAATGTGTGAAAATGTCTTAGATCGACAATATGACAAAAATATGATATTACGTGAACCTAACACGTATTCTTTCTATGGTCAATTAGTTTTAAAAAGAACCTCAAAAGATTTGGGTAAGTCACTATAACATGCATGTCCCTACTCCTCCTATTGCCAATCAGTAACATTTCATCCTAAATGGCCTATATAGATTGGAAAACAATCTCGATACACATCTCCACAAACACGCCAAGTTAGGGTCGAAAGTTGGGATGTTATTCTAACAACTGTGAAAGCCTAACGAAGTGCACACGGTTCTATTTTTTTGTTAAAAAAAATTAAAACCGGTTCGAACCATTAGACGGCGCGTCGTCCAGTGAATCAAAAGTCTGAAAAAGATTGGTACACGGATTGACCGTAATAAAGGGCCACACAACAAAGGAGAAATGAAATATATAAAAATAAATCAAAAGAAACCCAAAAAAAAAATAGTTTTCAAGGAAAAACAGGATGATCACAAGAGTGATAAATCCGTTTAATATTCATCCTAAAATCAATCAGTGCTAAAGTAGTCTATGTCCATATTTTTTTTTTGCCTATTGTATAATTGAAAGACAACAATAAAACGAAAGCAACAACTTTTGTTCGGTTAAAAGAATGAAATATTAGAGGTATTTTGAATCATGAAAGGAACATAAACATTTCCACATCATTACAACCTCTAACCAGACGAGTATAAATTATTTTTAAAACTGAAAATAACTCATACTGTACGTCTTGGCTGATTGGGTCATTCTGACTTGTAAGCTTTTCAAAGAAAATGTCAAACAAGCAATCTAATGATAGTATATTAAAGCAACATAAAGTATGAACAGCTTGGCTAGTATATATGAGCTTCAATTAAACTTCTTTACATTTACAGTTTGTAGCTGAAACAATGAGGCGTGGTTACTTGAGCTTCGTAATCAGCCTTTTAACCCTTTTTTTCATACTCTCAATACAAGCAAGCGCTGCACCAAACTTGTTGGACTATATTTGCAATACTGACAACAATTTCACAGAAAACGACATTTACAAAACAAACCTCAATCAACTTCTGCCTACTCTAACCACTCAATCATCCTCCAATACTTTCTACAACTTGACTGCCGGATCCGAACCCGACAAAGTCTACGGTCTCTACTACTGCAGGGGCGACCTCACATCCGACGACTGTAACGACTGCGTTAAGGCAGCAGCAGATGAGATTGTTTCGAGATGTCCAGTTGCTAAAGAAGCTATAGTTTGGTACGAAGAATGCACGCTTCGATACTCAAACACGTCGATATTTTCGGTTTCTGCAGTATCGCCCTGGTCGATGACTTGGTCCCTGAACAACGTCTCGAATCCAAGACAGTTTCTTGGTGAGCTTGCGGAGATCGTGGATCAACTGACTCAACTAGCAGTGGTTAACACCAGCTCCAAAAACTACGCCAAGGGAAGTATAAATGTGACGGAATCACAGACGATTTATAGCTTGGTGCAGTGTACTCCCGACCTTGATAGCACGCAGTGTCAGAGTTGCCTTACAGCAGCTCGTTCCTTTATCCCAAGTTGTTGTTCTTCTGGAAGTGTGTATGCGTTCATCAATCTTCCTAGTTGTCGTATAATGTACAACATCATACCCTTCGGACCCTTCGGTCCAGGACAAGTCCTCTCACCATCTCCATCTCCGTCTCCGCCGCCAATTAATGCTTAGGATATTGTTCCGAACCGCTCTTACTTAAGGGATCCCCAAATATGATCGATATTAAGAGTAATACTGACAGTCTTCCATGTGTGATATGTTGTTTAAAAAGTATAGTGTAATAAGCTTGTTGCGATCTATTAACGTTGCCATCAGCCATGTTATGATTGGTATCAATGTAATTTTACTTAAACCAGAAAAAGTTTGCTTACTGAAATAAGTTTTGCTATCGATGCTATCTGTTATCGCTAGATCGATCCTCTTGGTTTTGTCAAAAATGTAAGATATAGTGATCGATCTTTTATCAGGATGTGTTAGTTGGGCCTGGTGGAGCTTAGTCCAATCCACTGGCAGCCCATCTCACGAGAGTAGCACGTGACCTTGCTGAAGAGGAAGCGTCTGTACTAAGAGCACCTTACACCAAGTACTCAAGCTTTTGTCCAACTCTTTGTGCCCTTTCTCGAGTTCTTTTTTCTTGTGCCTCCCTCTCCAAGAAAACTATGCATCTAAATGTGAGATATAAAGAAAAAGAGATCCAAACTGAGCGTTTCGTTGGAAATTATTTATTTGTTCTTATTAGTGTCTAAACTTTCCTTCATCGAAATTTTAGGGGTCGTTTGGTATCGATATACTAATTTAAGTTATCATCTATCTTCGACATTGACTTTGACCCTCCCAACACCAACCTTTGGGTTGAATGGATCCACAAGAACATACTAAAGGGGTCTTCCATTTGGATCGTCAGACCAAACCCCAAATTCAGCTACTGTTGGAATATGGTTCTATAAATTCGTGACCAGATCATCTCCAGACTAAATGGAACCCAATTCACCACCCTCGTCTCTAACTCCAAGGGCACCTACTCTACCTCAAATGCATACCATTTGCTACGGAACTACACTCCCCCAAATCCTCCCTACACCTCTTCAACTTCTGCACCTTCTCCACTCTCACTCATGACCTTATTGCTCGCTGGACCAGAATCCCCACACCTCAACCGTTCGGAAATTGCATCTGGACTTGGCTCAACAACCAAAAGCCAAACCGTCACGACTTCATCTCACACATCCGCATCTCCTCGATCATAAGTCTCATCTACTCCATTTGGCACGCCATGAATGAGATCCTCTACAACAATCGAACCACTCACGCCACTGTCTGCGCACACAAAGCAATAAAAGCCACCAAGAACTTCGCTTCCATTCACTGGCATGATAGATCCCAAAGCTCTCTCACCTGGGCCAATAGGCTCGGTATCCACCTTCTTTAATACTCCCTCTCCCCTACTGCTCTCTCTTATGTCCAATGTCTTTGTCTGATCTAAGATGATTCCCTGTAAATTCTGGTTACATATTAATATATTTTTTCAAAAAAAAAGAAGTTATCATCTATCAAATATCAGGTATCATATTGATATCTGATATCCCAATTTGGTACCACGATATGGGTATCAAACAGTCCCAATTGTCAGATTAGGTAAGGACATATACAAAGACATCGAAGATAAATTCAAACAGCCTTAAAGTCCGGATCAAACAGAATATTAGCGGTGTTTTTAATGAAATGGACCATTTGTTTATAACAATTACTAAATTGGCCCCCACCTTTTCCATCGGTGTTATTTAGACCCAAAAAATAATCATTGGGCCCCTAAAAAATAGGTTGGAAGATATATAGTACAAAAGCTATCAACTTTTGCATCCCATCTGATTTGACATGTCTGACAATTGATATTTATCTCCACCTTCTACACAAATGCACAATCTCAACATGCACACTTTCTCACCTTCTACCCAAAAACTCGTTTACCCAGAAACGTGTCTATCATACCCAGAATAATTTTGTCAAACTACACAAATATACTCGAAAATACATATATCCAAAGCTCAAACATACCAAAAAAAACTAAAATATCAAAAACATCATACCCATAAATTGGGTAGTATTTTATTTTAAAAATATTCATACTCAATCCATTTTTTCTCTTCAATTTAGGTCACATTTTATACTAAAAGCATACCCAATTTGAATTTTTCATATCCAAATTTTACATAATCGACATTGTACACAAACATCAATATCAAAAGACATTTGATCATTATAATACAATTTAGGTAACAATAAAACATATCCAATATTTCACTTTAAACATACATAATAATATGAAATATACCACAAAAATAATAAACATATACCCAATTAAATAAACATACCCATAAATTGGGTAACATTTTACCAAGCTTATATAATGTTTTAAGATTAAATCCAGATGCCCAAATGTACCAACAATGTTCTAACATTATACTCAATTCATCAAACACATACACAATATTACTTAACAAAATGAATAAAAACATACCCAAAATTTTTTATAACAGGCATTTGCATACGGTAGAAACGCTCTCTTTTGCTCCTAGCTTTGGCCTTCTACCCACTCCCAGTGTGGCCGCCCAACACCCCCCCCCCCCAATCCCTCCTCCACCACCATGGGAGGCTCAAAGAAATCGAAGAGAGGCTCGATCAAAATCTCTAAGTTGAACCTCAACCCTCAATCCTTGCTCAAGTCAGCCTCTCCTTCAATTCCTCCAAGCCCTTTCGAAGTTATCCCCGAGGCCCTTATCCGATCGATTAATATGAGGCTGTCTAAGCCCTTACCTGAACCAGTACCGACCATCTCCTCTCAAGCCCTTTCCCCCCC
>BSUD01000001.1:156002715-156077924 GCA_033239045.1 Fagopyrum esculentum
CTTCCCTCTACAACTCCAAAGGCATGTTTGCTGTTAAGACCCCCTATCCAGATTGAAAATCCTTGCAACACTTCAAACCCCTCTCCACTTATACCTGGCATACCTCTTGTCCCCGACCCCATCAACCCTCCATCACATACCCCCCTGACGTAGGCTTGTTCACCAACTCCCACCATCACTCCTCTAACATCTGCTATCCACAAATCCCTAATGAAGCCAGTTCCGTTTGTCACTTCTGATACCCCACATGGTGCATGCACTTCGGCTGATGGAAATCTAAAAGCCTCTTTCAAAGACAAGCTCATTAATGCTTCCTTTGGGAAACACGTCCCTTTGACTTTTTCTCCGGGTCTTAGTGATGGCATTATTCACTTCTCCAAGAAGGATGTCTCTAACACTATCTCGAAGTGGAACCTGTCCTTGGTCGGCTTTTCCCTTGGAAACTCCAATGGCTTCCAACACATGGCCTCTTTCACTTTCATCTCTTGGAACCAAGTTACTCCTCCAAAGATCCTAAGAAAAGAAAATGGTATCTTCAGTTTCCATTTTGCTTTAGGAGAATACCTTACCTCCATTCTTCATGGCAGCCCATGGATTGTAATCGGATCTTCTTCCCTCCTCCTCAAACGTTGGAGCCATGGGATGAACCTCGACTACTCTAGCCTTTCTTCGGTTATGGTAAGGGCTTCTCTCCACGACCTCTACTACAGATTTTAGTCATCGCACATGCTGGCCAAGATTGGCTCCGCAATTAGCCTTCCCCTTCTCACCGACTTTTGTTCGGCAAACCACGATAGACTCGGATTCGCCAAGATCCTCGTCCAAGTTCTAGCTTCTAAACCATTGCTTCGTGAAGTTACCTTCGTAGGCCCCGAAGGGGAATCTATTGTTCAAAAAATTACCTACGAATGGTTGCCGGAACAATGCCCTAAATGTCTCCTATTCGGACACCGATGCAAAGATACAAACCCACAAAAAGCCCCCCCCCTCCAAAACCAAAAGAGATCCCCCCTCAAACCCTAAGCCTCTTTTGCCTAACCCGGATGAATCAATGCGCATCCAGAGCTTACCTTTCCTGACTATCCATACCCCTCCTGAGAAGATTACTCATCCACCACCTGACAAGTTCGACATACCCAAACACATCTCGAGCCACCTCTCCCCGTTGGTAGAGAACCTCACCCCACTACTATCACTCTTACCCCCTCTTCCTCATAGGTTCCTTCTCATCCAAATGTGACCTCAACCCCACCAAACCCTACACCTCAAACCTCCCCTATTACATGCATCAAGGATGCAAGTAACCTCCCCGATGGTTCCAAATTAATCTCAACCTTGGCGCTTGTAACACCCCAAGTTTTGGGAACTCAAAGCGTTACGGGTTAGGTCCTCACAATGGGTCTCGACCATCAGAGTAGCAACGACACAACGGCAGGTAATGCTTCCAAATCACAAGATCAACTTCAACCATCTACGCTAGCGGTTATTCAACTCCCGCTGAGTGAATATGTACTTCTGACTTTTATGATCCGTGAATATCTGACACGTAGCTCCGTATAGGTAATGCCTCCAAATCTTCAAAGCGTGAACAACGGAAGCCAACTCGAGATCATGGGTAGGGTAATTCTCCTCGTACGTCTTCAGCTGTCTCGATGCGTAAGCAATCACCTTACACCTCTACATCAGAACACATCCCAAGCCCAGCTTGGATGCATCGTTGTAAACCACAAAATCCTCAATGCCCTCTGGCTGAGCTAAGATAGGAGCAGAGGTCAACCTCTTCTTCAGATCCTCGAAACTCTGCAGGCACGGCTCGGACCATATGAACCTCGTAGACTTCCTCATCAAGGAAGTGAGCGGTTGGACGATAATTGAAAAGCCCTCAACAAAACGTTGGTAGTAGCCCGCCAATCCTAAGAAGTTGCGTACCTCCTTGACGAACTTAGGAGGCGGCCAAGATGGTACTGACTCGATCTTATCTGGATCTACCTAGCTTGATCTCTTCGGCTGAAACGATGTTATCAAGGAATGCTACCTTAGATTTTTCAAAACTCAGACTTAGAGAGCTTGACGTAAAGCTCTCTGTCCTGTAAGACCTGCAGAATAATCCTCAAGTCTCCTGCGTGCTCCTCTCTACTGCGAGAGTAAACCAGAATGTCATCTATGAAGACAACTATAAACTTGTCTAGAAAGTTGATGAAGATGTTGTTCATCAAATCCATGAAGAGTGTGGGCGCATTCGTGAGCCCGAATGGCATCACTACAAACTCGTAGTGTCCATATCTGGTCCGAAATACCGTCTTGGCTATGTCCTGCTCTCTCACCCTCAGTTGGTGATATCCTGATCTCAGATCGATCCTCGAAAACACTGACGCTCCATGTAGTTGGTCCAAAAGGTCGTCGATACGGGGAAATGGGTACTTATTCTTGATTGTCACCTTGTTAAGCTCTCGGTAGTCGATACATAACCTCATTGACCCGTCTTTCTTCTTGGCGAACAGAATTGGTGTGCCCCAAGGAGATACACTAAGGCGGATGAAGCCCTTTTCTGCTAACTCCTCGAGCTTCTTCTTCAACTCAAGCATCTCGATAGGCATCATACGGTAAGGAGCCTTAGAGATTGGTATCGTAGTGGGCTCTAGCTCAATATCAAAGTCTACACTCCTTTGTGGAGGTAAACCTGATGGCTCTCCGAAAACGTTTGAAAACTCGCAAGCTACTGAAATCTCCTCCAACATTGGACTTGTGCTATCCTTCATGGCATAGCACTATAAAGCCTCGCAACCCTATCCGATATGTCTCGTAGCTCGGACTACGCTGATGACTGTACCGGTCTTCCCTAGATCCCATCCTTTGAAGATCTCAACATGGCTTGCATCTGTAGTTACAGTCACTATTCTCTTGCCGATGTCCAGAACTGCTCGATGTTGATCCATCCAATCCATACCCAGAATAATTTCTTCATGTACTAAGTACATGATGAAGAAGTCAGCTGGCCAATCGCGACCTCCCAATCTAATAGGGCAATCACGAACCTCTTGAGCACCTCGAATCTTACCCCATAGGGGAATCCTATAAAGAAGGGTTTACCTTCTATGGTAACTAAGGACAATCTATCTACACATGCATCATATATGAAAGAATGCGTAGCACCGGTGTCGAAAAGAACTTTGACAGGAAAACCATTAATATGAATGGTACATGTGGTCGCTGAAGCGGTCTCCACCGCACTCCTCAACTCATAAACTCTAGCTAAAGCACCTCTGGTGTCAGAAGTACCACCTCCTCGTCCTCTACCCTGACCCGGAGTGGAACTTTGATGAGCAGTAGATCTTGGAACTTTTTGCCGCTGAAACTGTGATCTTTGTCCTCACATGCAGCACTAGCAAGTGAAGATCCCTGCTGCGATGGCGCCTTGCCCTGACGGCAGAACGCAGCTATGTGTCCTAGCTTCCCACAAGAAAATCAAGTTACAACAACCTTCTTACAATTAGCTCTCATGTGTTCGACACCTTTGCAGTTAAAGCACTACCGTCCTCTGTTGGAACTCTGTACAGACTGTTGAAAACCAGAACGTCCTGGCGTTTGACTACGCCCAAAATTTGTTGCTCTAGCTCCAACACTGGTTGGTCCAGTCTTTTGTCTCTTCTCAGGACCTCCTGTCTGAGAAGCTCTCCTCTAACCCGATCGGTCTCTCTCATAAGATAAAACTCTATCTTGATAGTTCGTCAAAGAATCACAATGGAAACCAGCAAGATAAGAGCGGGTAGACTCCCCCAACCTCCGAGGGAAAAGGTAAGCATGCTTATCCTCAAGTGGTGCAGACGGGCCCTGCAAATATAGCTCATCTTGAAACTTGCTGATGATCTCAACAATAGACAAATCCTCGAATCTAGCCCGAGGAAATCCTGAAGACGGTCCCTCCTCATAGATGTAGAGCAGTAGCGATCTCTGATCACCGTCTTCATCTGCTCATAACTGGTGACCTCACTGCGAGCTGTCCTTCACCAAGAATGAGCTTGATCCTTCAACAGCGTCTGTGCTATGTTCACTCAACATCCCTTTGGGAACCCTTCAACCAACTATCGGGATTCGACTCTCTCGCCTCAACCGGCGCTCTAATATCCTAAGCAACTCTAGTAGGCGGGGCAACAACCTGCGTAACTCTCTGCAAAACCTTAGCTAATCTTATAGGAACTGGCAGTGTTGGTGCAGGTCCTCCAGTCTTGATAGTCTCCTCAACTCTCTGCATGTAATCGCGTTATGCAGAAACTCCAATGGACACTTGTGCAGACTCTGTCGATGACACTCGAAGTGCTCCACACCTAGCATTCCCAGCCTCAGGAGCAACACTCTCAGCAACCTCCTCAGCAAACGCCTCAACGATAGGTGGATCAACAACTGGGGCTTGGCCCCGACCTCTAACTAGTGGAGGTTTTCCTACATGTCCTCGTCCACGGACGGTAGGTGGGAGTGGTGGTCCACCCCTTCCTCGCCCCATAGCAGATGTAGCTCTAGTACGCGCCATCTACTATAAGGATATATATATATATATATATATATATATATATATATATATATATATATATATATATATATATATATATATATATATATATATATATATATATATATATATATATAAGAATCTATATATAGATATATGGCCACGCTACAGCTAAAGCAGAAATCCATGAAAAACACATATAAAGGTCAACATATAAGAAGCTACACTGCTAAGATCCGCAGAGGTAGTAGTGGTCGCCCGTACATCTATCCCAGACCGACAAGTTTTAAAAAAACCCTTTTTATAAACGTTAGATCCCTTGCGAGTTTAATTTATTTATCCATCCGACCTTTAGAAGATTTTGAGTGCCATTGTTGCCAACCTAGAGCTCTGATACCATATTGTAACACCCCAAGTTCTAGGAACTCAAAGCGTTACGGGCTAGGTCCTCATAATGGGCTCCGACCCTCAAATTAAGAATGATAAAACGGATCTTACAACAAGACACCGACGAATGAAAACCAAAACTTATAATAAAAGTAAAGGTTTAAACAATAGGAAGCGTAAAGGACTCGCAGCCGAGTTCAAAACAAAAATAAAAGCAGCAGCATAACATAAACCCGATCCCGTCCTATAATGTATGAGAACCCCGGCTGTCCGCACCATCCGGATCATTCAGCAGCATCCTGAACCTGTGGAACATCTACAACATCTATATAAACCATTAGCTAACATTCTACATATCAGAAAGACAACAAAGACACAAACACACATAAGGTAAAGTAAACACATAGCATGTTCACATAACAGCCGGTTATTATCTTTCATTAGGTTATCCAAATATTAATTCAACTTATGGTTGTTATACGAGTATCGCTACAATCTCGCCACCGTCTCCTTTCACCAACAGGAATAGAACGTATGCATCCTTCTATCACCTATTGGACTGGTCCCGAGAGCACCTCTCAGTTTCCCCATTCTGAACTGGATAAGCGGTAACTGCCCGGTTATAATACATTTGGGCCAATTAAGGTATAACAAAGGTGAATCCTATTCCGGTTATCAGTTATAACAAGATAAACAACACAATCAAGTCAATACAATCAAACGGATATACGGAATGAAGCTAAGTAAGTCCAAGGGACTTACCTCACTCGAAGGTAAACTCAACACTCAACAAACACTCAGGAAATCCTCGAGAAAGGGACAGATGGAAGCCTGTTCACACAAGCATCACGAATCAAGAACCAAAACGAATGCTAAAAGTCTATAACTTCTAGTCTCCATGATCTCTAAGAGATCTACTCAAGCTAAGGTCTCAACCTTAGTCTTACTGAACACTCAAGGGTCAAGGAACATCATCAAAAGGTAAGGAAAGGAACGAGGAAAGCAAGGAAGGAAGAAGCTCACCAAAGACGGAAGCTACTGCAGATAAACCACACGGGCGGCTAGACAAGCGCAGGGGCGGCAGAACAGAGGATCGGGGGCGGAACTCATGATAGAAGCGATGTCGACTCCTTCGACAGCAAGGAACAAAGAAAAGGCCAAGGCTTGCTTTTCTCTACACACAACCACGTCAAAACTCAACCAGGGGAGCCTGTGAACATCAAAGGATCATCAAAGGAACGCTCCACAAGAATCAAGGATCAAACTTGATTCTTGGAGAAGAAGAAAAGAGGAAATGAAGAGAGAAAGGAAACAGAAGAGAATCAAGGTGGAACAACACATGAATGTGATGAAAAACAAGGGAGGAAGAACTTACACGTTCAGCAAAAACTCATGAAGCAAGGCTGCAGCGCTCTAGGATTGACGAAGACGTAAGCAAGAAACGGGAAAAAGAAGAAAAGACGGGATTATATAGGCGAGGAAGAAAAGAACAAAGGAAGGACGTCTAGGGTTAGGAAAAAGATAAGGAAGCCGGCCCATAGATAGAACAACACATGAATGTGATGAAAAAGATAAGGACGTCTTGGGCGCGATCTACAGCAAATCCGTAGGGGCGGATTGCCTCAGCCGTAGGGGCAGCCCCTTGTCACCATGGGGGCGGTGACAGACATCAAGGCCGTTGGGATGACCTTCTTCACCACAGTGGCGGTGAAGGTCAAAACTGGGATCTTACAGCGCTTGGAATGTTAGGGGCTTAAACCACCCTAACAAGCACAAAGTTGTCCGTGACTTGGTTAAGAACCAAAACCTTGACGTCATTGCTTTCATTGAAACTAAACTAAAGGAAGACAAGATGAAAAGCCTTTCTTCCCTTATCCCAAACTGGAACCACACCTCTAACTACTCCGCCAAATACAAATGTCGCATTTGGCTTTGGTGGAACTCTCAAACCCTCCATATCACTCCCATTCTCTCCAACAATCAAATAATCCACACCAAAATCACCCAAGCCATCCCTCCTCCTCACCTAATCCTACCCAATCTTTCGATTGCTCCTTCATTTATGCACACAACATCATGGAAGATAGACAACCTCTTTGGGATAGTATAGCCACTATTAACCTCCTCAACCATAACTTTCCTTGGGTCCTTATGGGTGATTTCAACATTATCTTGAGCCCTTACGAGAAGATTTCCGCTATCCCAAACACTTCTTCTTAGCCCTCCTCCGAACTCTCAATTTGCTTCACAAATCACTCGCTCTCGGATCACGTCTTCTCGGGATGTAAATTAACTTGGAACAACAAGCAAATGGCCGCTAGAATCTGCTGCAAGCTCGATCATATTGCCATTAATCCTTCTTGGACCAACCATTTCCCTAACTTTACAACTCACTTCGAAAATCCTAATATCTCAGACCACTCACCGGCCATTCTTTCCCTTGACACCAAACCGGCTCACCCGAAATGTCAATTCCGTTTCAACAATTCTTGGGCCGCCCATGAAGGATTCTTACCCTTTATTACCCGAGCTTTGTCGCCCAAACACCCTATTTTCATGGCTCACACATGTCTATCCTCAATCACAAGCTCAAACCCTGCTTGAAGAAGTTCCCCAATGAAAATATGGAGACGCTGCACTCTTCCATTGATGACCTAAAAGCCACTCTTTCCACTATACAAGCAAACCTGCAAACATCCCCCCTTGACCGTCATCTTCTGACTGCCGAGCGAAGTACCTCCATCCTCCTTAGTTTTAAGACGGATACCCTCCGGTCTACACTCGCACAACTTTCTAAAGCTTCGTGGGCTAAATATGGTGACTAGTGCAACTCCTTTTTTTTCAAACGCATCACGACTAGAAGATCATCAAACACAATCAAAAGCATCCAGAATCCCCTTGATCTCACAAATGGGCCCACGCAAGATCCTTATAGGATCGCAACAATCCTAACTGACCACTTTTCAAACATCCTCAACGCTTCCACCTCACACAATCTGCATAACTTGTTCCCCGACTGCCCACTACCATATATATTGCCTAATGACAACTCCCTTCTATGCAGTTTAGTTACTCCGGAGATAATCAAATTCACCCTTTTCGACATTGGAGACTGCAAAGCTCTTAGGCCCGATGGTTTTAATGCCTTTTTCTTCAAGTGCTCCTGAAGTGTCACTGGGGATGCGTTTATGAACGTCATTCTTGAATTCTTCCAATCGGGTAAGATGACTAAACAAGTCAACCACAATGCCTTAACCTTGATTGCCAAAATTGCAAACCTCACCCAACCATCAAACTATAGACCCATTTCCTGCTGCCATACCTCCTATAAAGTCATAGCCAAAATTCTCGCTTCTAGGCTCAATGTTATTCTACCCTCCATCATTGGTAACTACCAAGGAGCTTTCATCAAAGGTAGATCAATAAAACATAATATTCTCATATGTCATAAGATTTTCAAGAAGTATAGTGACGAGCACTAAAATCCTAGGTCGTTGTATTTTAGCTTAGGTCAAACTAGAAGTCCTAACGTTACACTAACAAGTTTATGTATAGCGTAAGTAAGGGTCGAACCCAAGAGAGTTAAGTTGATGCTTCGATTAGATTCAATTATTGAGATTGTAACCAAATAGGGGGGGGTTATTGAAATGTAGCAAGACAAAAGCATAAGAAACAAGCAAAGATGTGAATAAATTGATGAGAGAAGGACTACACTAGGTTGATTCTTAGCATGCAATACTACTTTGGTTGGTTCCTTTTATAAGTATTTTAGCAATGTTCTCGTCTTGATCATATATATGTGTGAGCCAACCGGCATCAACACAACTTAACAAGTTAATGTTCCGTAAGCCTACAAGAACAAGTCCTAAGTTAGCCTTCAAACAAAGACAAAGAGATATAAAGAGAAGAATAAAATCGTTAGACTTTTCTTTATATTTATATTCATTTTTCAATAAGTAATCACAACCAGCTTTTACCTAAAGGTTTCCTACTAAATTAAAGACCCGGACCCGGAATCGATTAATCCTAGTTCTTTGCATGCAATTAGACACTAAGGTGATCAAGCTAAGTTGTAAGAAACATGCAATTGAAAGTTAAAGCACAAGGAATATAAAACATATAACATAATAATACTTATATTAACAAAGACTTACAACCAAAGCATCAATGCAGCTTCAAAACAACTCAATGTATCAAGGAGATTAGAAACACATTACACAAAGGAAGCAAGGGAAATAGAGAGAATAATGGGAAAATGGTGGATGATTCTAGCAATCATCCATGGACCTATTTATACTAGAATTGGCAGTAAAAGGGAGTAAATGGCCGTCCTAAACAGCCACCTTTAATGCCATAAAGGTGGTGCAAACATCCGGAGTAAAGTCTCTAGCGCTTAACCGCGGGAGTGGTTTAGGCCAAAACGCTTGGTGATCTTCATGGCCGCAGGGGCAGCCTGACAATTCCGTAGGGGCGGATCTTAAATACTCTTCAAACGTGTGACTCTTCATCTTTCTGTCGCTTCTGATGTCGAGCCGCAAGGGCGGCCCAATGTCACCGTAGGGGCGGTGACACTGGTTCTTCGGCTTAATAGCTCCGCAGGTTGGTCCGCAGGCAGCGGCGCTGGGGCGCCGGCTTCACTTCTTCAAGGTGAGTCAATGCAGGGGCATCCAGAGGTGCCGCAGGGGCGGTGACTTGCTCGTTCTGGGTGCTGGCGAAGGCGCTGGCTGTGTTCTGGAGTGCATTGTCACCCCAGGGGCGTTGACACTACTCCGCGGGGGCGGTGTGGCATCAGAGGCTTGTCTTCGTGAATGTTCTTCAACTCCCAAGTGCTTCTAACTTCTCTTTTAGCTTCATTTAGACTTCTTCTTCTGGATTAAGAAGTTAGTAGCACAAACCGACTCTAATACAATGAAAAGACTCTAAAAACTAACCTAAATGATAGTGATTCCATCACCTATCATATAGTCAATGCCACATCTCTCCTCGCTGTGCTATTAAGGTGGACATCTCAAAATCTTTTGACATGATCGATCATCGACTCATCCTTAACTCCCTTGGTCGAATGGGCTTCCCCATGAAGTTCATTCATCTTATTGATGCTTGTAGCTCTTGCCCTTACTATTCGATCAACCTCAATGACATTCTCAAAGGCTTCTTTAAAGGCTCTAGGGGACTAAGACAAGGATGCCCCCCCCCCCAAAATGCTCATCACCTCGCATAACCCACCTGTGTTTTGATGACGATCTTATGTTTTTTTGTAGGGGAGATTCTATATCCATCAACATCTTGATGAATACCCTTGATCATTTTGGAGACTTCTCTGGGTTCAAACTAAACCCAAACAAATCTACTCTTTACCTTGGTGGGCTCTCTCCCCAAGACCATGACACCATTACCGCTTCTATTGGCCTCCACCATGACTTCCTTCCTTTCACTTACCTTGGAGTCCCATTGGTAGCAAAAGGCTCAGTTCCGCTGATTATCTTCCTCTTATCACCAAGATCACCAACAAAATCAACTTCTGGAGTGCGAGAAATCTCTCCTATGCCGGCAAAAAACAAGTGATTGCTTCGATCCTCATGTCTCTCCATTTATATTTGTGATGTGTGCTCCCCATCCCACAATCTATCATTGGTAAGATTAGAAGTCTTCTCCATTCCTTCCTCTAGTCGAATAAGGATTCCAGTTCACGATCCCTAATTGCCTGGAAAGTGACTTGCTCCCCTATTAAAGAAGGGGACTTGATTTCAAAGAATTGCTGTCCTGGAACAAGGCTTGCTTATCCAAATTGATTTTCGAACTGGGCCATGGTGACCGATTCACTAACATGTGGTCTGATTGGGTAAAGAGCAACATTCTTAAAGGCCTCTCCATTTGGTCCATCAGCCCCAACTACAAGTATAGCGACATGTGGAACATGCTTCTTAAAGTTAGAGATGAGATTCTGGTTACTGCAAATGCTACTCAGTTCAACAGCCTCACAACTAAGCCCAATGACAGCTTCTCTACAATAGTCGCTTACTACCTTCTACGATAACCTACCCTCGCCTCTTCACCCTACACTCTCGGGATCATTTAGAATGAGATCAACGTCCCAAAGTGCATCTTTATGTCTTGGGTCACTAGCCATCGTCGCCTTCCGACGCGCACCAAGCTATGTTCATGGAATCTTATCCAAAACGACTCTTGTCCCCTATGTGGAAATCACCTGGAAGATGAAGACCACTTATTCCATCTCTGTAGTTACTCATCCCTCACCCTTGACCTCATCGCCCGATGGTCCTACTTGGCTACCCCATACCGTTACAGCAGCAACTTATGGTCTTGGATTAGCACCCTCAAACCTCACCGACATGACCTCATTACCCATGTCCGTATCTCTTCCATCACTAGTTTCATCTACTTTATCTGGAAAGCTCGAAATGATCTCGTCTACAACAACCACTTCACTCATCCTTCTACTTGTATTCATAACGCTATTGGAACCACAAAGAACTACGCTGCTAGCCACTGGAGAGATAGGTCTCAAGCTTCACTGATGTGGGCCAAGCGCCTTGACATTCATCTCATATAACGTTTACAGTGCTCCTCATGTATCTTGTTTGGTATAGTTACCACCCCTGTAAATCCCTTCATTTATATACATAATTTTCAAAAAAAAAAAACATACCCAAAATCTAGTGGAAATAGTCTACCCAAAACATACAAATCTAATTCCCGGCAGCGACGAAGAATCAATGACGAACTCCAGACTGAAGGACGGCGGAAACCCTAGCATCATCCGCTATGATAGCCTCGCCGGCAGTCCTACGATCCTCTGCCTCGATTACGACCTGAGTAAACCCTAGAATGAAGGATGGCGACGAAATCTGAGAAGCAGACTTAGAAGGGAGATCCACCATTTTTTATTCAAAGAATTGGGGAAATGGGTTTGGTTCTTGTTTTTGGCGGAGATACGTTCTTCAAAACCCAAAAGTCTGATTCTTGTTCTCCCTCTCTATCTACAAAGCCAAAAAAGTAAACATCTAATCAAAATTGAAATTTTGTACATTAATGCACCTGTCACCATCATTTCAATTTGCCCTCCAATAGTGTTCCTATTTTCTTAGTTGCAGGCATAGTTTTTATTATTTTATATAGGGGCCCAAAACACAAAGAGCAACAATTTGGGGCCCTATACCGCCAATTCTTTGAATATTAGCCGAATATCGACCAAAGCTAGATCGTATGCGGATTGAGGTTTCTAATAATTTTGAACTCGGGTATCCAAGTATCCGGATCGATCGGATCCTTATATTGCCCACCATTTTTCTTAAACGATAACCAAAAAATATTAATAAAATTAGTATCCCCGCATAAATTTTAATGAAATAATGTATATCAAAGAGCTACACGACCCAACCGGGTATCCCAAATTCAATCTAACAAAATGTCGACCCAAAATTGACTCTAATCAAGACGTTACAACCAGATCCGGTTTTGACCCAACCCGTACATAAATTGACCTGATATCCAACCCGATTGACCCGTCTCAATTAACACCTCTACTTGAATCCACTAAAAACCAAAGTAACCCGGTGTGAATTGACCCGAGAACCGAACTAATTAAACCAGTCAGTTATGACTCAAGAACTGACGCTACCCAATAACCCGTTTTTAACCCGGATAATTGGTACCCGATCCAAAATGACCGGAAACAAACCGTTTAAAAACCTAGTATTTTTTATCTGAACTAATTTCAACCCCGTGACTGACCCGAGCCCGACCCCTTAGCCCGTCTGACCCCTCTGAATGTAATACACGTTAATGACTAAATTTTTTTAAAGAATTTGTCCCTATTAAGAATTTTTTCTGTGTCCATCATGATTATAAAGAATCAAGTTGAGCGACTTGTCAACATATTTGCCTTTTCATTAATGAAAAGAAGATGACAAAGGTTTGATTTCCTTCATTTCATGTTTGCAGACTCAGCAAACTCATCAAACGTACGGCAGAACAGATCTTGAAAACATCCAATTTTTTGGGAGATTATACTACAAAGTGGAAGAAAGCTTCTAATTTTTGGGATAGACAAAGACGCCTGATAGAGTTTGGGGGCATAATTTGTATCCATCAACGAAGAGTCCCCCTCTACGATAATATTAAAAGGGCCTATCTTTCATTCATGTATTGACATAAACTAGTTCAAACAACAATATTTATTTTAAAACTGAATTTAAATACTAACTTGGCTGATTGGGTCAATCTCTTGCAAGCAAAACGCTTAAAGAGAGTAACACCAAGTCACCAATGCTTACACAAGCCTTGCAAGTTTAAAG
Organism: Fagopyrum esculentum; assembly: GCA_033239045.1. Classification (NCBI taxonomy): domain Eukaryota; kingdom Viridiplantae; phylum Streptophyta; class Magnoliopsida; order Caryophyllales; family Polygonaceae; genus Fagopyrum; species Fagopyrum esculentum. Next base: position 156,015,928 of record BSUD01000001.1, read on the forward strand.
AAAACGTCAAAACAAGCCATCTGATATGTTAATGATAGTATATATGAACTTCAATTGCATACTTAGCAGCTGTAAGTTCAATTAAAATCCTCTATATTATCAGTTTCTAGCTGAAGCAATGAAGCGTGGTTGCTTGAGCTTCATAATCACCTTTTTAATCTTTTTTTCAATATTCTCAATACAAGCAAGCGCTATTCCAAACTTCTTGGACCATATCTGCACTACTAGCAACAATTTCACAGACAACAGCTTTTACAAAGCAAACCTCAATCAACTTCTACCTAGTCTAAGCGCTCAATCATCTTCCAACACTTTCTACAACTCGACTGCCGGATCCGAACCCAACAAAGTCTACGGTCTCTACTACTGCAGAGGCGACCTCACAGCACAAGATTGCAACGACTGCGTTAAGACAGCAGCGGATGAGATTGTTATGAGATGTCCGGTTGCGAAACAAGCCATAATTTGGTACGAAGAATGCACGTTTCGATACTCAAACAGGTCGATATTCTCGGTTGCTGCAGTATCGCCCTGGTCGATGACTTGGACCCTGGACAATGTTTCGAATCCAAGTCAGTTTGTTGCTGGGCTTGTTGAGATCGTGGATGAACTGACTCAACAAGCTGTGGTTAACACGAACCCCAAAAACTACGCCAAGGGAAAGATAAATGTAACGGAATCACAGACGATATATTGTTTAGTGCAGTGTACTCCTGACCTTGATAGCACACAGTGTCAGAGTTGTCTTAAAGAAGTTCGTTCGTTGATATCAAGTTGTTGTTCTTCTGGAAGTGTGTATGCGTTCATCAATCTTCCTAGTTGTCGTATCATGTACGACATCATACCCTTCGGTCCAGGACAAAACCGATCACAGTCTCCGCCACTTCCGTCAAATAATCGTTCGGATATTGATCCGATTCCCACCTCGCCATGCTGTGGATCAGGTAAATGAATCAATCTACCTTTCTTAAGATTACTGTTATAGTATTTCATGTACGATATTTGGAAAGGATTTTACGTTGATTTTAAAGCGGTAGACTCTTTTTATTACTGTTATTTGCAGGAAAAGACGTTAAGTTCTATGTTTTAGCTATTGGTGTTCCAGTAGCGGCTGCTTTGCTACTGCTTCTAGGCGTCGGTTTGTTTTGTCTCCGTCGTCACAGGAAGGTGGAAAAGATACCCAAAGGTAGAATCATTCAATTTCTGTTCTTATTCATCTTTTAAATGATTCAGATTTAGAAATAGTATAATTTGGATGCCATTAGCTTGATTAATTGATATATTTTGTTGGAAAAGATACACAAATGCTGGAGACATAACCACACTCCGATATTATCATAACCTTTATATAGGCTTTACTATCAAATAATAACTAGTAATATAGGCTTTACACAAATGCTGAGATTTCAGATCATTCGCCTGCCCTGCTGTTTACAAGTACTGCTGAAGCACGTAGGAATGTCCCATTTAGGTTCAATAACGCATGGTGTACCCATGAGGCTTTCCAGGACTGTGTGAAGAGCGCTTGGGATACTGTGATTGAGGGAAATCCCATGTATAAGCTGGTCAGAAAACTTAAGATGCTCAAACCGCTTCTCAAACGGTTCCCTACTGCTAAGATTGAAGATATTCACACGAGTATCCTTGACCAGCAAAGGAGTCTCCAGGACACTCAAATGAGACTGCAATCTGAGCTCCATAACGCCACGATCCAAGAGGAGGAAAAGCGTCAGTCCGCCAACCTAATTGAGACCTATAACAGCCTACACACAATGATGGCCCAACTATCCAAGGTCTCCTGGATTGCGCATGGTGACCAATGCTCTTCGTTCTTTTTCAGAAGCATCAAAACGAGACGATGTACAAACCACATCAATTGCATCCGAACCACAAATGGAGATACTACAAACGACCCTGGCACCATTGATGCTACTTTCGTCTCTCACTTCAAGAAAACACTTAGCCTTCCTTCTCAGCAGTCCCACCATACCATTCCTGAGATCAGCCTGCCTAAACTGTCCAATGTTGACGTTGACTCCCTTTGCCGAATGGTGACTCCTGAGGAGATCAAGAACGCGCTCTTTAGTATTGGCGATAATAAAGCGCCTGGGCCTGATGGGTATGGATCGAGATTCTTCAAGGCGGCTTGGGATACTGTTAGCATCGACTTCATCAGTGCAATCCAGGACTTCTTCACACATGGAAAATTATTGAAGCAGGTCAATCATGCGTCTATCTCTCTTATACCTAAACTTGATTGCCCTCTTGCTCCAACTGATTACAGGCCCATTTCATGCTGCAATACAATTTACAAGACTATCTCTAAGATATTATCAGCTAGAATCAACTCCATCTTGCCTAGTATCATCAGCCCTAACCAGAGCGCTTTCGTCTCCAAAAGATCAATTAAACATAATGTACTTATCTGCCAAGAGATGCTGAATAAATATGGTAGGAAGAACATCTCTCCAAGGGCTGCCATGAAGGTGGATATTTCTAAGGCCTTCGATTCGGTGAATCACAAATTCATACTGCAATGCCTCAAAAGAATGGGATTCCCTGATTGTACGGTGGATTTGATCAATGAATGTATAACTACAACCACCTATTCTGTCAATATTAATGGGTCTCTTTGCGGACACTTTGCTGGGACTAGAGGGCTGCGCCAAGGATGCCCCCTCTCCCCCCCCACTCTTCGTCATTGCTATGGAATACTTAACAAGATTGATTCAGCAGAACACCTCGAATCCTGACTTCAATCACCACCCCAAGTGCTCTAATCCCATCATTACCCATCTCATTTTTGCTGATGATCTTCTACTACTCTGTAGAGGTGATTGCCAATCTATTAAGATCCTGAAAGATACTATGGATGACTTCGGAAGGGCGTCTGGTCTCATGATCAATGAGGCTAAATCTCTCCTTTTTACTGGCGGCATGGAGGAGGACGAAATTGCTAGGGCTACCAACATTTCTGGCATGTCCTCAGGTACTCTCCCGTTTCTCTATCTGGGAGTCCCCATTGGGAGTAGTAGGCTTATGGTACAGGACTACCTCCCACTGATTCACCGTGTTACTAAGCGCATTCACTCCTGGAGTGCTAAGGCGCTCTCTTATGCTGGAAGGGCACAGTTGGTTAAATCGGTTCTCTTCTCTATTAGCCAACATTGGTGCTCCTTGTTCTTGCTTCCGGCTAAGATCATCAGCATGATCAATAACCTTATCAGGTCTTACTTCTGGTCTGGCATTGCAAACAGCCGTCGATCTCTTGTGGCCTGGCATGATATCTGCTCCCCCAAAGCTAATGGTGGGCTGGGCTTCCCGGATCTTCACGCAAGGAACAAAGTTTCCCTTGCTCGTTTGATTTATGATCTTGACTTGGGGGATCATAACATTTGGACGATGTGGATTTCCAAACACTTGATCAAACGCGGCTATTGTATCTGGAATTGCAGCGCCAAACATCACCACAACCATTCATGGAAGAACATCCTGAAGATCAGGGACGCTATCCCCATCAACCCTATGGGGAGTCGTGGTGAAGCCTTATCTAACCCTAATGGTGCATTCTCTCGCAAAAAAGCCTACGCTATCTTCAAACATCATCTCTCCCCAAGCGCTCCGAACCCCTTTAAAGCTATCTGGCTCACATCAAACATTCCTAAGTGCTGCTATATTACTTGGATAGCCTCGCTCCACAGGCTGCCCACCCTTGACAGAATCAAAGCATGGAATCCCACTGTCAATGATGTTTGTAAACTTTGTACTTGTGCTAATGAGAGTGGCGATCACCTTTGGAACCAATGCAGCTACGGTTCCCTTGTACTCGATATCATTTCCAGATGGACCCATACACCCTACCCAACACCTTATTTGGGCCGCATCTGGACTTGGCTCAGCTCCTGTACTGTTGCCAAACCAAAGCTTTTGGACAGTGTCCGTATTGCCACCATCCTATCCTTCATATACCATGTATGGAAGGCTAGGAACAATCTCCTCTTCAACAATAGCTTTACTCGTGCCGTGGACTGTGCTAGTATGATCATCAAGACTACTAAAATCCATTTCGAAACTAACTGGAAAGATCGATCTGCTTCTACCATCCATGCTGCCACAATGCTCCATCTTAACCTTGCTTGAACTTAGCATCTCCTTTTCAATGTCTTTATTGTCTTTGCTCCTGATCATGCTTCTGTAACCTCCTGTACATCTTGATTCAATACAAATTAATATTTCAAAAAAAAAAATAACTAGTAATATATAGAAAACTAAATAACAAAGATATTATCATGATCACAATCTCGATCATATCACGATCTTAATTATTACGATCACGATGTCAATCTTTTGACACCTCCTCAAGCCGTGTTGGGTGACGCACAACTTGGACCTGATAAACTGATACTTATACCATAAAGCTTTTGTAAATAGATCCGTCAGTTGGTCGGCGGAACATGTAAAACTAGTGCGATCCATGTGTTTTTTTTACGCTCCTTCTGACTTGCCGTGAATATATCTTATTCAATTTTTGAGGCAATGAGTCTTGAGCGAAAATGGTTGGTATTGCGCATTGTTTTGTTTAGCGATGCCGGCTGGTTGGTGGCACTAGAATGCCGATAGGTATACACTTCTATTGATATTAATCTATGAATGCATGAACATAAAACTAATTCACAGATATGGATATTGCCGAGAGAAATGATGGAAGTGAATGTCGTATAGAGGGTGCAACAAAATTTGATCTGGGAACAATGAAAGCAGCAACCCAAAACTTTTCAATCACAGACCAGCTTGGAGAAGGTGGATTTGGCATTGTTTATAAGGTAACTATTACGACTGATATAATATAAGAGCTCCTTACAGAATTTGTATTGATCTTGAAATTTTTATATGTAGGGAAAGTTTCAAAGTGGAGAGGAAGTAGCCATTAAGAGACTTTCACGACAATCCAAACAGGGTGTTAGAGAATTTCTCAATGAGGTGGAACTGATAGTGAAGCTTCAACACAAGAATCTGGTTAAACTTGTAGGGTACTGCACAGAAGGCGATGAAAGGCTGCTAGTTTACGAGTTCATGCCTAACCTAAGTCTTGACCACTTTCTTTTCGATAATCTTAAACCAAGTCAAATAGATGAAAATTGCGAGCATGCCTTTCAATCAAAATCTATTATTTGATTCAACACAACTGTAACACAGATTTCAATTTGAAAAATGAAATAGCAGATCCTAGCAAATCCAAACATCTTCCCTGGGAAGTAAGGTATAAGATCATAGAAGGAATCGCACGAGGAATTCATTAACTTCATGAGGATTCAAGGCTGACAGTTGTACATCGCGATCTCAAATCAAGCAACATATTGTTGGATCAACACATGAACCCTAAAGTTGCTGATTTTGGAATTGCAAAGCATGTCATACTTGACCCAAAACAAGCCAATATCAATACCACAAAGATTGTTGGGACAAGGTAAGATTTTATAAGATAGGGTTCCTTTGTATTTTTTCTGCAGCTTCTCACTAAGCATGTATTATATATTTGGTGTACATAGAGGATACATGGCACCTGAATACGCAATGGCCGGACAATTCTCTGTTAAGTCTGATGTTTATAGCTTCGGAGTCATACTTTTGGAGATTATAAGCGGTAAAAGTAGCAGCCAAGTAGCTCATCAAGGAGGATTTTTAGTCCGTGTAAGTCAAAACTGAACAATTCTATCTCGTCGGCTTTCACAACGAATCAGATTGTTGAGATGTGTGTGATGCCCCACATCGACAATACGTGAACCTAACATATAAGTATAAGGGTTAGTCTTCCTATAGCCAATTGGTTTTATGATGAAACTTCGAAATGCTTGTATGTGTGGTTCACTGGACGTGTTCCCTCCACAAAAAAAGTTGAACGCTTGAGGGGAGTGTTGAAATGCATGGGATGTCCCACATCGACCATACCATAGTGTGTAAACCTGACTCACTGGACGTCCGTTATGTTTTGTGATTATAGGCATGGAAACGATGGACTGAAGCGGAGATAGAAGAGTTAATAGACCCGACATTACGAAATACAGTTCCGCGAATGGAAGTAGCGAGATGCATCCAGATAGCATTCTTGTGTGTTCAGTATGATCCAGCGAGTAGGCCTACAATGCATGCGGTGCTTCTAATGCTTAATAGTAGAAGCATGGAACTTCCATCTCCGTCTCCTCCAACGCCTTTTGGTGATGATATGAATTCATTGAGGGAATACCAAAGACACCGAACTGGATCAGAAATCTCGACTACTGGTGCCTGGAACTTGGAAAATGACCTTTACCCTCGTTAAGCTATCCAACTGAACACTAAGATTTGCTAATTTTAATGTCGAGTGAAGAGTTTCTTTGTTCTTTTCTTCATCTGTTATGGACTGCTATATTTGCTTATTGTACTGTGAGATTCGTACATGCAATCTAAAAGTGTGTAATACTGAGGAATATTGAGCCTTATTGCGCCTTCAACCTATGGATAGAATATACATCTTCATATAATATGGGGTTACATATGTAAATAAAGAGAATAAGATGGTGTTTGTTAGAGATAAAAGACACGGGTATAAATACCCTAGAATGTAACAGAATTCGGTTAAGGTAATGTATGAGATTCATTCCACTTTCCTATACTCTCTTTCACCTTCAAATGCTATCAGAGCAATGAAGGTGTTGCTGTAAAATTCATCCTTCCACACATTCTCACAATCGATAATCCATGGATGCTAATAGTGATACTCAGGATACGGATCCTAACTTGGATAATCTTGATCCTATACCTAATGTTCAAACAAGAGCTTGTCTAGGAGTTGGTCTTTCTCCTGGAATTGAAAGGGTTCTTCCAGGAAACTCTGTAGATCCACTTTATCTTGCACCATCATACAATCCTGGTATGCAATTGGTGTCAACACTGTTTGATCGATCCAATTTTTCTTCCTAAAAACGAGGCATTCGTATAGCACTTGGAGCAAAATTGAAGCTTGGCTTCATCAATGGATCGTGTGTCAAAGACAAAGATCATATAGAAAAAGTTGCTCGTTGGATTCGACAGACTATATGATATGTTGTTGGCTTATTCATTTTGTGAAACGTGAGATTGTTGAGCATTTCGCTTATGTTGAATCTGCAAAGGAGCTTTGGGATGAAAATCTGGAACGATACCAGATATCTAATGCTCCACTAATCTATCAAATTCATAAGAATCTCTCTTCTATGAATCAAGATAATACTTCAGTTTCGGTTTATTATGGCAAACTTAAGAAGCTTTGGGATGAATTGCAAGCTCGTGATGATTTACTAGTGTGTTGTTGTGCTGGTATTGTTCACTATAAATGTGAAATACCTAAGATCCTTGCAGAACGTGAGGCTAAGACACGTTTGATTCAGTTTCCCATGGGATTAAGTGATCAGTTTGATCATGTTAGATCTACCGTTCTATCTCTTGAAGTTTTACCTTCCTTGAGTCGTGCTTTTCACATGATTTTACAAGTTGAAAAGTAAAGAGAGATTACTTCTACTTTTTCTATCCATCATGAGGCACTAGCAGCTGATAGGCAAGTTCCTCATCGACAAGCAGGAGGTAGCAGACAGGATTTTCGCAAAGATAAATGGGACAGAAAGTGTGATCACTGTAAAGAAAAGGGACATCTGAAAGAAAGTTGTTTCAAGTTACATTGCTTTCCTGATTGGTATAATGGTTCGAAGAATTTCACGTTGATAGATCTTCACATCTGAAAGAAAGTTTTATATCTTGGCAATAGTTTTTCTGTTTTCATTGGTTATCCTCTAAGACAAAATGGTTACAAAGTTTATGATTTGCAACATTATAAAATTTTGTTACCAGGATTATTTCATTCAGGGAAGATATTTTCCCTTTCCAATCTCCCAACAATCCTTCCTTGCCTCTCACACCCTACCCTCTCCATTACCGTTGGTGTCACCGTCTTGTGATTTACTACTTGATCCTACTCCTAATTTATTTCTTCCTATCATAACTTCTTCACTCCCTTCCCCGATTGTGTCACCATCCTCTTATCCTCCACCTCCATGTCCTTCTTCCCTTTCTATTCCTGTCCAAACTTCTTCATCTCCATCTTTTACATCACCTATCCGTTCCGTTTCAACCTTCTTCTCCTATTCTACTTATTGTACCTACATGGCCACAGAGAGCCATTCATAAACTTGCATGGCCACACAGATCCATTCATAAACTTGAAAAGAGAATAGCCGTCAATGGAACGTGGAACTTACTAAATTATTATTACAACTTGGTTTCATTCAATCCAAACACGACTATTCTCTTTTCACCAAGCATGAGCCTCTTATTATTACAGTTGCCTTCGTTTATGTCGATGATCTCCTCACTAGGGACATCCCATCTATAATCACACGTATTAAAGCAGCCTTGCACCATGCTTTCACTATCAAAGACATGGGACTAGAACGTGTCTTTCTAGGTATGAAAATCTCCAGGGATTCCATTGGTTTGATCTTAAACCAACGCAAATACATCAAAAATATTCTTACATCATATAATATGATGATCACCTTCCTTCCATGGGCTAAGTGGAGAAGATCCCATCAAGCACTTGAGGAAGTTTCACACCGTTTCCATGAGCATGAAGCTGGCAAACGTGACTGATAGCATGTTTCTATTAGGTTTTAGATCACGTATTTAGGATTAGTTTTAGCATATTTTGACACGAGTGTGTATACTTTGTTATTAGTTTTCGTTACATTCTAGTATGGAGGTCTACGCTCGTTTTGTCTTTGTTCAAAGGAGGATTGTTGGTGTTTTGGTGCATGATGGAGACGTTATGATTGATCTTTGAAGACTTGGTGAAAAAGCTTTGAAGTTGGGGAGATCTTGTCAAAGTTGAGCATAAAGTGCCATACAAGCTGCTCGTGCAAAGGAAGCGCTGAAAGCGCACGTTCCTGTGCTGACAACGCACATTCCTGTGGTTTTAAGAAAGTATGTCCTGAAGCCGCTGCTGGGTTGCACGATCCCGCAGTCACAGTGCACGAGCGTGCAACCTCCATTTAATGCACGTCTTTAAGAGACCTTTAAACCTTTTGGCTATTTAAAATCCGATCTATTAAGACATTTTTGGGGGTTATAAAGAGGATATTTAGCCTAAGTTTAGGAGAACTTTTTGAACGAATGAAATTAGAGAGATTGTTGGAGAGAAAAGGAGATTTTATAAGGGGATTTGGGAGTTCTACCATTCTTCCTTCTCCTCATTGAACCTTGTAAGTGATGATTTTTATTGTTAATTTCATTTCTTATATCATGTCCAACTAATTCTCTAAGTTCTAGGTTTGGAATGAATCAAACTATGTTGAGATAGACTAGGTTATTATAATTTCTTGAATATATATTTGATTGTTTTGATTGATTTATATATTAAGTATTTAGACCTATATCTAGATGATTGCTAGAGATCGAAAGGTAATAGGAATTGTTGGAAAATAAGGTATAAACTTATTTATTTGTGCGAAAGTGACTTAGATCTCTTGAGGAAAAATAGGTTGTCATAGATGCACAACTTATTTGTTAAAACTGAAACCGAAAGGAGATGTTGGAATCGAATAGGTTTGTTATATCTAAGAGCTTAAAGGGTTTTAATTTATTTGACTTTGTGCGAAAGTGAATGTTAAATTGTTAAGGCACATTACTTTGAGCCCGAAATGGGGATTATTAATACTCTAGGCAACCTACCTTCATGATTATAGTCGAATTTGTTTAAGAAAAGAAAATATTTTAGGTCTATCGATGATTCATAATTGATGAAATCTCCAATCTTGGAATATAACTCTCATATAGTTTAAATCAATTTTAACTCAATATTTTTAACCACTTTGGATTTTAAAAACAAACAAACATATCCCATTTATATTTTACCGCTTTTGGCTTTGAGAACCGGTTTAAGGTTGTGATTTATACTTCTAAAGTCCTTGAGATTCGACACTCGTTTATATTCACATCAAATTTTGGCGTCGTTGCCGGGGACTTTAGCTAGTATTAGTCATTTCTAGTTACTAGTTCTCAAAGTCTTTTTGTCGCTTTTATTTTTCTTTCTTTTTGTTTTTTTGTAGAAATGATCAATAGCCTAGCTGACTTATGGGTTTCAAGAGAAAAGGCACACCGAAGGCAAACTGTATATGATCAATGGTATGCTCAAGAAGAAGAGTATCCTATGGAGGATAATATGGAGGCTCTAAGGGCTGAGCTGAGAGCTGCACAAGAGAGAGAAGCGGCTTGGGTAACTGAACTGAGAGCTTCAAGAGAAAGAGTAACAACTCAACAAAGCAAAATTGATGAGATGCAAGCGCAAATGCGAAACCTCATGCAAAATGTGAAAAACCAAAATGATAATTCTATTGTGACACCTATTCCCGTTGGAGCACAAACAGTTGAAGAGCGTATGGATCCATGTCAATTTGTTCCTCGTCCAAGAGTTGAGGAGCTAAGTGAAGAAGAGCCTCTTAAGGAGGAAGTCGCTCGAGAAGAGGCTAGGGGTAGAGACTTGGAAGTAGAGAATGAGATTGAGGACATGGTTATCATGATTAACCTCATTGGGAAGCTCCATGATGATCCCCCAAAGCCTAATGAAGATCATTGCTCAACGAAGGAATGTGTTAAGAAAATGGTGAATGCTCTGAATCGAACCACCCCATGGGATCAATTCTTTGTAGGGAATTACAAGACATGTATGGGGTAAAGGTCTTAGATGAAAGAAGACCTAAGGAGGATGAAGCAACAAGGCTTGGAGGAAATGTATCCAAGTCCAAAGTTCAAAAGACGCTCCTACAAGATCCTCTCACTATGTTTTTTAAGGAAAAGATCACATTGTGGATAGGACTTCTCTTGATGAGAAAGAACTCGTCAAGGTAAGTCTGACTCAACTGAAGGGATGTTACATGTTTTAACTTAACATTTTGCTTCACATGTCCAAAGCACATAGTCAAGCATAAAAAATCTATAGAAACAAGTTGTTCAAATGGCGAAAACAATTACGAGGATCGAGGCTTGAACCTCGAGAAATTTACCTTCCCAAACGGTGGTGAATCCAAAGGAAAGCGTCTGTGCCATAACTCTCAAAAGTGGGAAGCTTGTGAACAAAAGTCAAAAAATAGGGACGGTTGACCAACCTTCTGTTGGTCAGCCGCCCCTACGCCATGAGGACTCCGCCCCCGTGGCTGATCAAACGCCGCCCCCGCGGCTACAACTTCCCGCCCCGTGGAAAACCCCACAAGAAAAGCTTTGGAAGAGGATCTCTACGTCCGTCCAAACTTTTCACCACTCTATGCTGAGAAGCCACCAACACCCTTCCCCGAGGCACTCAAGGAACGAAGAGTAATCGAGGACAAGGAGTTTTTGAGACTTTCTCAATATGCGAGGTAAACATCCCTCTCCTTAAACTTGTGAAAAGTGTGCCTAAATATGCTCGCTTCTTAAAGGAACTGTGTACCATCAAGAGGAAGCAGAAGATGAAGAGGAAGTAGAAGGTGAATGAGGGTGAGCACGTGTCTACTAATTTCCAAACCCAAATGCCGGATAAGCGTAGTGATCCGGGTATGGTAAGCATTCCTTGTGTCATAGGTGATACTCGCTTTGACATGCTAGAGTTAGGTGCATCTATCAATGTCATACCATACTCAATCTATAAATCACTTGGCTTGGGATCTTTGCATGCAACACGTACAATTATTCAACTAGCTGATGATTCTAACATACACCCTAAAGGGGTAAATGAAGATGTTCTTATTAAAATTGAAAATTTAATATTTCCTATTGATTTCTTTGTTATTGATATAGAACATAGCATGCCTACCATCATGTTAGGAAGACCATTAATGTTGTTGAGCCAACTGAACAAACTTACTATGGAGTTTAATGATGAGGTAATTGAGTTTGATATGTTTAAACCATGAAAAAACTCATTAATTCTCTTACTTTGTGTTCCATTAATGTTGTTGAGCCAACTGAACAAACTCTCTTTGATGTTTCCGAATCTGACAAATGGGATGTTGATATAGGAAAAACAGAACATGAAGAACATACCTTGAAAGTAGATTTGCAAGATACGTCAATGAATGAAAATGATGAATTGGTTGTTGGGCCCAATCTTCAAATTTCAAGCCAAGAGCTTGTTGTCTCAATTCTACAAGATGCTAAGGATGTGCTGAAAAGAGTAAAGAAGAACGTCGAGGAAGATCAAGAAGGGGGTGAGGAAGCAAGTAGATGGATCATTAACGACATAAAAGTAACAAGACCTCCACATCACCAACTTGATCCTGGAGAGGTCTTTGAAGCCTGATCAAGGCCTTATGTTGAGCTAACGACGTAAAACAAAGGCGCTTCTTGGGAGGCAACCCGAGGAAATAAAAGGAGAAAGCTCTGTTGAAGAAATTTCACCGCGGTGTAAAACCATCGTCGTCGCGGTGACCGGTTGCACTTAGGAGGCTAGGCCGCGACTTTTCCAGCGGCCAAGAGTCCTGTGTCACAGCCCCTGCAGTGACACTCCCCACCCCACGGTTTTACACAAGTAAGAAAAAATATAAAAATCCAAAAATTCCGTTAACCTTCCTACACCTACCCCCACCCATCTTTGTCTCTCTCTCTCCTTCACCTAACTCTGTTTCCCACACTCGGACAACAAAGGCCCCAACGTTCCTCTCTCACGCACATGTGCCCTATTCCCTCTCACACCATCGCCCTCAGCTGCATGCTTCCCCCACCGACGCCATGACACCACCTTGTTGAAACCTCCCCACCACCATTGTCACCAACCACCACCTCTATCATTCACCATCATCTCTCCCACACAACCCTAACCTACGTACATCACCACCTACACCAACAAACTCTGGCATCCACACCACCATCAATGTTCTCCACCTTCACTGACAACAACCAGAAGAGTCTGCTCCACCGATCTGTTTGAAGCCCTTGAGAATTGCCCATCTGCACTTATCCCGCACCATCGGCAATCCCGAGCTGCCCCCATGCCGCTATCAAGCCGCCCCAACGGTTTCTTCAACTGAAAGGTCCTACTCTCTTCGTTCTTTTGTTGAATTCTAATCCAATTTCTTACAAGTGTTGCTAAAATGGAGAGAGGAAGGAAAACAAAAATGAACCCCATGAAATTAGAGCGCTATGATATTATGCAAGTCCGGAATGTGCATGTAATACGTTTTTTGCATATTCCGACTTTGGATAGTTTGGGCATGATGGAGTGTATGTAGCAATTCCTCGAGCATGTTGGGCTCGGGGAATTCATTGATAAACATGTTGCTGTCTACCCAGAGCTGGTGAGGCAATTTGTGGCCACTTTCCAACTTGAGTTGGAAGATCATCTTTGTGTGTGAGTGACATTCATGTTTCATAAGCAAAAATATGTAGTGGACTTGGATCAACTAGGAGAGACATTCGGTGTGACCAAGAACCCTTTAGAGAATTGGTGGGAGGCCCCTCCTACACAGGATTTGTATGAGTTCTGGCATGCTGCTACATGTTATGATTTCCATGTAGGGGGCGAGTACAAAAACAAGCTCACTCACCCCTTTTGAGGCTGCTCAGCATGATCATTATGTATGTCTTTTGTGGACACAAGGAGGATAACAAGGTTGCCCTCAAGGACCTTGGGATGTTGTACTCTTGCGTTCCGGCTTGTGAGACAATGCCGGACTGGATTCAGCTCTTCTTTTCCGCTTTGAAGCGGGTAAGGAGAATGCGCTCTGGGACATTGTTGGAGGAGAGTTTATCACCCTCATTGCTACACAATTGATGGATGTCACGGTCTTGGAGGATGGCTTGGTGATCCCATTCTTCAACGAGAACCTCCTTCGTTGTTGCAAGTTGTTGAAGGTGGAGGGTGAACACCGGTTTTGGCTTTCCTTCAATGATGGGAGCCATGTGACAGACTTATCCTGGCCCTTCCATTTGCGGCGGAGCTGTCTGATCTTTACATTGTCGTTGATCCGTATGTGTCGAGGTGACCACAAGTTGCCATCTTTGAGTGTCATGCGGCGAGCTCGAGTAGGGGAACGACTGAGGACTATCAGCCCATCCCCGACGATGAGGAGATGCCCACTGTTGATGAAACAGATCCCATACATGCTCAGTTGCTTGCTCAAATGAGATCCTTGACCACTCAGCAGGACAAGGGGTTGACAAGGTTTGAGAGGCGGGTCTCTACCTCACTCTGTGACCACCAAGAGGAGTGGCACACCAGCTTTGAGAGGAGGGTGCATGAGTAGCACCAGGCTTGACATTTCGGGTTTGAGCAGCATGATAACGTGATTTATGACGTTAGTATAGGTATACATTTAGATATTTTTCCCCATTATTCATGCACGGTTTGGCATTAGTTCACGACGTTTACACTCATTTCATGCATAATTCTTGAAAAGACGTCTACACGAGCTTTTGTCGGTGTTGTAGGTATTTCGGGGGTCTTTTGGACATTAACCGATGCATTCGAGGGTCAAGCCTCATGGTGGTACACATCTAAAGCTTTGAAGGAGCATAATTGGAGCAACAAAGGACACAAAGACCACTATTGGTGCAAGCAATGGAGCAACTCATGGCTAGACGATCATAACATGTTCCTGTTGAAGAAAATCGGACCATCACTCAGGAAAATCGGCCGATTTTCCTGACTGGGTTGATTTTTCTGCCTTCAACAGCTTAAGCCACGTGTCCCACGATCTCTTTGTCCGGCCTTGCTCTTGGTGGAGAATATAAGTGGGCCTGCAAGCTGTTGCTGAGCATCTCTCCTCTCCCACATTCTCTCATTCATAGCTCATTGCATTGGGGGATAGACTTGGAGAAGAGGAAAACTCTCTCAAATTGAAGGAGGAAGAAGAACACCAATCTAAGAGTGATAGTGAGGTTTTGAGTGATTTTGAGTGATTTTTGAAGTCTTTGATTGAGGAACTATTTCAAGGATTGTTAGGAACGTTTTGGAACTTCATTTGAAGGGTTGTAAGTCTTGCTAAAACTTAGATTCAGCTGAGATTTATTGTTTTTACTTGCTTGTCTTTCATCATCCATCTATGAAAACCATGTTTGCTTGTGTGATGATTTTGAATCTTGATATGCATATTATTGGCTAGTTTATTGTGATTCTAGAGTGATGGATTGATGGTTATGGCTTGGGTGATGATAGGATGGACTTATATGTTAGTTTAGGATGATTTGTATGCACGAAACCCATTCCAGGAGGAAAAATCGGGCTGTTCTTCAGCCAGATCGACCGATTTAGGCATGATCCACCCGATTTTCCTCTCTGTTGCTCTTAAATTGAAGAATCTGTATGTTAGGGTGTTAGGTTGTTGAAATCCTAGTGTTTATTTAGCTTAATTTAGCTTAGGATCACCTAATGCTATCAACCTAAGTGAGGGAAGAGATCTACCCGATGATTTCCGATTTTAGATACCTAATATGATGAATTCTAGGTAGTAGTGAGCCTCACAAGCCGCTATTGGATTGAGTGTGCTAGGATTATTGCTTGAGACTTACTTTTCCGAGAATTACCCGGTAAGGAGAGGTTTGCCGCTTAAGTAGTGTCCGGTTTGTGTAGAATTCCCTACTTTGCCTCCTTGAGACTTACCCGGTAATAGGAGTTTGATGCGGGATTAGTGAAGTAAGAGACCTACCCGGTAATTGCTTCCATTAGTGAAACATCCTTTCCCAACACCGCAGCTTTGTCCTTAGAATCTTTAGAACCTTGAGTCCAATGCCATAACCGGAAGTCTTGACCTCTAGAATCCACTTTTCTCTCTTTTATCACATATTTTGTGTTTGTGTTACTTGTTTACTTTGTTAGCTTGAGTTGTTAGTTTGTTTTATTATCTTGCTTGATTTGTGATCTTTGCTTGATCACCACAAAAACCAACCAAAAATATCGAGATTTTCATTTCTTTGTTCCTTGACCTTCTCTTAGACTAGATCTACACTATCTATGAGCATTGTTTGACTTGATTTCACCTTAGTCTTTGTGTTCGACCTCGGAATACTAACCTTACTACAAACGTCCCATACACTGCGGGTGCGCTAGGAGTTAGGAGAAATATAACGAGTATAAATTTAAAACCTATTGCGTATCACACACATCCAGAGCGTAACAAGTTTTTGGCGCCGTTGCCGGGGACTAGGTCTAGATCGAGTCATTTTTGTGATTGTTTATAGTGTAGATCTTTCTTGTTGCTTTTGATCTCTTTTGGTGTGTGTCTTTGCTTTTCAGGACATCTCTCACTCCTTAGGTGTATGCGAAGATCTCGTGGCAAGGATTTAGCTCCATTCGATCCCGAACCGGAGAAAACCCTTAGATCTAGATCCAAGAGCATTCGAAAAGGGAAAGAGATGGCCGGGAGAGATCTCCAAGCTGATTTGGATGAGGCTTTAGAGAAAATTAGATTAAGAGATGAGCTCTTGGAGGAAGAAAGGAGACTTGCCAATGAGAGGAAGAAGCAACTAGGAGGGAGATTGAAGAGATTAGGCAAGCTCTTGTCCAAAGAGAGCTTAATCGTCAACAACCTCCACCTCCTCCACCACAACCGCAGCCGGCGGTGAATGTTCGGGTTGTACCCATTGCTATTGAGGAGCCACAAACGTTAGGGCAACGTATGGATCCGGTACAAAGAGCACACCGTCCGGGTTTGAACTTAGGAGATCCCGCAGCCCATGATTACGAGCTCCGCCCTCAAGTTCTACAAATGATCCGGCATAATCAATTTGGAGGGATGGAAGGAGAGTCTCCTCATCAACACTTGATGAACTATGAGATCTTGATGGAGACTCTTAGACCGCCTAGATTGGAGAGCAACAACCATAAGCTTAGGGCTTTCTCCTTCTCACTTAAGGATAAAGCCTTAGCTTGGTATCAATCTATTCCACAAGGGCGAGTGAGTACTTGGGAGGAGATGACAACCGAGTTCTTGACTAAGTTCTTCCCACCTTCCAAGACTACCGAATTAAGAGGGAAGATCAATGCCTTCGTGATGAAGGATAAAGAGAGTTTGTTCAAGTCTTGGGAGAGGTGCAAAGACCTTCTCCTAGATTGTCCACACCATGGTATACCGAAAATTGAGCTATTGAAGATCTACTTCAAAGGACTTGATGAAGATAGCCAATTCAAGCTCCAATCTCTTTCCGGTGGGACTTTCATGGAGAAGAATGTAGATGATGCTTGGGAGTTTGTAGAGAAACAAGCTCTAGTGACTGAGAAATACTCCCATAGGAAGAGTGAAGGGAGAAAGGCGGGAGCATATAAGGTGAGTGAAGTCACCATGAGCAATTTCAAGCTTGACGCCATTAACAACGAGCTAAAGTCTTTGAGGGAGTTGTGTGCTACAAATTTGAAGGGTCAAGCAACCCCTCAAGTGCAAGTGCAAGCGAACTTGTCTTCCAAGGAGGAAGATGTGAATTACATGGGAAGGGGCAACTACAACAACTACCAAGGCCCAAGGAACTTCAACAACAACCGGCAATTCAACAATTACCGGCCCAACCATAACCATCCCGGGTTTTCCTATTCTAACCCGGATGGAGCCTTGAACCCTCTCGCTTCCACAAGCACAACTCCACCACCAAGGGCTTCACAAGAACCTCCACCCGGATTTACTCAACCTCCAAAGGATAGAACCGAAATGATGTTTGAGCAATTGCTTGGAAGGTTGAGTGGTCTTGAGAGCACGGTGACTTCAATTTCTAAAGCTCAAAAGGTTTTGGAAGCTCAAGTGTTCCAAAAGGCGGGTGAAGCCCATAGAGATCCGGGAAAGCTTCCCGGAAGAACCGAAGATAACCCAAGAGGCCAAGTGTTGGCTATTACAACAAGGAGTGGGTTAAGCATGAAGGATCCCTTGCCTAAGGGAAATGACAAAGGAAAGCAAGTGGTGAATGAAGAAGAGCCATTGCAAGAAGATGGAGGGAAGAGCAAGGACGATGAGCCATCATATATGGCACCACCTCCATACAAGCCACCACTACCGTTCCCACAATCACGAGCAAGAGCTCGTTTGGACAAACACTTTGGTAAATTCCTTGAACTTATGTCCAAATTACATATTAACATTCCGTTCATGGATGCTATCTTAGGTATGCCGGCATATGGCAAATTCTTGAAGGAAATACTCTCCAATAAAAGGAAGTTGGAGGAGTATGGGGAAGTAAGGATGACAAAGAGATCCTCGGAGTTGATTCAAACGATGAAGGAGGAAATGCCCTCTAAACTAAGAGATCCCGGTTCCTTTTGTGTACCAATCGGAGTAGGAGAAGTGAAGTATGACGCCCTATGCGACCTTGGGGCAAGTGTAAGCATCATCCCGCTTGCACTTTACAACAAGGTTGGGCTAGGAGAGCCAAAGCCGGTCAAGATGACCCTTTACATGGCGGACCGCTCAATAACTCATCCGGTTGGAATCTTGGAAGACATTCCGGTGCAACTAGGGAAGTTCTATGTGCCCATAGACTTCGTTATTTTGGACATCCCGGCGGACTATCCGGTTCCTATCATCTTGGGGAGACCTTTCATAGCTACTTCCGGATATTTGGTGGATTGCAAGAATGGAGTTCTCTCTTTCAACATTGGGGAAGAGAACATCAAGTTTAATTTGTCCACAATGGTGAAGGGGCCAACCCTAGGTGAAGATGTCTTCAACATTGTTGAGGAAGAGGAATCTAGAGAGGTTGTGAGCTTAATCTTGCTCAAAGATCCACTTGAGAAGGTTCTCAGCTCAAGTTTGATGGAGGAAGGAGTTGAGGAGAGTAGCAATGAAGTAATCAAGGCTTTGAATGCATTGGACGAGCTACCAAGTGTTGGATTTGAAGCACTAGAGGAAGAGAAAATTGTTCGCCCCTAAAGGTGTGTGCAAATAAGCTTTAAATTTATAAAACTAGAATCAAGCAGCGAACCCGCAGTGTACGGATCGACGTAGCTAAGCAAGAATTCCAGAGTATCGAACACAGGGATTTGGGTGGGAACAAATTCGATTTCAGATTGTCAAGCGAGTAAGTATGAGAGTTTTGCAAATATTGGGAAAACAACAATCCTAAAGATCCAAGCATCCAGCTGTGGCAATCGATTCAAGATGTACTAATGATGTAAAGACAGAGTCGAGATATGCAAAGGTATACTAATGTAAGGTAATCGTACGGTGAAGTTCCAAAAAACCTTATGTAACCCACCTACAAGGCACCCTCTATACAGGTTGTTGAGGCTCAATATAGAAAGATTCTAAAGGCGAGAGTTAATGTCAAATACCCAAACTTATAACCCAAAGATCAAGACTAACTTAACCGATTGAGGTTGTGACACTCACAATCGAGGTAGAGGTTGTTGAGGCTTCACTACCACCTAGAAAAGACAAGTCTAAACTAAATCAAAGCAAATCTTTAACTTTGAATTAAAGTAAAAGCAAGTTCGTAGATTTAGGGGAAATTACGGTTAGTTCTTGGTGTTCCACGGCCGTGGACTCAAGAACAGGCCGTAATTTATAGTCTATCGGCGATTCTCTCTAATTCTCAGGGTCTAATCTGTTTGCGATCGATCTATCATCATCTAAGCCACAACTATCAACCCTTCACCTTAGAATTGTTAAGGGTTTTTAGCCAATAACAGTCATGTTGATATCAATTCAAGAATTAAAAGATAGAAAGATGGAAACTTTCAAGAACTTTCAATAACCTTCAAAACAATCTCAAAGTCACAATCAAGAACAGGTATTATCAATGGATTCAAACTAAGGTAAGCAATCACAACCTTAGGAAAGAAGGGAAGCGGGATGTCAATCCGTTTCCAAATCAAACCTAAACAGAAGAGAGATCTTCTTGCAAGATTTTCCAAAAGCTTCGATCTTCCGCCAATCCGGAAAATAAGGAAATCCCAGCAATAATCTCCACCAAGTGCGAGATTAGGGCAATTCCAAGCACGAACCTTGATCTCCAACGAGATCTCCAAATGCTCCTCAACGAGGGTAAGCAGCGTTGCTAAGCGGAGATGTGTGTGGTATGCGAGGATACGCGATGATTGTAAGCAGGCATGACGGAATCTCCTTTCGTCCGTCTTTTTATAGGGCAAGACGAAATATCGGCCCGGCCCAATCTTCAAAAGATCGTGGCTTCAAAGTGTGGCGAAAAGATTCGCCAAGATCACGGTCGTGGAAGTGTTCCACGACCGTAATTTTAGGGCGTGGAATTAAATACGGTTTGCACCATATATTCCACGGCCGTAATATCCTCTGGAATGAACATCAATTTCTGACTCAAAATCCACGGTCGTGGAATTGAACGTGGAACGTGATACGGTCGTATTTTAGGGCGTAATTTAGGGCAAGAACGTGGTTCTTCCCTAGCCTCGTGCATTCCTCAAGCTAAAACTCGAATTTGCTTCCAAAGAATGTCCTCAATCTATGGACATATCAACTCAACTCTCCTTTGCTCGATTCCGTTCGGAAATAGCTCCAAATCACCTAAAATCAACATAGAACTAGTGTAGACATCCATATCGACAATATAGGTAATACTAGCTCACATATGCACAAAGTTCAATCAAAGACTATCGATATGAATCAAATACGTTTAGAAAACGTGCCTAAAATATCACAATATTTCATTCTAACAAATAACCCCATACTTAACACTTGCTTGTCCCTAAGCAAGGTCTTTCAAAAAGCTTTAAACAAGAGTTAGGATGAAATATGTGTACCTTCTTTCGGGTGAATGTGACTTCTAAAGAATAGATCATTCTCAAACCTTGCTTCAATCGTTCATCAAACTTTTACACACTCAATTAAAGAGTAAAAAGCAAAGAAAACTCATGAATCAATTAAAACCTCCATACAAGCATCATAACCTTCAAATATTATCAAAATCAATCACAAGAAACTTCAATTTAGATCACCAAGTCATATAACATTCTTTTGATCTCAAGGACTTTCAAAGAAAAGGGTCTAGAAAATGGAAAGGGAAGGAACCTTTAGGTAATGTGGTGCTTGAATCCGGGAAAGTGGACGACTACCTTCTTATTCTTTTGCGGTTTCCGCAACACTTCACTTAGAGCTTCGCTCTCTTCCTTTCATTTTTTCGACTTTACTTTTGGAGTTATGGACAGAGGTGCACAAAAACCGAAGCCTAGGAGATCGGCGTTTCTCAAATTTTCAAGAGATGCCTCAAACCCTTAGCGCACATACCATAATCCGCTAGGAATATCGCTCAATTCGACTTTGGCAAGACACAAACACCCGGCTATGTGAATGGTGCCGAGTTACTCATCGTCATGGTTGACTTCCCCAAACCTACAATTTCTTTCTATTCACTTGATTGCAAATAATTGCTCTCATGGCCCTCCCACATCAAGCATGCCTTTTTCATTCACTTCTCCAGAATTCCCGGATAGGTAAAGGAGGCTAATATTTCAATGAGGAGCTAGATGATCAAAGAAAGAAGAAAGAAAGTATCGAATTGCCTTAATCATTTCAATGAGAAGTATAGGAACTTATAGCGTGATTTCAACTTCAATTTCTCAACATAATTTAGGTAACATTTTCGCATTATAAAACTTGCAAAAGAGGTAGAATTCATTCAAATTCTTTTCGATTCACTATTCTTTTGAGCATGCAATTGTTATCAAACTCAATTCACAAGTAGTGATTATCATGGAAATCATCTCAATTCATTAGGAGCACAAAATTTTTCAAAATTTTTCAATTTTTATGGGTTTTTAAAGTTCTTTTTCATGCAATGCAATAAGGAAACGTGTGACACATAATGAACATGCAACGATAGTCTCAAATGAAAGAAAACATAGAGAGTAGAGTTATTACAAACTTTTAGTACATCCCACCCCATACTTAGGACGAACATTGTCCCTAATGTTCAAAAGAAAGAACAAAAGAAAGAAAAGAAAAAGAAACTCACAAGTGGTGGCGGGAATGTCTAAAACAAACGATCATGCGTCCAATCACTGCGGCGGCGGTGGAGGTGGGAATGGGGAGAAGCTGGAGTCGTATGGCCGCCCAAACTGCTGGCGGTAGACGTCCTTCATCATGTGGTCAAGGTCGTCTGCCCGGATCTCCAACGCTCCAACTCTCTCTGAAAGTCCGGTAGCCCAATCCGGCATCTGCTCGTACCATCCCGGGACGCGATCGTATGGTGCTGGTGCTGGTGGTGGTGCTGCTGGCTGCTGCGTGGACCAAGGAGGGGGGGTGTCATACCAAGTGGGAGGTGTAGTCATCCACGTGGGCCTCTCACTCACGCTAGCGTGGCGAGATGACGAGCCTGAGGCTCTAGCTGGGCGTGGAGAGCGTCTAGGTACATGTGGGGCTGCCTCCGGCTGGTCCGGAAACGTGCCAAACTCCTGCTCCGCTCCTCCACCACTCTCGTACTGATCTCCCATCTCCTCCTCCTCCACTATCGGTGGTGGGACGTAAGGGGGAGCTACTAGCCTGTTCGCATGCATCGCAGCGAACGTCTCCTTCCAATTGTGGCGTCCCGCCACAATGGAATACTCCGGCAGCCACTCAATACCCCTGCCTGTCCTGCTCTCCCAAGGCATGCCCGCATAAGGCGGACCTCTATGTGTGGGGAAAATGAGTCCCCTAACCATGAATGCATGTAATCCTAAAGGTACGGCCGGTATGCGGGTGCAAGCAGAAAATTCTACACCAAAACTCCTAGCAATGTGGGTAACTATCCCACCATATCCGATGTTCCCCTTCGACTTGTTCTTGAGCTTGCTCATCGTAGCAGCCAAGAGAGTAGCACAATCTGCACGGCGTCCATAGAGCATGCAATAGAGCAAGAATAGCTCATCCGTCTTGATCTTTTGGGGCGTCTCCGTCCTAGGAAAGAGACACTCCGAAAGAACGCGGTGAGCTATCTTCAAGGCTAAATGGTACATCAATTTAGCCTTGGTATCGGCGGGCTGCCAACGGTCCTCGTCGGCGTAAATCATCGCAACTTCCGCCCAGAAATCCTTAGGGTAAATACCACTCGGGAATCGACCATTGTAGGTCTCATGGAACCCGAAAATGGTCCCAAACTCAACAATACTCAAATGGTAGTCTCGTTCCATGAGACGGAAAGAGACGGTCCTATCTACGTGGCTGTGCTCGAAAGACGTCACAACCTCTCGGGTGATCTCCTCATAGGCGTCTTCACGAATGTTCGTGAAGACAAGTAATCCGGTTCTATCCAAGAGCCATGTAAGATCATCAACTATGTTGAGAGGATGTAGATCCTCCAACAACAAATACCTAGGGCCAATTACTGCCCTCTTCTGTATCTTCTCAAATGCAGCAAGGTGGTTCTCGTGTATGGTCGGAATGCTAGGGTGAGGGGGTGAAGATGGAGGTGAAGGTGAAGATGGAGGTGAAGGGGATGAGGGTGGTGGTGCCCTAGAGGTGGAGGGATTGCCTTTCCTTTTCTTATTCTGCTCTCCCTTCTTCTCCTTTATCCTTCCCGACACTCTCCTTACAAAGTCCATTTTTCTCCAAAATTACGGTCTGTTCTTGGGAAATTACGGCCGTGGTTTACCCAGAGACCGTGATTCGTCTCAGAATTTCACGAATCTCAGCAAATTCACCAACAATCACCACAACAAGCAGTCCTAATCTAATTCCTTCCAGTCTTTGTCAGTTCTTCCTAAAAATCTATAGCAAAAACGAACCAAATCCGCGAAAATCAAGAAGAAAGAATAAACCTCTTTTTCGGATTGAAAAATTCGAAATGCGCGTTTGTTGATGGATTTCCGCTTGGTTTGTCGCTTGGATCTTGTTCGTGGTTGGATTTGTTGCAGTTTAGGATGAAGAATCGTTGAAAACGAATAGAAAACGAAGATTTGGAGGAGGTCGTGGTGTTTCGGCGTTTAGGTCGTGGAAAGGAAATTTTTGGGGCAAATTTGTGAAGAATGTGGCTTATATAGTCGCAGGCAAAATTTTTGAAAATCACGGTCTGTCGGGGTGTTCCACGGCCGTGGAAGTGTACGGAACCGTGGTTTTGGTGATTTTTCAAAGGCTTTTGAGAATTACGGCCACTGTAGCTGTGACGACCGTAATTTAGACCGTGGAACCTTCTGTAAAGCTTCAAAGTCCAAATTTCGTCACTTTCCTTCGACATTATCTTCCCTTTCTCCTTTTCCGTCGATCCTACAACCAAAAACACGAACATACCGGAAGAAATCGAGGAAAAATAAAGCGAAAACGTCTATTCTAACTAAACTATGAATCGAAAACGAAAACGAAAATGCAATACCTTGGGTTGCCTCCCAAGAAGCGCTTTGTTTAAGGTCCGTAGCTAGACCAATCTCGCACTTATTCGAGTGCGGTAGGCGCGAACTCCTCAGCTTGGAGTTCCGGCGTATACTTCTTGAGTCGTTGGCCGTTCACCTTAAAACTTCCTCTAGCTTCACCCCATACTTCAACTGCACCATGGGGAAAAATACGCTTAATTAGAAAGGGTCCGGTCCAACGGGATTTAAGCTTACCTGGAAAGAGGCGAAGTCTTGAATTGAAGAGGAGAACTTGATCTCCTTCTTTGAAGTCTTTTGGAATGATATGCTTATCATGCCAACGCTTTGCTCTTTCCTTGTAGATCTTGACATTTTCATAGGCGTTCAAACGGAGTTCATCCAGCTTGTTGATGTCTAGGAGACGCTTCTCTCCCGCTTCCTTCATGCCGAAATTCAGCCATTTGATAGCCTAAAACGCTTTGTGCTCTAGCTCTACCGGCAAGTGACAAGACTTCCCATACACAAGGTTGTATGGTGTGGTTCCTATGGGAGTCTTGTATGCAGTCCGGTACGCCCATAATGCATCATCTAGCTTCAAGGACCAATCCTTCCTAGTCCTTGAAACCGTCTTCTCTAGAATTCCTTTGATCTCCCTATTTAAGATCTCAACTTGTCCACTCGTTTGTGGATGGTAAGGGGTAGCGATCTTGTGAGTAACCCCATACTTAGCTAGAAGAGCTTCAAAGCGACGGGCTATGAAGTGAGAACCTCCATCACTAATGATCGTCCTTGGTGTCCCGAATCGCGGAAAAATGGTCTTGTTGAAGAACTTAACCACCACCATGGCATCATTTGTGGGAGAGGCAATTGCTTCCACCCATCTAGAAACATAATCTACCGCCAATAGTATGTATTAATTTCCACAAGAGGATGGGAATGGTCCCATGAAATCAACTCTCCAAACGTCGAAAATTTCCACCTCTTGGATGTTGTTGAGGGGCATCTCGTTCCTTCTAGAAATATTGCCTGTTCTTTGACAAGCATCGCAGCAAGAAACAAAGGATTGCACATCTCTAAATAAAGTAGGCCAATAGAATCCAGATTGCAATACCTTTGCGCTAGTCTTGTTCGAACTAGCGTGTCCTCCACAAGGTAGTGAATGACAATGGCGGATGACACTTTGCATCTCATCTTCCGGCACACATCGCCGAATGATGCCATCCGGACCTCTCTTAAAGAGGAGAGGCTCGTTCCAATAGTATTCCCGGACGTCCTTAAAGAACTTCTTCCTTTGTGCGTAGGATAGTCCAGGCGGTATCTCCTGGCAAACCAAATAGTTAACAAAATCAGCAAACCATGGTTCGTTACCTTGGAGATCACGTTGATGCACTCCTCTATGATGTGTAAGTGTTCGTCCGGAAAGGAGTCATCAATGGGTAGATGGTCGTCCTCTAGATGTGTTATGCGACTCAAATGATCCGCAACAGAATTTTCCGAGCCTTTCTTGTCGCGGATCTCAAGATCGAATTCTTGTAGGAGAAGAATCCATCTAATCAGCCTTGGTTTTGCATCTTTCTTTGCAAGGAGGTACCGGATCGCAGCATGATCCGTGTAGACAATCACCTTTGCACCTACAAGATGAGCGAAACTTGTCAATAGCATAGACAATGGCTAAAAACTCTTTCTCGGTAGTGGCGTAGTTGAGCTGCGCTTCGTCTAGCGTCTTGCTAGCATAATATATGGCATGGGTTCGCCCTTCCTTTCGTTGTCCAGGAACAGCTCCAATAGCTACGTCACTAGCATCGCACATAATCTCGAAGGGGAGAGTCCAATCCGGAGGTTGGATAATAGGTGCTGAAATTAGAGCTTGCCGAATGGTGTTAAACGCATCCAAACATTCCTGCGAAAACTCAAAAACCGCATCCTTCATCAATAGATTAGTGAGAGGTTTTGATATCTTAGAAAAGTCTTTAATGAAACGTCTATAAAATCCAGCATGTCCTAGGAAACTTCTTATCCCTTTCACTGAGATTGGGGGAGGAAGTTTCTCTATGGTCTCTATCTTAGCCTTGTCTACCTCTATCCCTCTACTAGAGACTAAGTGACCTAATACGATTCCTTCCTTAACCATGAATTGACACTTCTCCCAATTAAGAACTAGGTTAGTGTCTTCACACCTTTGTAAAACAAGAGAAAGGTTAGAAAGGCAATCGTTAAAAGAGGAACCGTAAACGGAGAAGTCGTCCATGAAGACCTCCATGATTTCCTCTACATATTCGGAGAAGATGGCCATCATGCACCGTTGAAAGGTGGTTGGGGCGTTGCAAAGCCCGAACGGCATTCTCCTATAGGCGAACGTACCCCAAGGGCACGTGAATGTGGTCTTCTCTTGATCATCCGGATGTATCGGGATCTGAAAGAAACCACTATAACCGTCAAGGTAGCAAAAATGTGAGTGTTGTGCTAACCTTTCAAGCATTTGATCAATGAATGGAAATGGAAAGTGATCCTTCCGCGTTGCGTTGTTGAGCTTGCGGTAGTCTATGCACATCCGCCATCCAGTTACGGTTCGGGTAGGAATGAGTTCGTTGTTCTTGTTGGTGATGACCGTCATTCCTCCCTTCTTTGGAACTACTTGAACTGGGCTCACCCACTTGCTATCGGAGATAGGATAGATGATACCTGCGTCAAGAAGTTTAAGAATTTCCTTCTTGACAACCTCCTTCATGGTCGGATTCAACCGCCTTTGAGTTTGTCTTGAAGTTCTAAAGTCCTCCTCCATTAGTATCTTATGCATGCATAGGGAGGGTTTAATTCCTACTAAGTCCTCGATAGTATAGCCTATGGCTTTTCTATGTTTCCTAAGGACAATCATGAGCTGTTCATGTTCATCTATGCTTAATTCGGAGCTAACGATAACCGGAAAGGTAGAATTAGATCCAAGAAAAGCGTACCTTAGATGAGTAGGAAGTGGTTTGAGTTCCATCACTTTCGGAGCTTCCGACGTCTCCTTAGAAGTTTCTAAGGGTTTTGAATGAGTTGGAGAAGAATCAAAAGAAGTTGAAGAAGTACGCCAACTACCCTCTTCCACGGTCAGAATTACGGCCTCTCCATGTGTTCCACGGCCGTGTAATCCCCTGGAATGGAGATCGATTTTGGTTGTGAAATCCACGGTCGTGGAATACAGGGTATGACCGTGGATTCTTACATTCTCAGCCTCATCGTGGAGTTTCTCAAACTCCTCTTCATGGATCTCTTCTTGTGCTCCTAAGGCTTCAATTTCCTCTTTGCACTCTTCTTCTTCCCCTACATCGGTTAGACTCATAGTGATAACCTTTTGTAAAGGATCGTTAAAGAGAATCGCACTTACCTCCTCCCTAGACAAACCTTCTTCGTCTTGGATATCGTAAATATCCTCATCAAATATTGGTTCCTTCACTAGAGTGGAAAGAACGAACTCTACTTTCTCTTCTCCAATATCAAAAGCGAGTCTACCATTCTTGCAATCGACCATGCAGCCGGAAGTTGCAAGAAACGGTCTTCCGAGTATGATCGGGACCGGACTATCTGCAGGAATGTCAAGCACGACAAAATCGATGGGAACAAAGAATTTACCTAGCTTGACCGGGACGTCTTCTACAATACCGACGGAGCGAGTGATGGATCGATCCGCCATGTATAACGTCATCTTCACCGGTTTAGGTTCGCCTAAACCGATCTTCCTGCACAACGCAAGTGGTATGATGCTCACACTTGCTCCTAATTCACATAAAGCGTCATATGTGACATCTCCCACTCCAATGGGAATGCAAAATGACCCCGGATCTTTCAACTTTGGGGGCATTTTCTCCTTCATGGTCTTGATGAGATCCGAAGAATCCGAACTCATCTTGACCTCTCCGAAATCTTCTAGCTTCCTCTTGTTAGAGAGAAGCTCCTTCAAGAACTTGCCATAAGCGGGCTAACCTACAATAGCATCAATGAATGGTATATTAATATGCACCTTACTCATGAGTTCTATGAACTTACCGAATTGTTTGTCTAGGCGCGCTCGCGCTCTAGATTGAGGGAATGGTAGGGGAGGTTTGTAAGCCGGAGGAGGAACATAGACATTTTCCTTCTCCTTCCCCTTCTCTTTGTCCTTCTCCACGGGGACTTCAACGAACGTAGGCTGCGGATCGGTGGTAGTCACTCCGCTTCTAGTTGTTATCGCCATCACCCTTCCCTTAGGGTTGTCCTCCGTCTTTCCTGGAAGTTTCCCTTGATTTCTAGGAACTTCCTCCGCGTGGTTGAACATTTGGTTTTCCAAAACCTTTTGAGCCTTGTCAACCTTAGAGATTTGATCGTCAACCTTGATGAGGCGGTTCTCCAACCCTTGAAGCTTTCCCATGATCGTTTCCAATATGGGATCGGGCTTCTCCTTCCCCGAAGTGTTTCCTCCATTAGATGATTGCCCCTGGCTTTTCAAAGGAGTAGAGGAAGAGGGAGGTGGAGTTAGTGAATTAGAGTTGGAAGGATAAGAGTTACCGGAATTTTGTTGATTGGGGCGCCAATTGTTGTTGTTTGAACCCCTATTGTTGTTCCAATCATTGTTCCGGTTGTTGTTGTTTCCATTCCAGTTGTTATTCCGGTTGTTACCCCGGTTATTGTTGTTGCCGCCATTATTGTTGCCCAAATAACCAACATCCTTCCCTTGTTGCTTTGGGGAGTTGGTTTTGATAGCCTCCTTCAACTCTTTGATCTCATTGTTGAGGGAGAAAATCTGATTTTGAGCTTCATGTGTGAGCTTTGCTCCTTGCTCCACACGATTTCCCTCCACTTTCCGGTGGGAATACTTCTCTATGACTCTTGCTTGCTTCTCAATGAAGTCTCAAGCGTCATCTTCTCTCATGTCCATGAACGTTCCACATGAGAGGGATTGGAGGTTGAACTGCGTTCCCGCATCCAGCCCCTTGTAGTAAATCTCCAGCAAGGCAAGTTTGGATATGCCATGATGAGGGCAATCCAAGAGCAAATCCTGAAACCTTTCCCATGATTGAAACAAACTTTCGTTAGGTCTCATAGAAAAAGCATTAATCTTACCTCTAAGTTCCGCCGTTTTGGAAGGCGGAAAGAATTTGGTGAGAAATTCCGCGGAAAGGTCTTCCCACGTATCTAGTTTCCCATTAGGAAGAGCTTGATACCATGACAACGCCTTCCCCTTCAAGGAGAAGAAAAAGGGTTTAAGCTTGTAACTGTTGGTAGTAGCGCTCTTCGGTCTCATCGTCTCCATCATACACTCAAAGTTTTGCAAGTACTGGTGTGGAGATTCAGCGCTTGTACCGCCAAATTGGTTTTGGCGAACAAGAGTAATAACTTGAGGGTTAAAGCTAAACCCTTGCACATCTTCAGCATCAAAATTCACGCCCAAGCGGCGTGGTTGTTGTGTTGGATCCATCCGTTGGCCAAGAGTTCTTGGCTCATTATCCACACGTTCGACCCTCACATTCCTAGGTGGAATGCGGCGGTTAGTAGCTCCTTGTGGATGGAAAGGATTCACATTAACCGTAGGATCAATCTCCTCTAATGGTGGCATGGAAGAGTCACTATCATCAGCGGATGAATGACCTCTCCTTCTTCTAGATCTTGATGTCCTTCTTGAGGATTTCTTGATTTCTTTACTCTTAAGGTTGCTTATTTCTAATCTCATCTGGAACATCTGATCCTGTAGACTGTTAACTTGGGATTGATGGCGATCCATCTCATCCCGGCGGAGGTTCTCATTCCAATGGAGTTGAGCTTCCTTCTCCGCTAATTCCGCTTGAAGATCACGTTCGTGTTCTTCAGCCATCTTTTTTTCCTTGCGCTTTTGCCTTAAGGTTTTCTCTAGCTCTTGATCAAGAGGTAAGAGATCCTAGGTGCTCCTAGACCTGCGCATGCACTTAAGAAAATATCAAATGACGAGAGCAAGCTCCCAAGCTTGACAACCGGTTACCGAATTCGGCCGAAACCAAATCCCCGGCAACGGCGCCAAAAACTTGTTCGCCCCTAAAGGTGTGTGCAAATAAGCTTTAAATTTATAAAACTAGAATCAAGCAGCGAACCCGCAGTGTACGGATCGACGTAGCTAAGCAAGAATTCCAGAGTATCGAACACAGGGATTTGGGTGGGAACAAATTCGATTTCAGATTGTCAAGCGAGTAAGTATGAGAGTTTTGCAAATATTGGGAAAACAACAATCCTAAAGATCCAAGCATCCAGCTGTGGCAATCGATTCAAGATGTACTAATGATGTAAAGACAGAGTCGAGATATGCAAAGGTATACTAATGTAAGGTAATCGTACG
Source organism: Fagopyrum esculentum (assembly GCA_033239045.1). Lineage (NCBI taxonomy): Eukaryota > Viridiplantae > Streptophyta > Magnoliopsida > Caryophyllales > Polygonaceae > Fagopyrum > Fagopyrum esculentum. The sequence goes on from BSUD01000001.1 coordinate 156,046,506, forward strand.
GTGAAGTTCCAAAAAACCTTATGTAACCCACCTACAAGGCACCCTCTATACAGGTTGTTGAGGCTCAATATAGAAAGATTCTAAAGGCGAGAGTTAATGTCAAATACCCAAACTTATAACCCAAAGATCAAGACTAACTTAACCGATTGAGGTTGTGACACTCACAATCGAGGTAGAGGTTGTTGAGGCTTCACTACCACCTAGAAAAGACAAGTCTAAACTAAATCAAAGCAAATCTTTAACTTTGAATTAAAGTAAAAGCAAGTTCGTAGATTTAGGGGAAATTACGGTTAGTTCTTGGTGTTCCACGGCCGTGGACTCAAGAACAAGCCGTAATTTATAGTCTATCGGCGATTCTCTCTAACTCTCAGGGTCTAATCTGTTTGCGATCGATCTATCATCATCTAAGCCACAACTATCAACCCTTCATCTTAGAATTGTTAAGGGTTTTTAGCCAATAACAGTCATGTTGATATCAATTCAAGAATTAAAAGATAGAAAGATGGAAACTTTCAAGAACTTTCAATAACCTTCAAAACAATCTCAAAGTCACAATCAAGAACAGGTATTATCAATGGATTCAAACTAAGGTAAGCAATCACAACCTTAGGAAAGAAGGGAAACGGGATGTCAATCCGTTTCCAAATCAAACCTAAACAGAAGAGAGATCTTCTTGCAAGATTTTCCAAAAGCTTCGATCTTCCGCCAATCCGGAAAATAAGGAAATCCCAGCAATAATCTCCACCAAGTGCGAGATTAGGGCAATTCCAAGCACGAACCTTGATCTCCAACGAGATCTCCAAATGCTCCTCAACGAGGGTAAGCAGCGTTGCTAAGCGGAGATGTGTGTGGTATGCGAGGATACGCGATGATTGTAAGCAGGCATGACGGAATCTCCTTTCGTCCGTCTTTTTATAGGGCAAGACGAAATATCGGCCCGGCCCAATCTTCAAAAGATCGTGGCTTCAAAGTGTGGCGAAAAGATTCGCCAAGATCACGGTCGTGGAAGTGTTCCACGACCGTAATTTTAGGGCGTGGAATTAAATACGGTTTGCACCATATATTCCACGGCCGTAATATCCTCTGGAATGAACATCAATTTCTGACTCAAAATCCACGGTCGTGGAATTGAACGTGGAACGTGATACGGTCGTATTTTAGGGCGTAATTTAGGGCAAGAACGTGGTTCTTCCCTAGCCTCGTGCATTCCTCAAGCTAAAACTCGAATTTGCTTCCAAAGAATGTCCTCAATCTATGGACATATCAACTCAACTCTCCTTTGCTCGATTCCGTTCGGAAATAGCTCCAAATCACCTAAAATCAACATAGAACTAGTGTAGACATCCATATCGACAATATAGGTAATACTAGCTCACATATGCACAAAGTTCAATCAAAGACTATCGATATGAATCAAATACGTTTAGAAAACGTGCCTAAAATATCACAATATTTCATGCTAACAAGAATCACCTAGAAAAATCGGCCTGCTAGGGCCAGATCGGCCAATTTTTGGACTTATACTGAAGTTTCGTCCAGTTCTGCAAATACAAAAACTCAAATCGACCTACCCTCAGGAAAATCGGCCGATTTTTCTGACTGGGCCGATTTTCCTGAGTCTTTTCAGCATCAACCAATTGATTGTGAGCAATCATCAAGGGACTTAGGGGAGACTTCCATGGTTTTGCAATCATCTCAACCTACATTGTATGGATCGTCTCCAACCGAAAAAGGTCCTCCTAAACTTGATCTTAAACCTCTTCCTTCTCATTTAAAGTATGCTTTCCTTGGTTCAAATTCTACTTATCCGGTGATTGTGAATGCATCTTTGAACGATGATGAGCTTAATAGATTGTTGAATGAATTGAAACTGCATAGAAAGGCAATAGGATAGACTATTGATGATCTTGTTGGCATTAAGCCCTCTTTGTGCATGCATAAGATAATGATGGAAGACAACCATAAACCCTCTATTGAACATCAAAGAAGACTGAATCCTATAATGAAAGAGGTAGTCAAGAAAGAGATCATTAAGTTGCTAGATGCGGGAATTATCTACCCTATCTCGGATAGTAAGTGGGTTAGTCCCGTTCATGTAGTTCCTAAGAAGGGTGGGATGACCGTAGTGACCAATGAGAACAATGAACTAATCCCGACTAGGACGGTTACGGGATGGAGGATGTGTATTGACTATAGGAAGCTTAACATGGCCTCTAGGAAAGATCACTTCCCTCTCCCTTTCATTGACCAAATGCTAGAGAGGATAGCTCAACATTCTCATTTTTGCTTTTTAGATGGCTATAGTGGATTCTTCCAAATCCCTATCCACCCCGATGACCAAGAGAAAACCACATTTACATGTCCATGGGGTACTTTTGCATATAGGAGAATGCCATTTGGGTTGTGCAATGCACCCGCCACCTTCCAAAGGTGTATGATGGCTATCTTTTCGGAATACATTGAAAATATCATGGAAGTATTTATGGATGATTTTTCTGTTTATGGTTCTTCTTTTGATAATTGCTTGGCTAACTTGTCATTAGTACTTAAAAGATGTGAGGAGACAAATCTTGTCTTAAATTAGGAAAAATGCCACTTCATGGTAAGTGAAGGTATTGTGTTGGGACACTTGGTGTCCAACCGTGGCATTGAGGTTGATAGGGCTAAGATTGAAACGATAGAGAAGTTGCCACCACCTACCTCGGTGAAAGGTGTAAGGAGCTTTCTAGGACATGCCGGTTTTTACCGGAGATTCATTAAGGATTTCTCAAAAATTTCTAAGCCTCTTACTAACCTACTAATGAAAGATGTTGAGTTTGTTTTCTCCAAGGATTGCCTTGAAGTTTTTTGTAGGTTAAAGGATGCTTTGATCTCCGCCCCCATCATGCAACCTCCGGATTGGAGCTTACCATTTGAAATCATGTGTGATGCAAGTAATGTGGCCGTTGGGGCTGTTTTAGGACAAAGGAAAGATGGGCGTACACATGCCATCTATTATGCTAGCAAGACGCTAGATGATGCCCAACTCAACTATGCCACAACCGAGAAAGAGTTGCTAGCGGTAGTGTATGCCTTTGAGAAGTTTCGGTCATACCTTGTTGGAGAAAAGGTCATTGTTTATACGGATCATGCTGCGATCCGTTACCTCCTTACAAAGAAGGATGCCAAGCCTAGGTTGATTCGGTGGATCCTTCTTCTTCAAGAATTTGATTTGGAGATCCGGGACAAGAAGGGGTCCGAAAATTCGGTAGCGGATCACCTTAGTAGACTACCTCCACTAGAGATTGAGAGAGATGACATCCCGATTGATGACTCATTCCGGGATGAGCAATTGCAAATGGTGGAGGAATGCTTGTTCCAAGTGTCTAGAGGAAGTGAGCCATGGTATGCCGATATTGTGAACTACCTAGTGTGTGAGGAAGTGCCTCCCGGTTTGTCATATGCCCAAAGGAAGAAGTTCTTCAAGGATGTGAGGCACTACTATTGGAGTGAACCACTTTTGTTCAAGAGAGGGCCGGATGGAGTGTTTAGAAGATGCATACCGGAGGATGAAGTGGAGAGTGTGATCCGCCATTGTCATTCCTTGCCATGTGGAGGGCATGCTAGCTCACACAAGACATGTGCTAAGGTGTTGCAATCGGGCTTCTTTTGGCCAAGTTTGTTCAAAGATGTACAAGGCTTTGTGGTAGCTTGTGATGCTTGCCAAAGGACGGGCAACATCTCAAGGAGGAATGAAATGCCCTTGAACAAAATACAAGAGGTGGAAATATTTGATGTGTGGGGTGTGGACTTCATTGGACCATTCTTTTCTTCATGTGGCAACCTCTACATCCTATTGGCGGTAGACTATGTTTCGAGATAGATAGAGGCAATCGCCTCTCCCACAAATGATGCCAAGGTGGTGGTGTGGTTCTTCAACCGGGTGATCTTCCCTAGGTTTGGGACACCAAGGGTGATCATAAGTGATGGAGGAAAGCATTTCACTAATAGGAACTTTGGAGCACTTTTGGCTAAGTATGGGGTGACTCATAAGGTGGCAACACCTTACCATCCCCAAACTAGTGGTCAAGTGGAGATTTCTAACCGGGAGATAAAAGGGATCCTTGAGAAGACGGTTTCTAGAACAAGAAAGGATTGGACTATGAAGCTCGATGATGCTTTGTGGGCATATAGAACCGCTTTCAAGACACCAATTGGCACCACTCCTTACAAGCTAGTTTATGGAAAGTCTTGCCACCTTCCGGTGGAGATGGAGCATAGAGCATATTGGGCCATAAGGTGGCTGAATTTTGACCTCAAGGAGGCCGGTGAGAAGAGGTTGCTAAACATGAACGCCCTTGAGGAGATGCGGTTGGATGCTTATGAAAATGCCCGGATTTACAAAGAGAGGACCAAGCGTTGGCATGACAAGCGCCTCATCCCAAAGGAGTTGAATGAGGGTGACTTAGTGCTTCTCTTCAACTCGAGGCTGCGGCTTTTCCCCGGAAAGCTCAAATCGAGATGGACGGGTCCTTATGTTGTGAGGAAGGTCTTTCCTCATGGAACGGTAGAGATAGGAGGAGATCATTGTGGTAACTTCACGGTGAATGGGCACCGTTTGAAGAAGTACATTCCGGAAGCCCCGGTGGAAGTGATTGCCCCACTTCACCTTGAATGAAACGCTCCTGAATTTGGTCAAGCTAATGACCTTAAAGAAGCGCTTAATGGGAGGCAACTCATTGGTACATATTTTTCCCTTTTGTTTTTCTTGCTTTTGTTTGATCTTACTCTTGGTGTGCTTTGTTTTTCTTTTGTGTTTTTGGGTGCTAGCTCTATTTGATTGTCATGTGTGATGAGATGTTGGAGGTCATGTGAAAACCTCATGGAACTATTGAAGGTACAAGATCCAAGCACAAGGACGAGGAGGAAATCACCCAGAAAATCGGCCTGTTCTTCAGCCAGATCGGCCGATTTTCCTGGGTTGTTGGGCCGATTTCTCCTTCTGTCAAGGGAAGTGATGATCTCCAATCAAGCATGGGTGGAGCGGACGTGGAACTTGGACGGCTTGCGGTGCCAAGCGCGGGTTCCGACACCATAATGAACATCAAGAGGTCTCTACCATCCTTGATCGATCATCCACCATCATCATTCGATGTGAACCGAAATACCAAAGCATCACCAATTTTACATTGTGAGGACCCTCTTTCACTTCTTTATTTAGTTTCCACATTGGGGACAATGTGTTTCTAAGTATGGGGTGGGGTTCTTCATGATCACTTGCATGATTAGCTTCTAGGATAGTTTAATATTGTCACATGTTTCATTATGTCTTGCATTGTACATACATATTTCGAAAAATCCAAAAAATCAGAAAATTTTAAAAATTTTAGTGCTTCTAAAGCTTGGGAATGACCCTTATGATGAAATTGTCTTGTGAATTGGCTATGGATAGCCTTATGTGTTGAATAGATGAATGCATATGTGGACTTGAAGTACTTATCTTGAATCCTATGTGTGAATTGTGATCATGAATGTTTGCCTTGATTGAATTGAGGATTGAAAGTCGAAATTACATGCTAGTTCTTGCACATCATTTAGGAGTGATTGAGGCAATTCATCTTTCTCTACTTCTCATCTTGATCATGTTGTTTGAGCACCTCAATTGATGAAAAATTTTACCTCTTTTGACCCATCCGGGACTAGGAGCATGCTAGTGTGTTGATGCGTGTGAAAATCAAGTGTGGGGTGAAGTCGTTGATGAAAGAATGTTGTGAATGAAGTGTTGAATTTGATGTGAAAGTGTAGACAAAAATATAGGTTTGGGGACGTTGGTTTAAATGACAAGTAACTCGGCACACTTCACATAATCGGGTGTTGGTGCCTTGCCAAAGTCAAATAAATCGATAGTCCTAACGAGTTTTGGTATGTGTGCCCGGTGTGGATGCACCTCGAAAAATAGAAAAAGCCCGAGGACGGCTAATCACCAAGGTTGCGGCTTTTGTACACCAATGTTATTGTCTCAAAAATAAGTGAAAAAGAAAAGAAAAGAAGGAGAAAAATACACTTTGGTGGATGAAGTATAAATGTAAAAATTGTGGTTGTTTAGTTCCTTTCCCGGATTTGCACCACATGGCCTTAGAAAATTCCCACCTTATCATCACGTTTCTTGGCCTCTTCTTTCCTAAGTCCTTGTGACCTAATTGCATGTGTGTAAGACTTAGTGATCTAGATTTGACATACTCATGATCATCTTGACTTCTTCATTTTTACCTCTCATGCATGCTTTCTAGTTAAGTGTAATTGTCTTTCCATGTCTTCATTCATTTGATACATGATTGATTATCCATTGCTATAAAACATGACTATGAAGGTGATCCAATGTTAGAAGCACAATTCCAAAAAGATTTTGTTGTTTTTCAACATGCATAAGTCTCTCCTCTTTCCTTTTCAGCTTTTTCAAATACGTGTTAGTCTCTCCTCCCTCCTCTCTCCTTTTCAGCTTCCTCTTGAAGCAATCGATGGCCTCACATAAAGCACTTTCAATTTGTGTTTGCAGTGTCTGTGAGACGAACTAGGGTTTGCCTTGTTGACGGAATCCGACCCATCGCTGCAGTAGATTTTGTTTCTTCCTCTACCACAACCACTATTCGCCAGGTATTATTGATTCACCTTTCTCTTCTAGATTCCGTCTTTCTCAAGCCCTTCCTTCATTCCTCAGGATGGACCGACTCTTTCTTCACCACCGCACCAGTCAACAACCATCCTTCTACTGATGGTCGATACTTTTCCTACTATGTTAAACACCGATCGTAAGTAGCTCATTTTCTATTCACTGACTCTCCTAATTCCTATTTTATTATCCAAATGCTTAATTTCGTCTTTGAGTTGTTCAATTGGAACTTGGGTTTTCAACTATGTGGAGGAACCACCATACTTGTGTTGAATTCTCTTGATTAGTAAAATTAGGGTTGCAACTTACTTGGTTTGTTTAGGAAGTGTTGAGTTGGTATTACTACCCTTTTCTTCCTCCGTAGGCACTGTCGAGGCCGCGACAGAAGCGCCACCGGAACCACCGTCACAACCCATTTGGGTCAGATCGGTGTCGTTGTTTTCATCTCGCTGCTTTCCGTTTTTTGTTTTGCTTGCTTTGATTTTCAGTGTTTCAATTTGAGTAGTATGTGATATAAACTCAAGGATGGATATCTTTATTTTTCATTATTTGTTGGCATGTTGTACTGGTATGTAGAGTTGATGCTCTTATACAAGTCTTAGATATATGCTACTTGATCTTCTTGAAGATAGTCATGAAATTCGCCGTATTTAATTGTTTATACATGCATTGCAGTTGCCATACACGTGTCTACTCTCATCACCTTCTTCATTGTCTCCCTTCCTCTCTCAGATCTACCGTGGTCGGCGTGGTGCGTATCTTGGAACCCCGATTTGAGCTGTAAGTGTTGAGGAGCCACGTATGTGTGTGAATATCTTCTTTGTTTCACAATGGATTTCTGCCGGAGAACGGAATTTCGGCTTGTCCTTGTGCGGAACCCTAACTCTAGTAATTTACCCCAATTTTTCTCTTACTAGGTTCGCAGGGGAAGAAGGCGTGGCCTCGGTTCTGACTTGACGCTTTGGATACAAACGAAAGGTCTCGATATTTTCCCGCTTATCTCTTTCATTTAGCAGTTCCCTCTTTACTCTGTCACGTGCTTTCTCTTAACCTTTGTTTTTGGTTGATTTGCAGATATGTTGTTTATAATGAAAGTTTATTTGTGTTGAAGTTCTTAATAAAGAGATTTTTTACACAGTTGAATTAAACTCATATATATACAGATTGAGTTTGAGCTCTTTGAATTTGTTTGGCTATGGGTATATTGTTTATGGGTTTGAGGAGAAGGTGGTGAATGACGAGGTAGGCATATAATTTTTTCAAGATTGAGCTCAAAATGCTTCTGATCTTTGAAAAAGGAAACAAGTCATATATATTTCACTAACCAAGGCAAACATTACATATGAACAGGTCAGCTCCCAACTTTGGTGCATTTCAGCCTTTTGTATTGTCCCATTTCTGACAAGCTATTAGAAACATATCAAACAATGGCTCATACTATCATGGGATTTGTAATTCATATTTGAGTCTTTGTCTCCTGTTTTCAACATGTGTTAATATGATATCTACATAAAATTCATTGATCATTGCTGACTATCCCTCGTACTGATGCAGACACGTGAGCGATTTTTGCCGTTGAAGAAAAATGGAAGGATTGATATATCTACAGTCATAGAAGAGGTACATGAAAGTAGTCATCATTATCTCACAAAACAAAGGATAATGTAAACTAATCTAGTAAATGATTATTTCAGGGACTTCATGCTGCAAGATTTCTGTGAGAGGAAGCATGGTTCAGTTGGGTAAAGTTTTTTCCAAAGAGTTTCAGGTATTACTTCCTCATATACCTTCCTTATATTCAGTATATGTTCACGACCTAATGATTTCTTACATGCTGCATGCGTCTCTTAATATTAGATTAGAAACTTGATTTTTTGAAGGGAGAGTGTTGATAAGTACAAGATCATGGAATTCCATTTAGCAAACCTGGATAACATTGTTGCCAACTAGCAGGTGCTTGAATAATAGTACCATTAGGTGTTTCCCTGTATTACTCAGTAACTAAAGAGTTTTAATCATGTGAGTATGCTCACTGGAATGTTGACTAAAAGACTCAATACTAGAACTTTGTAAGAGTATTAGCCCACAAAATTGCTTGTATGGATATAAATTTCTTGTATGGATATAAATTTCTTGAATGTGCTCACACAGTTCTTATTTATAAATTTTGTATACATTTGCTTAATACAAGTTGCGATCTCAATAAATCAATTAATTGGACACGCAATTAAGCAAGCAATCAATGTGTATATTGATCGATCGAGTCTGTTTTAATTTTTTTGTCTACTTTTGTTCGTAGTTATCTATTCCAATCTTCTAATTATCGTCTTCATGTGTTGTGTAGATTGGAGCTTTTCAACGGGTCTACCGTAATTTCACGGGTATGTACAACTTCATCCTTTAAAATCGCACCAAATTCACAGTTAATTATCTCGTTTATATACATAAGTACTAATAAGAATGAAGTTATGAAGCACTTGTTGTTTTAATTGAAATGACATCAAGTTGAGTTTTCATTAAGATTCTATTAGTGGCATCACGAATTGGTGCACTCAAAAGGTTCTCCTGAATCATTCATCACGACTGATGTGTTATTTGAAGCTTTTGTTTGCAGATGGCGCTAGAGTTTTGTTTTGATAATTTTTTCATCTTTTCCATTTGATTTGGTGGTAGATTTTTAATTGAGATTATCCTAAATTATACCTCTTTCAGGTCTAGATTTATTTTTTGCATGAATGTTGTAACGACCGGATTTTTCGTTATGCCTTGATAGGGTTAGAGACATTTAGGAAAACGAATAAAAATTTAATGAGACTAGGACATACCCGTTTATTTATGGAAGTCGTTTAATTAAGTACCTTGTTCTAAGTTTCTGGACGAAACTTATTTTAAGGGGGTACTGATGTAATATCCGGAATTTTTATTCCGTTTAATTCCGAATCAAATCGGACTTCGAGCCGTTGACGGCTTCCTATTCTATCTAGTATTTCTTCTGTAACAAATTCTATTATTTTATGTAGAATTTAATTCACATAAATGATAAAATTATATCAAGCTCTAATTCTTATAATTATGTATTATTTTATGTAGAATTTAATTCACATAAAATGATAGATTTATATCAAACCCTAGTTATTATAATTCATTCTTATCGATGACATTAGGCGAGATCATGACAAGCTGTGACGAGATCATGACTAAGTTGAGACGAGGCCATGACAAAGCCTGACAAATCTGTGACAAACTCGATCATTCATGGGCCTGACAAGGCCATGACGAGTTCTGACAAATTTTTGACAAACATTTCAGCCCACCTTTCTTGCCTTACCTCAGCCCACTTTCTCTCTTGTTTTCAACCACCCTTGCCTCACCTCAGCCCATTTTTGTGCGTGCTCCTAGCCTACTCTCGACCCGGCCCAACAGTAGATTGCCCATCTACCTCATCCCAGCTCACGCCGCAACACAGCAACCCTAGTTCACCGTCACGCTGGAAGATACTCCGGAGCTCTCTCCTTCCTCCTTCGACAAGCATGGGCGCCTCATTGCCATCCTAGGAGCGAACATCTCGCTGCTAACCTAACGCCTCTCCTTGCCTCCTACATACTCGACTGAAGCCGTCTCCTTCTCCCCTTCGTTCCAAGACAACAGGCGGCCTTCCATTCCCTTCGGTTCGTGCACAACAACGCCAGGAGAACAGCAGATGGTGCGTGTTTGCTCTAGCCGCTGGGCAGTTGAGAACCAGGCTGTGGGAGCGCCGCACTAGGGCCGCGGGTGCCCCTCCTGGGCCACTGTCGCACCCCTCTTCAGCCCTCCAATCACGCAGCTACAACGACACAACATAGCCAGCCCTAGAGTGCGTGTCATACTCACTGCAGATGCGCCACAGGGACAACAGCAGTCTTCGGGCCAACTTCCTTCATTCCTTCGAGTCTCGGAATCAGGTAAGGCTTGTAACCCTTGCTACGCTACACTTCAGTCCACCTTTTCCTTGCCTAACATGTACCCGTTTCGTCTGTTAAATCTACTCAGAACAACCGTAGGAGTGCTGTACAGATTCTTGCGTTTTCCAGAATTTTCGGAAGTGTTGAGCAGTCAACTTCGGGTCCATTTTTGGGTACGCTAGACTCTTCCTTTCTGGCTGATTTTCGGATATGTATTAGTCGATATTGTATAGTGTAACATACTAAAATTTGAGAGGAATCCGAGTTACGGTTTGAGAATTATTGTGTTCCAAAGTTGACGCCTCATGTAGTTTGTATATATGTGCTGAGTGTTGGGGAAAACAGCAAGTGCTGCTGTTTTGTGAGATGGTTTTGAATAACCTCTTGATCTCCGTTGGGCTTGAATTTTGGATATGGTATAGTTGACATATTGTTGTATAACATATTAAAATTTGAGAGGAATCCAGCGAGTGGTTTGGGATTTATGATTTTTCCAAGTTTGAGTCGTAAGCAGTTTTTCTGTTGTGCTGAAATTCGGTTTTGTGAGATAGTTTTAAATTGGATTTTGATCTCCTTTGCATCTGAATTTTGGTTATATTAGAGATAAGATTTTATAGTAGAACATATCAAAATTTGGGATAAATCCAGCGAGTAGTTTAGGAGTTATGATTTTTCAAAGTTAAGACAGTGTGCTGCTTGTTAAGTGTTGTAATCAACTTTAGAAATTTTTGTAGAAGCGATGCTTTAACAGTTTTAAGAAATTTTTACTCCTATGAGTAGATGGGATATCATAGATGATCTAGGAAATTATTTCGGAATTTTTATAAGATTATTCGAATTTTATATTTGAAGTTGTAGTTGGACTTTAGTGACTTTTCCGAAAATAGGGAAATGGGTAAATTGCCAGTTTGTAACCAAACTCATCTTTAGGAGTTAGAATATGACTCTTTAGTCTCAAATAAGAGTTTAGGCATGAATTAGGGAATTTTTGGATGTTTCGAGACCAAGGGTAAAATAGTCATTTTATCATAAATTAATATTGTAATCAATTCCGTTCTATTAAGACCTACTATCTTAGAAGTCTTAGACTTCTAATCACCTAGAAAGTGTGCTGACACACTTGCATCCTTTGACAGGCCACTGAATTCCTACTGTACAGATCGATTTGCGAATTAGAAAGTCGAGATTTGATTCAGGTAAGTCCACGGACTTACTTAGCTGACTCTTGTATGAGTGTAATGTGTATGAGTGGTGTTTGTTAGTTATCATAAATAACGAAACCGGATTAGGCCAACTTTATTATTTACGTAATTGACCCAAGTGTATGATAGCGGGTCGTGACATCATCTGCCTAGCTCTTGCGAGAGTCTAGGAGGTTCCCTGCGACCAGCCCAGTCAGGTAGACGGTCATATGCATTAGTACCATTCCGCGTTGGTAAACGGGGACAGGGGCGAGGTTTGGGAATCCCTCGTGTCACAAAATAAGTATCATTAGTAATAACCTATCACCTAATTAAAGATAATAAAAGGATTGAGTGTTGCATGTTGATAGTGTATGTTGTGTGTTTGTGCTTTTACCTTTATACTTATGCATAGAATGTTAGCTAACGGTTTTATACCGCTTGTAGATGCCTTGCAGGTTAAAACAGTTGTAGAGAGATCCGAAGGGAATGGTCAGCCGGGTCCACGTACTTATTTAGTTGGGGACGGGATGTCTTTTGTTCTTCTTATGTGTTGTTTTGGTACCTTTGCTTTGTAAGGCTGATTCATATTCTTCATGTATATATTGTTTAAAGTTTTCAAATGTTTTAAATACTTTTGTGCCTTGTTGTAAGATCCAAGTTAAATTGTTGTCAAACTAAGGTCGGGACCCATTGTGAGGTCCTAACCAGTAGCTCCCCGAGTTCTCAGAATTTGGGGTATTACAATATGGTATCAGAGCTCTGGGTTGGCAACAATGGCACTTGAAATCTTCTGAAAGACCAAATGTATAAAATAACTAGAACCCGAAAGGGGTCTAAAATTTTCAAAACGGATTTATATTTTCACACGCGCGCATAGTCGGGTCGTTGGGTTAGTAGTACTTTGGACCACCATCGCTCTCCGTGGATCTCTACAACTTAGATCGATATGAGTTAGCATATGGACTTATTATGATGAGTATTAATGTATGTTATATTTATGTGTATGTGTAGTATGTTAGTATCCTAAAGGATATATTATATCCTTTAGTTGTGATATCATGAAGCGATTATCACCTCATGATAAATCGGTAGCAGACTTGAAGAGTTTTCAACACGAGACAAAGGACTCGGACCTTGGATCAAGTATTATACTCGGGTGGGCGTCCTAGTAACCCTTGTTAACCATCCAAAGAACTAATAGGCGAAGAAGTAAAGATGTGGAGATAATTTTGACCATAAGTATAATCAAATGAGGAAGAATTCTCGAGTCAACTCAAATAGAAGAAATAGAAGGTCATACAAGGGACTTGGTTGTATGAAGCCGAGAGATGAATTATAAGAACCATGCAAGAGACTACAAGAGTGCAGAGTAGAGATAACAATATTGGAACGAGACAAGTAGAATTGAGTACAACCAAGATTGCGGAATCAAGGACATTACCATCAAGGCGGATGCCCCATAGACCATTATTGGCATTAGAAACCAGAAGAGACAGAGTGTCAATCTGGGTGTGATAATCTAAGGTGCACGGAATGAAGACCTATAATTGAGTGTAAAAGTGAAAAGGCAGACCTCACAAGCGTGGGGAGGTTTTGACCTCCTCTGAGATATAAGAAGTTTGAAAGAAACAACGACGCATATATCCAAAGAATGGAAGCCTGTAGGAGGGTCAACGGAGTTTCAGGAAGGCGTTATTACCACCAACGCTAGTGAAGAAATCTGTATGGGAGAACGGCCTTGCTAGACTCGAGAGTCCAGGGTAACCCGAATTATCACGGGACCTAAGCAATCAACACAGATGGTCCATGCAAAAAGAACTACAGGTGTATGATCATTACGGCCATAAGAATTTCAAAGGCGCTTGCAAGCTATCGTGGAAACTTGAAATGACTATTTATGCTAGATGAATGACACAATCGGACTTGAGAAAGATAGTTGTCCCAAGGGAAGTAGAAGAGTGAAAGATACGGCAAACTAAAGAAGGATAAAAGGATTAATCTAGTAGGTGATGTGCACCAAAAGTTTAATACGAGTAAAGGTATGAAACTGAGATGAGTCAACTATAGACTGACCGACATCAGCTGAGGATGTGCAAGGGTTGTTTGGTATTGACGAGTTATATACCGTTAAGAAAAGATAATTGCGATTGTGGATTTATGGGGTAATTTTACCGATGCCTGGAAGAATTTCTCAAGTAGGCTAAAACAATCTTCTTAGACAACTAAGGGTATAGAGAATCGTGTTAGAGGTTACTTCTTGGTTGGTGTTACGCTCAGGATGTGCGTGATACGCAATAGGTTTTAAATTTATAAACTCGTTATATTTCTCCTAACTCCTAGCGAACCCGCAGTGTACGGGACGTTTGTAGTAGGGATTGTATTCCGAGGTCAAACACAAAGACTAAGGTGAGATTGATTCGATTAGTGATTAAGTTTAGTGAAGATCTAGGTTAAGGAAAAGGGAAAGAAATAAAGAAATGAAAATCTCAATGTTTATGGTGGGTTTTTCGGTGATCAATCAAGGATCACAAATCATGCGAAATAAGCAATCAACTAAGCTAACAAATCGAAACAAACAAACAAGCTAAAACGAGATACGAGATCAAAGAGAGAAAAGCGGATTCTAGGGATTGGAAATTCCGGTTATGGCATAGGACTCAAGCTATCTAACCCTTCCTTGGATTAACTACAATATGTTGGGAGTGAGTGTTTCTAGATTGGGATCAATCACCGGGTAGGTCTCATGATCCACTAATCCGTTCCTAAGATCTTATCACCAGGTAAGTCTCTAAGAACTTAAGGAATGGAATTCTACACAAACCGGATTGTCACCTAGGGATCTAACCTTTCTTGACCGGGTAAGTCTCGGAAGGGTAAGTCCTAAACAACTATCCTAGCACACTTAGTCCAATGGCGGCTTATGAGGCTCACCACTACCTAGGCTTTGTCATCTTTGAAATCTAAGAGTAAGAATCACCGGGTAGGTCTCTTCTAACACTTAGTTGCTAACACTAGGTCACCCTAGGATAGATTTAACTCAACAAACACTAGGATTTCAACATTCTAACAATCTAGAACTTAGACCCATCGAACCAGGTAAACCACGGGCTGTTCTACCACTTCCACGGCCGTGGACTAGCAAGAACAAACCGTGGACTTCAACAGAGGCTTCGTTCAAGTAAACAAGTCATCCAAAGGTAAATCTAAGTCCATCCTATCATATTCCTAGCCATAACCATCCTTTCCTTACCCTAGAATCGCATCTATTTAGCCTACAACATTCATGCTAACAATCGAAATCATCAAACATAAAATCATGGCTTCCTTTTGCAAGATAATGAAGAGAAAGAGATGAACAAGTGAAGCAAACAAAACCAAGCTGAAATTAAGATTAGAAAGACTCACAACCCTTCCAAAAGAAGGTTTAATCGATTCTTACAACCCTAGAGAACGATTCCGAAATTCTTCACAACAAAACCTATCAAGTTCTAGCAATGGTGTGTTCTTCTCTTCTTCTCCAATGGAGCTCTTCTCCTCCTTCAATGGTGTCTCCCTCCTTAGAGAATCTTCTTGTTGAGAGTGTGGGAGAGAATGGTAGTAATGGGGGCTTGAGAGATCCTTCTCTCAGCCTTGCAGGACCACTTTTATACTACCAGCTTGTTATAGTCGGCCAAGAGATCGTGGCACAGCTGTCACAACCGTCTGGCAAAAACCACGGTTGGTTCCACGGCCGTGGAAGTGTTAGTGAACCGTGGTTTGGTGCTTCAGCTTTGCCTTGGATCATTAAGCTTCGATTTGGTGCATGGCTTGTGTTGACAAGGTTCCATGAGTCCTCCTTAGCCCTTAGCTTGCATTCCAATGAGTCCGAAAGTGTGTCATCTCGAGGAGTGACCCTCGAATGCATCGATTAAGCTCCTAAATCTCCCAAAATACCTATAAAGCAAGAAAAAGTCCGCGTAGACGTCTATCTCGACAAAATACATGATTTGAGTGCAAACGTCGTGAACTAATGCTAGACCATGCATGAATGAGTGGAAAATCTATCTAAATGAGTGCCTAATCCTAAGTCATAAATCGTGTTATCAAAAATACCCCATACTTAAGGTTTGCTCGTCCCCGAGCAAGTCCTAACTATAGACTAAGAGATGACATGATTTATGCATGCAAAAAAATGGCAAAATCTTTTTGGAGTTGTGCTTCTAATATTGGATCACCTTCATAGTTATGTTTCATGGCAATGGATAAGCAATCATGTATCAAATAAATGAGGGCACGGAAAGACAATTGTACTTAACTCAAAAGCATGCATGAAATGTAAAAATGAAGAAGTCAAAATGATCAAGAGCATATCCAATCTAGATTACTAAGTCTTACAAACATGCAAATAGGTCATAAGGTCTTGTGAAATAAAAGGCCAAGAAACGTTGTGATTAGGTGGGGATTTTTCTAGGCCATGTGATGCTAATCCGGGAATGGAACTAACTCCACAATTTTGTCCTCGATCAACTTCCCACAAGTGTATATTTTCTCCATCTTTTCTTTCTTTTCTTTTTCTTTCACTTATTTTTGAGACAATGGCATTGGTGTACAAAAGCCGAAACCTTGGTGATTAGCCGTCCTCGGGTTTTTTCTATTTTTTCAAGGTGCATCCACACCGGGCACACATATCAAAACTCGTTAGGACTATTGGTTTATTTGACTTTGGCAAGGCACAAACACCCGATTATGTGAATGGTGCCGAGTTACTCGTCATTTAAACCAACGTCCCCAAACCTATATTTTTGTCTACACTTTCACAACAATTTCAGCATTTTATTCATGACATTCTTTCATCAACATCTTCACCCCACACTTGCTTTTCACACACATCAACACACTAACATGCTCCTATTCCCGGATGGGTCAAAAGAGGTCAAATTTATATCAATTGAGGTGCTCAAACATCATGATCAAGATGAGAAGTAGAGAAAGATGAATTGCCTCATTCATTCCTAGATGATGTGCAAGAACTAGCATGTAATTTCGACTTTCAATACTCAATCCAATCAAGACAAACATCATGATCACAATCCATTCATGGGATTCAATATAAGTACTTCAAGTCAACACATGCATTTATAAATTTAACACATAAAGCCATCCATAGCCAATCCACAAGACAAGATTCATCATTAGGGTCATATCCAAACCTAGAAAGCACAAAAAATTTTAACTTTTCTGATTTTTTTGGATCTTTCTAAATGAGTATATACAATGCAAGACATGTGATAATATTAAACTACCCTAGATGCTAATCATGCAAAAGATCATGCAAACCCCACCCCATACTTAGAAACACATTGTCCCCAATGTGTAAATGAAGTAAAGAAGAGTGAAAGAAGGTTCTCACAATGTAAAAATGGTTTGCTATGGTATTTGGGATATCTTAAGTGGATTGATGGTGGATGATCCTATCAACAATGGTAGAGAGCTCTAAGTGTTCATCAAAGCGTCGGGACCCGCGCTAGGCGCCGCTAGCCGTCCAAGTTCCGCGTCCGCTCCACCCATAATTGATGAGGGGTTCATCATCATCATCCATATGCCATGCAAGGCTTCCAATGCTACCAAGATTCTAGCACACACACAAAGCACACCAAACACACAAAAATAGAAAAATCAAAAACAAAAACAAAACGAAAAAGGGAAATCGTTACCAATGGGTTGCCTCCCACCAAGCGCTTCTTTAAGGTCATTAGCTTGACCAAACTCGGGGGCGTCTCATTCTAGGTGAAGTGGGGCAATCATATCCACCGGAGATCCCGGGATATACTTCTTCAAACGGTGCCTATTCACCTTGAAATCTCCACAATGCTCCCCTCCTATCTCAATAGCTCCATGGGGAAAGATCTTCTTCACCACATATGGCCCGGTCCATCTTGATATTAGCTTTCCGGGGAAGAGCCGCAGCCTTGAGTTGAAGAGAAGGACAAGGTCGCCTTCACTCAACTCCTTCGGGATGAGGCGCTTGTCATGCCACCGTTTGGTCCTCTCCTTGTAGATCCGGGCATTCTCATAAGCATCCAACCGGATCTCCTCAAGGGCGTTCATATCAAGCAACCTCTTCTCTCCGGCCTCCTTGAGGTCAAAATTTAGCCACTTAATGGCCCAATAAGCTCTATGCTCCATCTCTACCGGGAGGTGGCAAGACTTGCCATAGACTAGCTTGTAAGGAGTGGTGCCAATTGGCGTATTAAAAGCGGTTCTATATGCCCACAAGGCATCATTGAGCTTCATAGCCCAATCCTTTCTCGTCCTAGAGACCGTCTTCTCAAGGATTCCCTTTATCTCCCGGTTGGAGATCTCCACTTGGCCACTAGTTTGGGGATGGTAAGGTGTTGCCACCTTGTGAGTCACCCCATACTTAGCCAAAAGTGCCCCAAAGTTCCTATTAGTGAAGTGCTTCCCTCCATCACTTATGATCACCCTTGGTGTTTCAAACCTAGGGAAGATCACTCGGTTGAAGAACCGCACCACAACCTTGGCATCATTTGTAGGAGAAGCTATTGCCTCCACCCATCTTGAAACATAATCCACCGCCAATAGGATGTAGAGGTTGCCACATGAAGAAGGGAATGGTCCCATGAAGTCCACACCCCACACATCAAATATTTCCACTTCTTGTATGTTGTTCAAGGGCATCTCATTCCTCCTTGAGATGTTGCCCGTTCTTTGGCAATCATCACAAGCTACTACAAAGCTTTGCACATCCTTGAACAAACTTGGCCAAAAGAAGCCCGATTGCAACACCTTCGCACATGTCTTGTGGGAGCTAGCATGCCCTCCACATGGCAAGGAATGACAATGGCGGATCACACTCTCCACCTCATCCTCCGGTATGCATCTTCTAAATACTCCATCCGGCCCTCTCTTGAACAAAAGTGGTTCACTCCAATAGTAGTGCCTCACATCCTTGAAGAACTTCTTTCTTTGGGCATATGTCAATCCGGGAGGCACTTCCTCACACACAAGATAGTTCACAATGTCGGCATACCATGGCTCACTTCCTCTAGACACTTGGAATAAGCACTCCTCCACCATTTGCAATTGCTCATCCCGGAACGAGTCATCAATCGGGATGTCATCTCTCTCGAGCTCCAATGGCGGGAGTCTACTAAGGTGATCCGCCACAGAGTTTTCGGACCCCTTCTTGTCCCGGATTTCCAAATCAAATTATTGAAGAAGAAGGATCCACCGAATCAAACTAGGCTTGGCATCCTTCTTTGTAAGGAGGTAACGGATCGTAGAATGATCCGTATAAACAATGACCTTCGCTCCAACAAGATATGAGCGGAACTTCTCAAAAGCATACACAACCGCTAGCAACTCTTTCTCGGTGGTAGCATAATTGAGTTGGGCATCATCTAGCGTCTTGCTAGCATAAAAAATGGCATGTATGCGCCCATCTTTCCTTTGCCCCAAAAAAGCCCCAACGGCCACATCGCTTGCATCACACATGATCTCAAACGGTAAACTCCAATCCGGAGGTTGCATGATAGGTGCGGAGATCAAGGCGTTCTTCAACCTACAAAAAGCCTCAAGGCAATCCTTGGAGAAAACAAACTCAACATCTTTCATTAGTAGGTTAGTAAGAGGCTTAGAAATTTTAGAGAAGTCTTTAATAAACCTCCGGTAAAACCGGCATGCCCTAAGAAACTCCTTACCCCTTTCACCGAGGTAGGTGGTGACAACTTCTCTATTGTTTCAATCTTGGCCCTATCAACTTCAATGCCACGGTTAGACACCAAGTGTCCTAACACAATACCTTCACTTACCATGAATGCATTTTTCCCAATTCAAGACAAGATTTGTCTCGTCACATCTTTTAAGTACTAATGACAAGTTAGCTAAGCAATTATCAAAGGAAGAACAATAAACAGAAAAATCATCCATAAACACTTCCATGATATTCTCAATGTACTCAGAAAATATAACCATCATACACCTTTGAAAGGTGGAGGGTGCATTACACAACCCAAATGGCATTCTCCTATATGCAAAAGTTCCCCATGGACATGTAAAAGTGGTTTTCTCTTGGTCATCGGGGTGGATAGGGATTTGGAAGAATCCACTATAGCCATCTAAGTAGCAAAAATGAGAATGTTGAGCTAACCTCTCTAGCATTTGGTCAATGAAAGGGAGAGGGAAGTGATCTTTCCTAGATGCCATGTTCAATTTCCTATAGTCAATACACATCCTCCATCCCGTAACCGTCCTAGTTGGGATTAGAGCTTTCTAGAGAGTTCTTGGCACATCCACGGCCGTGGAAGTTGCCAAGCTTGCTCGTTAGAGCTTTCTAGAGAGTTCTACGGCCGTGGAACACACTCCACGCCCGTGGTTCTTACAGGTGCTCAGCATGCCTTCGTGAACTTCAAATTTAGCTCTTGTCTCCTTTTCTAGTGCTTCCAAGGCCTTGATTTCTTCATTGCAAGCCTCCTCAACACCTTCCTCCATCAAACTTAAGGTAAGAACCTTCTCCAAGGTGTCCTTGATCAAGATCGAGCTCATAACTTCTCTAGACTCCTCTTGCTCGACTATATTGAATACATCTTCATCAAGGGTTGGCCCTTTCATCATTGTGGACAGCTTGAACTTGATGTTCTCTTCTCCAATGTTGAAGGAGAGAGTCCCATTCTTGCAATCCACTAGGCATCCGGAAGTGGCTAGGAAGGGTCTTCCTAAGATGATGGGAACCGGATAGTCCGCCGGAATATCCAAGACAACAAAATCAATCGGCACATAAAATTTTCCTAGTTGCACCGGAATGTCTTCTAAGATCCCAACCGGGTGAGTGATAGAACGGTCCGCCATGTAGAGGGTCATCTTGACCGGTTTTGGCTCTCCTAGCCCAACCTTGTTGCAAAGTGCAAGCGGTATGATGCTTACACTTGCCCCAAGATCACAAAGGGCTTCATTCTTCACTTCTCCCACTCCAATTGGGACACAAAAGGAACCCGGATCTCTTAGCTTAGGAGGCATCTCCTCCATTGTTTGGATCAATTCCGAGGACCTCTTTGTCATTCTTATTTCCCCATACTCCTCCAACTTCCATTTGTTGGAGAGTATCTCCTTCAAGAACTTGCCATATGCCGGCATACCTAAGATAGCATCCATAAACGGAATATTAATATGCAATTTAGACATAAGTTCAAGGAATTTACCAAAGTGATTGTCCAAGCGAGCTCTTGCTCGTGATTGTGGGAACGGTAGTGGTGGCTTGTATGGAGGCGGTGCCACATATGTTGGCTCAACGTCCTTGCTCTTGCTTCCATCTTCTTGCAACATCTCTTCTTCTACCACCACTTGCTTTCCTTAGCATTTTCCTTGGGCAAAGGATCCTTCATACTCAACCCACTCCTCGTTGTAATGGCCAACACTTGGCCTCTTGGGTTGTCTTCGGTCCTTCCGGGAAGCTTTCCCGTATCTCTATGAGCTTCACCCGCCTTTTGGAACACTTGTGCTTCCAACACCTTTTGAGCTTTAGTAATGGAAGTCACCGTGCTCTCAAGACTACTCAACCTTCCAAGCAATTGCTCAAACATCATCTCGGTCCTATCCTTTGGAGGTTGAGTAAATCCGGGTGGAGGTTCTTGTGAAGCTTTTGGTGGTGGAGCTGCGCTTGTGGAAGCGGGAGGGTTCAAGGCTCCATCTGGGTTAGAATAGGAAAACCCGGGATGGTTATGGTTGGGCCGGTAATTGTTGAATTGCCGGTTGTTGTTGAAGTTCCTTGGGCCTTGATAGTTGTTGTAATTGCCCCTTCCCATGTAGTTCACATCTTCCTCCTTGGAAGACAAGTTTGCTTTCACTTGCGCTTGAGGAGTTGCTTGGTTCTTCAAAGTTGTAGCACACAACTCCCTCAAAGACTTTAGCTCGTTGTTGATGGCGTCAAGCTTGAAATTGCTCATGGTGACTTCACTCACCTCATATGCTCCCGCCTTTCTCCCTTCACTCTTCCTATGGGAGTATTTCTCAATCACTAGAGCTTGTTTCTCTACAAACTCCCAAGCTTCATCCACATACTTTTCCATGAAAGTCCCACCGGAAAGAGATTGGAGCTTGAATTGGCTATCTTCATCAAGTCCCTTGAAGTAGATCTCCAATAGCTCAATTTTTGGTATACCATGGTGTGGACAATCTAGGAGAAGATCTTTGAACCTCTCTTAACACTTGAACAAACTCTCTCTATCCTTCATCACGAAGGCATTGATCTTCCCTCTGAACTAGGTAGTCTTGGAAGGTGGGAAGAACTTAGTCAAAAACTCGGTTGTCATCTCCTCCCAAGTACCAACTCGCTCTTGTGGAATAGATTGATACCAAGCTAAGGCTTTGTCCTTAAGAGAGAAGGAGAAAGCCCTAAGCTTATGGTTGTTGCTCTCTAATCTAGGCGGTCTAAGAGTCTCCATCAAGATCTCATAATTCATCAAGTGTTGATGAGGAGACTCTCCTTCCATCCCTCCAAATTGATTATGCCGGATCATTTGTAGAACTTGAGGGCGGAGTTCGTAATCATGGGCTGCGGGATCTCCTAAATTCACACCCGGACGGTGTGCTCTTTGTGCCGGATCCATACGTTGCCCTAACATTTGTGGCTCTTCCATAGCAATGGGCACAACCCGAATGTTAACCGCCGGCTGTGGTTGTGGTGAAGGTGGAGGAGGTTGTTGACGGTTAAGCTCTCTTTGCACAAGAGCTTGCCTAATCTCCTCAATCTCCCTCCTAGTTGCCTCTTGCCTCTCATTGGCAAGTCTCCTTTCATTCTCCAAAGCTTCATCCCTTATCCTAATTTGCTCTAAAGCCTCATCCAACTCAGCTTGGAGATCTCTTCCGGCCATCTCTTTCCCCTTTTTAATACTCTTGGATCTAGATCTAAGGGTTTCCTCCGGTTCGGGATCGAATGGAGCTAAATCCTTGCCACGAGATCTTCGCATACACCTAAAGAGTGAGAGATATCCTGAAAAGCAAAGACACAAACCAAAAAGAGATCAAAAGCAACAAGAAAGACCTACACTATAAACAATCACCAAAAGACTCAATCTAGACCTAGTCCCTGGCAATGGCGCCAAAAACTTGTTACGCTCAGGATGTGTGTGATACGCAATAGGTTTTAAATTTATAAACTCGTTATATTTCTCCTAACTCCTAGCGAACCCGCAGTGTACGGGACGTTTGTAGTAGGGATAGTATTCCGAGGTCGAACACAAAGACTAAGGTGAGATTGATACGATTAGTGATTAAGTTTAGTGAAGATCTAGGTTAAGGAAAAGGGAAAGAAATAAAGAAATGAAAATCTCAATGTTTTTGGTGGGTTTTTCGGTGATCAATCAAGGATCACAAATCATGCGAAATAAGCAATCAACTAAGCTAACAAATCGAAACAAACAAACAAGCTAAAACGAGATACGAGATCAAAGAGAGAAAAGCGGAATCTAGGGGTTGGAAATTCCGGTTATGGCATAGGACTCAAGCTATCTAACCCTTCCTTGGATTAACTACAATATGTTGGGAGTGAGTGTTTCTAGATTGGGATCAATCACCGGGTAGGTCTCATGATCCACTAATCCGTTCCTAAGATCTTATCACCGGGTAAGTCTCTAAGAACTTAAGGAATGGAATTCTACACAAACCGGATTGTCACCTAGGGATCTAACCTTTCTTCACCGGGTAAGTCTCGGAAGGGTAAGTCCTAAACAACTATCCTAGCACACTTAGTCCAATGGCGGCTTATGAGGCTCACCACTACCTAGGGTTTGTCATCTTTGAAATCTAAGAGTAAGAATCACCGGGTAGGTCTCTTCTAACACTTAGTTGCTAACACTAGGTCACCCTAGGATAGATTTAACTCAACAAACACTAGGATTTCAACATTCTAACAATCTAGAACTTAGACCCATCGAACCAGGTAAACCACGGGCTGTTCTACCACTTCCACGGCCGTGGACTGGCAAGAACAAACCGTGGACTTCAACAGTGGCTTCGTTCAAGTAAACAAGTCATCCAAAGGTAAATCTAAGTTCATCCTATCATAGTCCTAGCCATAACCATCCTTTCCTTACCCTAGAATTGCATCTATTTAGCCTACAACATTCATGCTAACAATCGAAATCATCAAACATAAAATCATGGCTTCCATTTGCAAGATAATGAAGAGAAAGAGATGAACAAGTGAAGCAAACAAAACCAAGCTGAAATTAAGATTAGAAAAACTCACAACCCTTCCAAAAGAAGGTTTAATCGATTCTTACAACCCTAGAGAACGATTCCGAAATTCTTCACAACAAAACCTATCAAGTGCTAGCAATGGTGTGTTCTTCTCTTCTTCTCCAATGGAGCTCTTCTCCTCCTTCAATGGTGTCTCCCTCCTTAGAGAATCTTCTTGTTGAGAGTGTGGGAGAGAATGGTAGTGATGGGGGCTTGAGAGATCCTTCTCTCAGCCTTGCAGGACCACTTTTATACTACCACCTTGCTATAGTCGGCCAAGAGATCGTGGCACAGTTGTCACAACCGTCTGGCAAAAACCACGGTTGGTTCCACGGCCGTGGAAGTGCTAGTGAACCGTGGTTTGGTGCTTCAGCTTTGCCTTGGATCATTAAGCTTCGATTTGGTGCATGGCTTGTGTTGACAAGGTTCCATGAGTCCTCCTTAGCCCTTAGCTTGCATTCCAATGAGTCCGAAAGTGTGTCATCTCGAGGAGTGACCCTCGAATGCATCGATTAAGCTCCTAAATCTCCCAAAATACCTATAAAGCAAGCAAAAGTCCGCGTAGACGTCTATCTCGACAAAATACATGATTTGAGTGCAAACGTCGTGAACTAATGCTAAACCATGCATGATTGAGTGGAAAATCTATCTAAATGAGTGCCTAATCCTAAGTCATAAATCGTGTTATCAGTTGGTTAAGATCAACTCCGGTCGAGTCTAGTAGTTTGGATCCATGTTAACAGAATTAAGGAAGTAAACGGAAGATGGTTGTTTTCCAATCGTGGTTTTTATTTTCTTAAGGCAAGTGAAGAAGATACCTGATACTTCATCCGTATAAGACTCATGGTGTAATTGGAAGAAAGAGTTTTGGGGTCAATCAGTTTATACTTACAGAAAAGGTCCTTAGGATTAATGAGCGACAATTGGATAAGCAGAGTAGCGCAGCGGAAGCATGGTGTGTTCTAACCCACAAAGCAAGAAGCTCAAGGGTACTGATGGATGTCGTGTCGAGTTTAAGATGGTGATAGTGGGTGAAATGCTTTCTAGCTGGAAGGAACGTGAGATAGGCTATGCGGAGTGACTATAAATGTTGGTGGAAGAATTGTACCACCATCAAGATACACGAGAAGGTACATGCATGTAGAGGTTATGGAAAGAGATTGGTACCCCATTATGGATCCCAGTAAAACATGAAAACTCCGTCACATGTCGATAGATAAGTTTCGAGAGTGTATTTCCATTGGAGGGAGAAAATAATTCACGATAGTATTAAGGTATTGTGCGTGGTCTGCACTAGAAAGCTCAAAGTGCGTAACCACCTTTCGGATTCGAAAGTTACATAAGAAAGAGAAGCGACGAGAGTATAGTTGCAACCAGTAACCGTACTTAAATAAAGCATAATCTCGGAGAAGATTTTATGGGTAACATTATGTCGGAACAGAGCCTAGTTGCGTTTTGAGTTAGAGGGATATTACTAGTCCGATAAAAGTGGAAGGTACAAGAGTTCAATGTTGACGGTGTGTTAGCATGTATCGAGTATTTATGATCAAATAACTGTGGTATAAGATCGCTTTGTGTCTAATACCGTCATTCCGGACATATTCTATGTCACTTAAGGTCTTGGGTAATGCGTCAGAAGCCTGGGTTAGAGCTAACGATATATTAGAGACCTATAAATAATATAATAATGCCAAGTAAACAAAGAGGATGACCCCTAGATTTGATTCTTAGTTGCCCCGAGTGTAGACCAGGAAAAGGGTAACGGTGACGGTTCCTTACCTGAGGAAGAAGATGACTGAGTAATATTAAAAGACAAGGCCAAGTGGGTCGTGATACGAGGAGCATTGAGCACGTGGTAAGTGTTGGTGGATGTTCAAGACCTGGGATCTGATTGTGTAGTCAGAACCTTTTTAGAAGGCCGGAAGCAAGTGGTCATAACGAAGGGAAGGAAGTTGAATAGATTATTTTCCGTAGGGTCATCAAAGGATCTAGAAGTGATTTGTGTAAGGAAAACCATTGGAAGTTTTAAAGCGGTCTAAAAGTGACCGATGGACTAGTTTTCCTCACCCTATTGGAGAGTGTAACTTTGGTTTTCCACGGAGACTAAATTTGGGAACTGAGTTTGAAAACTTAAGTTGAAGAGATACCTACTAGACACGAGTTAGGTCATCAAATTAGAGGGTCAAACAGTTGAGCAGGATAACACCAGTGAGATATCCGGTAACCACTCTAGAACGTGGTAACAGGCGCTTGTGATCTAAATACCGTAAAATATTTAAGATTTAGCGGTTTTATGAGAAGCCGATAAGGCTACCTAAGATATTGGGGATAGTAAGAGACGTAACATTTCAAAGACTTATGTACAGATAGTTGTAACCTCGGGAGTAACGAGTTAGGGCTTGACCTTGTATGTGTGATATTGTTTGACTGCTTGTTTATCTCATGATTGAGTGTTTAGTCAGTGATGTGTTCTTTTGGTAACCTTGATGTGCGGGATACTTAGATGTGTAAACGACAAGACTTTTGTGTAGTGACCAAACACACCCTTTTGGCGCCTTAAAGGCCGATCAAGATTTTCTTACCCTAAGTTTCGGGACGAAACTTATTCTGAAGGGGATCTAATGTAACGACCGGATTTTTCGTTATGCCTTGATAGGGTTAGAGACGTTTAGGGAAACGAATAAAAATTTAATGAGACTAGGACATACCCGTTTATTTATGGAAGTCGTTTAATTAAGTACTTTGTTCTAAGTTTCGGGACGAAACTTATTTTAAGGGGGTACTGATGTAATATCCGGAATTTTTATTCCGTTTAATTCCGAATCAAATCGGACTTCGAGCCGTTGACGGTTTCCTATTCTATCTAGTATTTCTTCTTTCACAAATTTTATTATTTTATGTAGAATTTAATTCACATAAAATGATAAAATTATATAAAGCTCTAATTCTTATAATTATGTATTATTTTATATAGAATTTAATTCACATAAAATGATAGATTTATATCAAACCCTAATTATTATAATTCATTCTTATCGATGACTTTAGGCGAGATCATGACAAGCTGTGACGAGATCATGAATAAGTTGAGACGAGGCCATGACAAAGCCCGACAAATCTGTGACAAACTCATTCATGGGCTTGACAAGGCCATGACGAGTTTTGACAGATTTTTGACAAACATTTCAGCCCACCTTTCTTGCCTTACCTCAGCCCACTTTCTTCTTGTTTTCACCCAGCCTTGCCTCACCTCAGCCCATTTTTGTGCGTGCTCCCAGCGTGCTCTCGACCCGGCCCAACAGTAGATTTCCCATCTGCCTCATCCCAGCTCAAGCCGCAACACAGCAACCCTAATTCACCGTCACGCTGGAAGATACTCCGGAGCTCTCTCCTTCCTCCTTCGACAAGCATGGCCGCCTCGTTGCCATCCCAGGAGCGAACATCTCGCTGCTAACCTAACGCCTCTCCTCGCCTCCTGCAAACTCGACTGATGCCGTCTCCTTCTCCCCTTCGTTCCAAGACAGCAGGCGGCCTTCCATTCCCTTCGGTTCGTGCACAGCAGCGCCAGGAGAATAGCAGATAGTGCTTGTTTGCTCTAGCCGCTGGGCAGTTGAGAACCAGGCTGTGGGAGCGCCGCACTAGGGCCGCGGGTGCGCCTCCTGCGCCACTGTCGCCCCCCTCTCCAGCCCTCCAATCACGCAGCTACAACGACACAACATAGCCAACCCTAGAGTGCGTGTCATACTCACTGCAGATGCGCCACAGGGACAGCAGCAACCTTCGGGCCATCTTCCTTCATTCCTTCGAGTCTCGGAATCGGGTAAGGCTTGTAACCCTTGCTACGCTACACTTCAGTCCACCTTTTCCTTGCCTAACGTGTACCCATTTCGTCTGTTAAACCTACTCAGAACAACCGTAGGAGAGCTGTACATATTCTTGCGTTTTCCAGAATTTTCGGAAGTGTTGAGCAGTCAACTTCGGGTCCATTTTTGGGTACGCTAGAATCTTCCTTTCTGGCTGATTTTCGGATATATTTTAGTCGATATTGTATAGTGTAACATACTAAAATTTGAGAGCAATCCGAGCTACGGTTTGAGAGTTATTGTGTTCCAAAGTTGACGCCTCATGCAGTTTGTATATATGTGCTGAGTGTTAGGGAAAACAGCAAGTGATGCTGTTTTGTGAGATGGTTTTGAATAAACTCTTGATCTCCGTTGGGCTTGAATTTTGGATATGATATAGTTGACATACTGTTGTATAACATATTAAAATTTGAGAGGAATCCAGCGAGTGGTTTGGGATTTATGATTTTTCCAAGTTTGAGTCGTAAGCAGTTTTTCTGTTGTGCTGAAATTCGGTTTTGTGAGATAGTTTTAAAGTGGATTTTGATCTTCTTTGCGTCTGAATTTTGGTTATAATAGAGATAAGATTTTATAGTAGAACATATCAAAATTTGGGATAAATCCAGCGAGTAATTTAGGAGTTATGATTTTTCAAAGTTAAGACAGTGTGCTGCTTGTTAAGTGTTGTAACCAACTTTAGAAATTTTTGTAGAAGCGATGCTTTAACAGTTTTAAGAAATTCTTTCTCCTATGAGTAGATGGGATATCATAGATGATCTAGGGAATTATTTCGGAATTTTTATAAGATTATTCGAATTTTATATTTGAAGCTGTAGTTGGACTTTAGTGACTTTTCCGAAAATAGGGAAATGGGTACATTGCCAGTTTGTAACCAAACTCATCTTTAGGAGTTAGAATATGACTCTTTAGTCTCAAATAAGAGTTTAGGCATGAGTTAGGGAATTTTTGGATGTTTTGAGACCAAGGGTAAAATAGTCATTTTATCATAAATTAATACTGTAATCAATTCCGTTCTATTAAGACCTACTATCTTAGAAGTCTTAGACTTCTAATCACCTAGAAAGTGTGCTGACACACTTGCCTCCTTTGACATGCCACTGAATTCCTACTGTACAGATCGATTTGCGAATTAGAAAGTCGAGATTTGATTCAGGTAAGTCCACGGACTTACTTAGTTGACTCTTGTATGAGTGTAATGTGTATGAGTGGTGTTTGTTAGTTATCATAAATAACGAAACCGGATTAGGCCGACTTTATTATTTTACGTAATTGACCCAAGTGTATGATAACGGGTCGTGACATCATCTGCCTAGCTCTTGTGAGAGTCTAGGAGGTTCCCTGCGACCAGCCCAGTCACGTAGACAGTCATATGCATTAGTACCATTCCGCGTTGGTAAACGGGGACAGGGGCGAGGTTTGGGAATCCCTCGTGTCACAAAATAAGTATCATTAGTAATAACCTATCACCTAATTAAAGATAATAAAAGGATTGAGTGTTGCATGTTGATTGTGTATGTTGTGTGTTTGTGCTTTTACCTTTATACTTATGCATAAAATGTTAGCTAACGGTTTTATACCGCTTGTAGATGCCTTGCAGGTTAAAACAGTTGTAGAGAGATCCGAAGGGAATGGTCAGCCGGGTCCACGTACTTATTTAGTTGGGGACGGGATGTCTTCTGTTCTTCTTATGTGTTGTTTTGGTACCTTTGCTTTGTAAGGCTGATACATATTCTTCATGTATATATTGTTTAAAGTTTTCAAATGTTTTAAATATTTTTGTGCCTTGTTGTAAGATCCAAGTTAAATTGTTGTCAAACTAAGGTCGGGACACATTGTGAGGTCCTAACCAGTAGCTCCCCGAGTTCTCAGAATTTGGGGTGTTACAAATGTTTACTGAGTGTTCTATAATTTCTATTGAACCAGAGAAGTGGAACCACAATCTTTACGGCTATTGGGGTGGACCGACTCCATGTGCACCGACTCCAGCTTCCAAGGGAAAGCTTTTCAACCTCCTCACCGATTTCTTTCATCCTTTTAGTCTCCCGAGCTCTGGATTTGTGATAATTTATTTTTCTAGGTTTCAGTTCGATTATAGGTTCTCCCTTACGAGTGCTAGATGTTCGGACTGTTCAACCGATTCATACTCTTTGGTCTCGCAACCTCAAATTGAATCTGGTATTTACAGTTTTGATTTAGACTTCATTTGTGACAGCTTGACTTCAACAGATAATTAACCGTATTTCAGCAGATTGTTTGGATTTCCGCCTTCTTCGTTTTTCTTCGAAGGAATCGCAGTACGTGGCCGAATGTACATTCGTGCACTTTTAGGTAGAATAAGCCCTTACTTTGGCTATCAGAAATGAAGTCTAAATCAAAATTTTATATAATTAGTTCATTTGGAAGTGTACTTTTAGTAAAATAAGCCCTTACTTTGGCTATCAATTTTATTTCAAAGATTTCAATTGAATGGGTCATGCAACTTCTTTTGTTTCACTATTATTTGTTTGAAGAGTATTCAAGACAACTACTAGACGAGATTGTTATTAGCATCTTCGATATTAGCTGCGTAGTATGTTAGTAGCTACATTTATGTTTCTTACGAAAATGTAATAATAATGTACTTTTTATATAAGAATTGTCTATCTACATACTGTAATTACATTTTCCCGGTTAGTTTTGACAATATAGTGTCCATTTGAATATATCACCTACACAAAATTCGATTGCAAACAGCGGCGCGCGTGCGTAGCACGCGCGTCCACCCTAGTATAATTTATAAGCATTAGTTATATACATATATAGTTATGCTTATATTAAAAAAATTATGTTGGTCAAACCGTCAAATTTGACAAATGACCCAAATACTGCCGGAATATGGGCAATAACTTATTTAAGTACGATATATACGGATATTTTTGTGGATAAAGTGTAAAATTCGAAAACTTTAAATCAATTAAGGGTTAAGCGGGATTGAGCCCGTCCTGTCCTGATCTCAGTCGGGATTGGACCTGATGGGATTCAATCTTAAAATACCCAATGTAAAATAGCCGGGACGGGACTGAAATGACCTCAATTCCATCTTATATCATCCCTTGCCCACTACTATGTTAACATAAAAATATTTTTAAACATAGAATTTAAGAATTTTGGTTTCAAAAAATTAAGTCGATTAATAGGTTAAGTCACAATCGAGTAAGTAAAGCGAAACTTTAATTTATAATTTATTATCAAATTTTAGTTAAATTAATATAAGAAAGAATTTGGCCTATTTAGTTTTGTGTTTAGTAAGTGTATCCCAATATTTT
Organism: Fagopyrum esculentum; assembly: GCA_033239045.1. Classification (NCBI taxonomy): domain Eukaryota; kingdom Viridiplantae; phylum Streptophyta; class Magnoliopsida; order Caryophyllales; family Polygonaceae; genus Fagopyrum; species Fagopyrum esculentum. The sequence continues at coordinate 156,077,682 of BSUD01000001.1, forward strand.
TACAACTTTCATTAAATGGTTGATAAAAATAATTAACCTCCCTACTAAAAATAATAATAATTGATGCTTGTTATTTGTTATGTAAGTGTAAGTTTTAATTTTTAATTACTGAATTTGTTTTTTATTTTTTTTGCCTTTTTTTCTATTATTTTTTTTATTTCTCATACCCACAATTTTTCATACTAGAAAATTTTCATATCAGAAGTTCTACTAGAATTTTTCATACCATAATTTTTTTTTTTT
>BSUD01000001.1:156078233-156322861 GCA_033239045.1 Fagopyrum esculentum
ATTTTTTTTTGTTTTTTCATACTAGATTTTTTTTCCTTTTTTTTTTATAATTACATACTGGAATTTAACGATGTTGATATCTACACAACTATACTTGTGTATGCAGGTTTCAACTAGTCCATACATCCCTTTTGTAAATTTCTCTTGTAACAAGGTGTGTTCCTTCCCCCAAATCTAGGTTGATGATAACTAGAAAGCTTCACAGTGTTCACACTGCCTTTTTGTAAAAAGATGCAAAGGAATAGATTCTCAAACCTATTTCGGGTTCGGGTTTCGGGTTTTGGGTTCGTTTCGGGTTCGGTTCGGATTTCGGTTTCGGTTTCGGGTTTTGACAGAAAGCTGAATCCATTGTCATGAATCAAGAGAAATCTAAAATGCTACTGTTTGGCATTTCATTGATCCAAATCAAGACTATTTGGCATTTTCATTGATCCAAATGAAAAAACACCAACGACATGGATGTTAAGATCTGTTACAGTATTGTTGTTGTATAAGAAAATCAAAAGGAGATGAAAGAACTTGAGACGAGATTGGTCCCAATGCTTCTCATAAGCCCTACGGTATCTATTGAGTATTTCTTCCATATAATACTCCACACCATACTTGTCCTCAATCTGATTGTAAATCTACAGACAAACAAACCTCCCCAAACTTAGCGTTTATAATCGTTATCAAACAGAGAATAAATTGTAAAAAAGGAAGAAAGGAAGAAATTGAAACCTGAGCCATGGGTTGGGAAGGAGCAACGAGGTAGTCGACTGCAAGGATCTGTTTGTGTGGAGAGAGAAATCGAATGACAGAAGGAGAAAAAGATTAATTATCAGAGGAGAGAGAAGAGAAGATGGAGCTTGGGTTTGGACCGTTAAAATAAATTGGGTACACCTAATAGCAAAATGTGTATTTACTAAACTAAAAACTCAAAACAGCCTAGTTATGTAATTAGTCCTTAATTTAATATGTAATTATTTAATAAATTTTTACAATGATTAATGGTACTCTTAATTCAATTAAAAATATTATTAGCGACTAATTGTATTAAATCTCTTATTGAAAAGGAAAATATTTAATTGGCCAAATTAGCTAAGTAAAATCTTTTTGAGATTTCTCTCTAGTTAATAGGCTCAATGTATAAATATGTTAGTAAATGTGCCCTAATCAGATTCTTATCTTTCAACTTCAATTTAATGAAAGTGACAAAAATAAGCGGTACACAAACCTAATGAAAATAGAAAATGACCTATTTGATCAAATTCTTGCAATATTTAATAGTATAATATTTAAGAAAGAAAATCAAAATCGTATTAGGTTAGTTACTCTGAAATTTTATTAGAACGATATGACTAATAAGATTAAATGTAAATACGATCCGTCAAATAAAACTGAAATTCATAAATTTCGTATTCTAAAATCTCAACCTTCCATGATTTGCATATATATTATGACTTTTGTTTGTTTATTCTCATTTTTATTTTTCTTTATCACATTATTTTTTTTAAATGTGAGGTTTAGTAAATAAAAACGGAATTTTGTATTACAAAAATAATTATAAAAGTAATTAGAAAATAACAGTGGGTAATTTGTTAATGATTTTGTTTCGATTTTGGGTCAATATTGATGTGGATCAGGTAGTTATAATCGTTAACTAATCTGAACAAAAATTGAAATGATTTATAAAAAAAACAAAATTAATGGAAGCTTATTAAAATCGATTTATTTTGTAAACAACTGAATTTAATAGAAATTAATTAAAAAATAGATGATTGAATTTGGTTGAAATTAAATTTTAAAATAGATAATTTTAAATGGAAATTTAATAATATAGAATGGCCTTTCATTTTGTATTTGTTAACTCCACCTTGATAATAAGGCATTACGATAATGGTTGATGAAAGTCAAAACCTTGTTTTCCAGGTTTTTGTAAGATCTTACAAGTTTTGGTGAAGACCTTACAGTGTCTGGTAAGGCCTTATCATTTTACAGAAAACCTTGGTTTCCAGGTTTCAGTAAGGCCTTACATGATCTAGTAAGACAGTACCTTACCAAAAGTGGATAAACACTACACTTGGGTTACGTACGTCCAAACGGCTTTATTTCCTTCTTGTTGAGTTCTTTAAGGGATTTGATTTTAACAAATCTTTGATTTGTTTTAATTAAATCTTCTTGAGATAAATTGGAAGATTCTCAAATCTCAACAACCTAGGTTGACTTCACATCTCAACAAACAAGTTTGACTTGACTTCAAATCTCAACAATCAAGATTGGATCAAATCTCAACAACAAGATCACCAAGATCACGCAGACAAGATCTTCTTCAACGTTCAAAATTGCTGATACGCTTGCCTATTTAAAGAGACAAGGAAGAAGACACGATAAACATTCTTACCTACGACTGGAACACAAGTGACAAATTGACTCATCTTTTTCTTCTCACAAAGTGTTGATCTCACCCTCAAAGTTCTATAGTTCTACTTTTCTGAGAGTGTGAGATCTTATTCGAGCTTATAGTACAATTCAAGTAGGATCATACAAACAGTTATTTCTTCTAGGCACGTTGGATACTATTGTTGTATCTGGAGTACTTTAGTTTTCCTTTTCGAGTGTGTGAGTTGCTAGATAGGAAGTGTAAGACTTCTGAGTTTAGAAGAGGGAAGGTCTTCTGAAGGTTGTATCTAGAGCTCATCAAGAATAAGGAAAATAAAGCTACTTGGAATCCTAGGGTTGGATCAATCCTAGGCGGGGACTAGGTCGTGTTGGTGACCGAACCTCGTTAACATATCGTGTGTCCTTTACTGCTGATCTCGTCTTGCTCTTAACATTCCTGGTTTGTCTAAACCTTTACGTTTAATATCAATCTTAGAGAAACGAGTAAGGTCTTATAGTTACTGATAAGACTTTATCTCCTTGTCGATAAGGTCTTACCTATCGTGAGATTGCGAAAAGTCTTCATACTCTATTCATCCCCCTTCTAGAGTATTGGCTAAACTATTTATCTGCCTATTCCGCATTTCAGTATTGACATAAACCAGCTTTTACAACGACTATATTATAAAACTGAAAATGATACTATCTTGGCTGATTTGGTCAATCTAATTTATTGCTTGCAGAGAGTAACATCAAAGCAATGCTTACACAAGCCATGCAACTTGAAAGAAAATGTCAAAGCAAGCCATCAGATGTGTTAATGATAATATTTATGAATTTCAATTGCATACTTAGAAGCCGTAAGTTCAATCAAACTCCTTTACATTTACATTTCCAGCTGAAGCTATGGTGCGTCGTTGCTTGAGCTTCGTAATCGATCTTTTAATCCTATTTTTGATACTATCAACACAAGCCAGCGCCGCACCAAACTTCATACACTGTAACTGCGCTACTAACAACAATTTCACAGAAAACAACTTTTACAAAACAAACCTCAATCAACTTCTGCCTACTCTAAGCGCTCAATCATCCTCCAACACTTTCTGCAACTCAAATGCCGGATCCGAACCAAACAAAGTCTACGGTCTCTACTACTGCAGGGGCGACGTCACAACGCAAGACTGCAACGATTGTGTTAAGGCAGCAGCAGACGAGATTGTTTCGAGATGTCCAGTTGCTAAAGAAGCTATAGTTTGGTACGAAGAATGCACTTTTCGATACTCAAACAGATCAATATTCTCGGTTGACGAAAGACGACCCGGGTGGTTGTCTTGGAGTTGGAGCAACGTTTCGAATACACGTCAGTTTCTTGAGGGGCTTGTGGGGATTGTGGATCAACTAACTCAACAAGTTGTGGCTAACACTAGCTCTAAAAACTATGCCAAGGGAAGTATAAATGTCACCGAGTCACAGACCATTTATTGCTTAGTGCAGTGTACTCCTGACCTTAATGGTACGCAGTGTGAGAGTTGCCTTAAAGAAGCTCGTTCCGGTATACCGTATTGTTGTCCTTCAGGAAGTATTTATGCGTTCATCAATTTTCCTAGTTGTCGTATCGTGTACAACGTCATACCCTTCGGACCAGGACAAGTCCGCTCACTATCTCCACCATCTCCGTCAAATAACACTCCGGATATTGTTCCGAACCCCCCCTCATCTTGCTGTGGAGGTAAATCCTAAAACCAATCGGTAACGGGTTTCTGATACTTTCTTATATCCGTCGTCCAGTGAACTACACGTACAAGCACACGGGTTTTGTGTGTTATCGACGTGGGATATACTTTTTCCTACGTCTCAACCAGATATATGATCTCACATAATTATAACGTCATAAAGTCAGTGAACTACATCTATTGTCACTGTTATTTGCAGGAAAAGACGTTAAGGTCTACATTTTGGCAATTGGTGTTCCAGTAGCTGCTGCTGCATTACTGCTTCTAGGAGTCGGTGTGTTTTGTCTCCGTCGTCACAGGAAGGTAGAAAAGATGTCCAAAGGTATAATCATCCAATTTCTGTTCTGATCCATCTTTTATTTGCTTTAGAAATGGTATAATAATCTGGAGGATACAAGCTAAACTTTTCTAATGATTGCATCAAGATGAAACTAATTCTACAAAGATGTATATTACTCACACAGATGATGAGAACGAATATTGTATAGAAGGTGCAACACAATTTGATATGGCAACAATGAAAGCAGCAACCAACAACTTTTCATCTAAAGACAAGCTTGGAGAAGGCGGATTTGGCATTGTTTATAAGGTATACATGATTACACTTACAAACTAGTATATAAATGGCTTTTTCTTCCTTTGTCATATCAGAGAATTTGAAATGATCTTAAAATTATTATTTGTAGGGCAATTTTAAAAATGGAGAGGAAGTATCCATTAAGAGACTGTCAGAACAATCCAAACAGGGTATCAGAGAGTTTCTCAATGAGGTGCAACTGATAGTGAGGCTACAACACAAGAATCTTGTTAGACTTGTTGGCTTCTGCGCAGAAAGCGACGAAAGGCTGCTTGTTTACGAGCTCATGCCTAACTTAAGTCTTGACCGCTTTCTTTTCGGTAATCTCATACAAGTAAATGAATTGCGTGGTTGTTTGGTACTATCTAATTGTTTAACAAATCATGCCATTTTAACAAATGAAATAACAGATCCTAGCAAGTCAATGTATCTTGCCTGGGAAACAAGGTACAAGATTCTAGAAGGAATCGCGCGTGGAATTCATTATCTTCATGAGGATTCTAGGCTCACAGTTGTACATCGTGATCTCAAAGCAAGCAACATACTGTTGGATCAAGACATGAACCCTAACTCTTCTCTCTCATCCCTCTGGTGCAAGCGACGCTTGCACCTCCCCCCACCCCCCCGCGCGGCTTCCCGGCCACGCCCCACCCGCTCATTGTCCGGTCCCCATGGCTGGCTCAAGAAGATCCCGTCGACTCACTATCAAATTATCTGAACTTCCCGGCCCCAACCAAAAACAGCCACAAAAGAACACACAAAACCGCTCTTCCCCTGACTCGCCGGATAGCCCTGCTGAAGCCATCCCTGACGAGTGATCCAAACCAACAACAGAAGGCTCTACCCTAAACCAACCGACCTGCCAACTTTATCCTCTACCATACTCTTCCCACCCCTAAACCAAACGACACCACATCCTGCCCCTCTAACTCCTCCGGAATCTGGGCTGACAAACCTTTCGATGGTCTCTACGGATTGCGATCCTCCTATCCCAGCGGTTCATGCTTCCCTGGGGATGAAGTCTGCCCTTTCGGATCCTACGGTCATCACTTCGTCTTCCCCTCTTGAGACCGTTAGCACAAAGGTCCCTTTAGATTCCCCCCTGACACCTGCTCCCGAGGTAGTTATTACCAGAGCCCCTTCAGTTCCCATCCTAACCACCAACTGTCAGCCCCCCAATTCTGCACGCCTAGATCTTAATGATAACTTTATTACTGCCTCGAGTAGCTACAAATATATCGTCTCTAGGAGTGTCGGTTAGAATCACGTCCCTCTATCTTTCATCCCTGGGTATGAATCGGGACTTATCCCATTCACTGATGAGGATGTTGTCGATAACACTCTCAAATGGCAGACATCCCTGGTTGGATACCCCCTGGGTAGCCCCATCTCCTACCAAAAGATGAACAAGTTTGTTCTGGAAAACTGGTGCTCTATCTCGAAGCCTAAACTACTTTGCAACGAAAATGGGATCTTCGTGTTTCACTTCGCAAACGAAGAAGACCTCAACACGGTCCTTGCGGGCAGCCCTTGGGTCATAAATGGCTCCTTTACCATGCTACTGAAGAGATGGGTCCAAGATCTCCCCCTCGACTACTCTAGTCTCTGCTCAATGCCGATTTGGATCACACTTCACAACTTGGACTACAGATTTTGGTCCCAGCACATGCTTGAGAGGATAGGTTCGGCCATTGGATCCCCCATCCTGACTGATACTTGCTCTATCAACCAGGATCGACTTGGGTACGCACGTATTCTGGTTGAGATCCATGCTTCACGCCCCCTACTGCGCGAGGTCACACTAACTGGCCCAGATGGCTCATCACACATCCAAAAAATCACTTACGACTGGCTACCCCCGAGATGTTCGTCCTGTGGTACGTTCGGACACAACTGCAATGGCCCTAAGGCGCTTGGGGATTGCGTCCAGGCCAAGAAACCCTCGCCTAATAACCACATAAGAAGAAGGAACCCTAAACCTAATCCTAACCCTAACCCTAACCCTAACCCTATATTACCGATCCCCCTCTCTCCATCTGACCCAATATTGCCAACTCCTCCCGATCACATGAAGATCATGTATGATCCGACTCCCACACAAATCCCATCTCTTCTACCAAAGCCAAACGTATCGAGAAACACCTCCATAGAACCACCTACTACCAACCTATCGCCTAGCTTGCCCAAGAACCCAGTGCCGCATACTGAGCCTCAAAATTCAACCAACACTCCTCCTGACCAAACAACCTTCCTCTCTCCATCTGAACCAGTAATCCTCTCACCATCTGATCCAATAACCACCAGCAACCCCCTTGCTGGGTCTCATGCTCCCCCAGCTGGCCTCCCAACGGTAGCAAGTGCTACCATGGTTAACATTGATAACTCTAATGATGATTAGAGCCTGTTCCTGGAACATCAGGGGATTGAATAACCCCGCCAAACAAAGAGCTATACAACACCTTGCTAAGAAGCATAACCTTGACATTGTGGCCATCTTGGAGACAAGACTCCGCTCCAACAATGAAAAGCGCATCTCAAAATCTCTCTTCCCCTCTTGGAACCATGTCTCTAATGGGTCCATCTCACATAACCGTCGTGTTTGGGTCTGGTGGAACCCGGCCAAGATCCATCTTTCTACCCTCTTCAAAACGGACCAGCTTATCCACTGTTAGATTACTCTCCCCCCAAACAATCCCAATCAAACCTGTGTGGCTGAACTCTCCTTCATTTACGCACACAACACGCCGGATGATCGCTCGAGCCTCTGGCAAACTATCTCCACACAGAAACATCTCAACCATAGCAACCCATGGGCTTTACTGGGCGACTTTAATGTCACTTTGTCACCAGATGAAAAGACTACAAACAGCATCCCTTCTATCTCGCAGGCATCAGATGAATTGGCCAGATGCTTTGAGCAACACCAATTACTGGATCATCCATTCTCGGGGTGTTTGTATACATGGAACAATAGACAAACTGGCTCGCGAATCTGGAGCAAATTGGATCAAATCATCACAAATGAGGCCTGGCATTCCTCATTCCCACATTCCAAAGCTCACTTCGATCTTGCTGGGGTGTCGGACCACTCACCCGCCCTCTTGTTCACTGAGGCACTTGAAGCAAAACGTAACTTGCCTTTCAGGTTCAACAATGCATGGATCAGCCATGAGTCTTTTCATGACTGTGTGAAGCAGACTTGGGACACTGAGATTGACGGCAACCCTATGTTCAAACTGACTCGGAAGCTTAAGCTGCTTAAACCACTACTTAAGCGTTTCCCAAGTACTAAGATTGAAGACCTCCACACTAGAATCCAAGACCATTAAAAGCTCCCTACTGAACACACAGCTGAAGCTTCAATCTGATCTCAATAATATCACATTGCAATCGGATGAAAAGCACCAATCGTCGGCCTTGGTTGAGAGCTACAACAACCTGCACACAATGATGGCCCAACTATCCAAGGCTAGCTGGATTGCACATGGAGATCAATGCTCCTCGTTCTTTTTTAGGGGCATCAAAACACGCAGATGTACTAACAACATCAAGAGCATCCGAACCACAACCGGATCCACCACTAATGACCCTGGCATCATCGATACAACCTTTGTCAACCACTTCAAACTAACACTAAACCTACCAGCCCAGTCGACACATGTCCCCTTCCCTGATATCCCTCTGCCTTCTCTCTCTCCTGAGGATGTGGCTTCCCTTAGCCTGGGAGTGTCTCCGGATGAAATCAAAAAGGCCCTTTTCAGCATTGGGGATAACAAGGCCCCTGGACCCGATGGATTTGGTTCGAAATTCTTCAAGTCTTCTTGGGATACTGTCGGCTCGGATTTCACAAGTGCTATTCAATATTTCTTCTCACACGGAAGGCTCTTGAAGCTGGTCAATCACACAACTATCTCTCTAATTCCCAAGCTTGATTGTCCCCTTGATACCTCCGATTACCGGCCTATTTCGTGCTGCAATACCATCTATAAGACTATCTCCAAGATCATCTCGGCCAGAATCAACTCCATATTGCCAAATATAATAAGCCCAAACCAAAGTGCTTTCGTATCAAAGCGATCTATCAAGCACAATGTTCTATTATGCCAGGAGATGCTCAACAAGTACAGTAGGAAGCACATCTCACCAAGAGCCGCCATGAAGGTGGATATCTCTAAAGCCTTTGATTCGGTGAACCACAACTTCATACTGCATTGCCTCCATAAAATGGGCTTCCCGGACCACCTGGTTGGACTGATTAAAGAATGTATCTCCACTGCCACATTCTCAGTTAATATCAATGGGTCACTCCGTGGTTACTTTGCTGGGACTCGGGGGCTTAGGCAAGGGTGCCCTCTCTCTCCGCCTCTCTTTGTTATTGCAATGGAGGTTCTCTCAAGAATGATTTCGCAAAGCACAACTAATCCTGAATTCAACCATCATCCCAAGTGCTCTAACCCTGCCATTACTCACCTCATTTTTGCTGATGACCTCCTTCTTCTCTGCAGAGGTGATACCCCGTCAATTAAGATACTGAAAGACACCTTGGATGACTTTGGCATGGCCTTTGGTCTTAAGATAAATGCTGCTAAGTCTTCCCTGTTCACTAGTGGGATGGCTGATGATGAGATCTCTCGTGTGATCAATATCACTGGTATGACCCCTGGGACTCTTCCCTTTCTCTACCTGGGAGTCCCCATTGGGAGTAGTCGACTCTTGATCCATGAATACCTCCCTCTTATTCATAGAGTCACCAAACGTATACAATCTTGGAGTGCCAAGACTCTATCTTATGCCGGCAGGGCCCAGTTAGTCAAGTCTGTCCTTTTCTCAATCAGCCAATATTGGTGCTCGATGTTCTTGCTTCCGACTAAAGTCATTAGTGTGATCAATGGTCTCATCCGGTCTTATTTTTGGTCGGGCATTGAAAACAGCAGGAGATCCCTTGTGGCTTGGCATGAAATTTGCAAACCTAAAGCCCATGGTGGGCTTGGCTTCACCGACCTTCACACGAAGAATAAGGTCTCCCTTGCTAGGCTTCTCTATGACATCGACAAAAATGATGGCAACATCTGGACCAAATGGCTATACAAGCACCTTATAAAGCGAGGTGAGTGCATCTGGACTTGTCGGCCTAAGCCCCACCATAGTTACTGCTGGAAGTTCCTGACTAAAATCAGGGACGACATCCCCATCAACCCATCGGGTAGGCGTGCTGATGCCTTGTCCTCTCCCAATGGTACCTTCTCTCACAAAAAAGCTTAAGACATTTTCAACCCCCTCCCAGCCCCTACCCTGCCTACTCCATTCATGGCTATTTGGCTCTCATCCAACACTACGAAATGTAGCTATATCTCTTGGATTGCCTCGCTATGCAGGCTCCCCAAGCTGGCCAGATTGAAAGGCTGGAATCTCACTACCAATGATACCTGCAAGCTCTGTACCTGCTCCATCGAGACCGATACTCACCTATGGAATCACTGCAGCTACAGCTCCCTCGTGCTCGACATTATCTCCAGATGGACCCTTACTCCATTCCCTGCCCCCTATCTTGGCTGCATCTGGACTTGGCTCAGTTCCTGCACCACCCCTAAGCCCAAGCTCTTAGACTGCATTCGGATCTCCTCCATCTTATCCTTCATTTACCATGTCTGGAAGGCCAGGAACAACATGCTGTTCAATAACAACTTCACCCGTGCTGTGGACTGTGCTGGTATGATAATCAGGACCACCAAGATCCATTTTGAGACAAACTGGAAAGATAGGTCCCCCTCCTCGCTTAACCTTGCTAGATTGCTTAACCTCAATTTTGCTTGATTGACTCTTCCCACATGTACTGTCCATGTATCTCCTGTACTTGATCTTGCTAGCTTTTCCCCTTGTAAATCCTATCACATCTCAATACAAATTAACTTTTCAAAAAAAAAGACATGAACCCTAAAGTTGCAGATTTTGGGATTGCAAAGCATGTCGTAGTTGATCAAACACACAGCAATACAACCAAGATTGTCAGGACACGGAAAATTTAACAAGAAATCCTTATTAATTTCATTGTGTTCTATAATTTCCAATTTGACAATATTTTGCACATAGAGGTACATGGCACCTGAATACGCAATGGCCGGGCAATTCTCTGTTAAGTCTGATATTTATAGCTTCGGAGTCATACTTTTGGAGATTAAAAGTGGTAAAAGTAACAGCCAAGTAGCTCATCAAGGAGGATTTTTAGTCCATGTAAGTCAGAACTGAACAATTCTATCTTATAGACTTTCACAACGAATTCAGATCTTTATGTTTTGTGATTATAGGCATGGAAACGATGGACTGAAGGGGAGATAGAAGAGTCAATAGACCCAACATTACGAAACACAGTCTCGAGAATGGAAGTAGGGAGATGCATCCAAATAGCATTGTTGTGTGTTCAGTATGATGCAGCGAGTAGGCCAACAATGCATACAGTGCTTCTAATGCTTAATAGTAGAAGCATGGAACTTCCATCTCCGTCTCCTCCAACGCCTTTTGGTGATGATATGAATTCATTGAGAGAATACCAAAGACACCGAACTGGATCAGAAATTTCCACTATTGGTGCCTGGAACTTGGAAAATGACCTTTACCCTCGTTAAACTATCCAAACTGAACTCTCAGATTTGCTGATTTTAATGTTGAGTGAAGAGTTTATTTGTTGTATTTTCTTCTGTTGTGGAGTGCTAAATTTCCTTATTGTATTGTACTGTGAGATTCGTACATGAAATCTGTAACTGTGTGACGTGATTGTTACTTTTTCTTATATCCGTTCAGGGACCAAATGACGCGGAGGGCGCACGTCTAGCGAACCACACAAATACAAGCACACGAGGTTCCATCTTAAACCAATTGAAAAGATTTGGCTAGTAGGGGTAACTTTTATTTCTGGAATACAAAGACCTCTAATTTTATAATTTATAGAAAAAGATAAATTATTAATTAAGCATATATTTAATAGGCAGTTATTATCTTAATGAAGTTACTTATTTGGTAATACTCATAAATTAAGCAAAAAAAAAATATAGTTATTCGGTTAAATAAGGTAACCGTCTGTGATATTCTCCATTACTAAATATCTACCATCTTCGGAATTCAATTACTAACCAAAATCAAATAAAAAAATCACTCAACGAAGACGAAAGCAGTTCGGCATAGCCGGTGCTCTCGAGATCTCGTCGTCCTCCCAACCATCGTCCTCTTCCCGAATCGATTATGTCACCATCGTCGTCCTCCTCCCAACCATCGTCGTCCTCCCGAATTGATTAACTTCAGTCGCCATAGCCATGTAAGATTGCTTCGAAGATTATGCTCTAGTTGTTGAAGAAATCCACTCTTTCATACCCATATATTATCAACAAGATTCAGTTGAGAATGATAAAGTTCAATCGACGCAATCTGCGCAATCTATTTGGGGAGTCCGATTTGTAGGGCTTTTGTGACGGAATTGAGGATTGATCGGCAAGATTCAGTTTAGAATTATGAAGTTCAATCGAGTATTCAACGATCGTCTTCAACATGTATAAGTTAAAGACTGATTATGTACATATGTGCTGATTATGTACATATGTTGCTACGAAATTATTACTGACTAACTATATATGTACCAAATATGTAGTTTGTGTACATTTGGATAGGGGTTTGATGATGCACATACATATTTTGTGTGTACATATAGCATGTCGTCGATTTGAATATGTACAGTTGAACAAAATATGTTGTTATACAGGCTTCTGTTTGTGTTTGCATGTACATATGTTTGCCGTCTCTGTGATTATGTACATATTTTACTGCGAAAATGTTACTGACTAACTGTATATGTACATATGTTTGTAGTCTCAGGCGATTATGTACATATGTTGTTGCGGAAATCTCAATATCGTCGCCATGGATGAACGCAAGTTGGAAAGGACGCACATTTCGGAAAATATTTTGATTTCCTTAATAAATTGAGATATTTTGATTCCCTTAATGAATGGAGAGATAATGATATTTAATTTCTCGTTTTGTAATATTTAGTTGCTTAATAAATGGAGAGAGAAAAATATTCTGATTTCCTTAATATCCTCTTTTTATTTTAATAAATCTTTTTTATATAATAATCTGGAGGGGCCTATATTGTACTCATTATTAACTTGGGCCCTTTATATGCTCATGGTTACAAAATATACATACTCACCCATTTTACCCAAACTAATTGGCAATAGGAGGAGTAACCCGGATGCTTATATGGTAGGTTCACTTGATTGCGTGTTATCGATGTGGGATTCTTTTCCCTACATTCCAACAGTGATGATACCGAGTAGTCTCGAGTGTTATTGCGCCTTCCATCGTTGGTTTCGTATCTGGTTATTTCAATTTCAATTTCAGAGTGATTTCATATATTTTGTTGAAGTTTGCCCTAATAAATAGGGATGAAAATTGGTGAACAACCCAAACCGAATATATGGGTGAAAAATATATGAAGAGAGAAGCCACAAAGAATGAGATCAGGGTTTAGAGCTCTTCGAGTTGACCTTATATATCTCGCACCTACACAAAGTGTCGTCGTTTGCTTTAATGAAAGCGAATCCAAGTCGGACCAAACCCGATTCAGCTTTTGTCTTTCCTCCTATGAACTCGGCCTATTCATCAGTCTTTAGGACAGTTGGGCCTTCATTTTGGCTTCTTGGGACAAAGACTAGGATGAGTCTTTCTTCCTTAGTGAGCCGGCCACTTTTCCTCAACCTAGTATTGGGCCTCTGCGGGGTGAATCGGTATAGCCAGAATTCATCATAGTGCAATGGGTATAACATCCTAGTGAAAATGGAGTAGAGCAAGAACGATAAATCCGAGCTTCACCATAAGCTTTTTAATCCTCTTTTTCATATTTTTGATATAGGAACATCTTATTCAAGACTTCATCCTAAATGGCTTATATAGCTCGTAAAACATCTCGATACACATCTCAACACAACTCTTCAAACACACGTTGGAAAGCAAACCTAGTTGATGCTTGGGCTAATGCATATATAATCTGATTCATTTCTAAATGGCTTTCATAAGTCAGGGTCGAACGTTTGGTTGTTATTCTTACAACTGTGAATGTCTAACGAACTCGTGATGGTGCTCTTGTGTGTACAGGCCCACACAGTCCTATTGTATCTACCGAAAGGCAACATAGGTTCGATTAACATTAGATGAATTGGCTAAGTAGATAGTTTACGTAACATGTAATATAAACTGAACACTTTTTTATCATGTGTAGACAAACTAGCACTTCCTATTTTTACAGAAAAAATTTATTTAAACGAGGCACTTCCGTTTGTTTATGTCATGTACACAAGTGTGTCATTTACACAAGGTTCGGTCGTTTTTTAATTACACAAGTACCGTTTGTTTATGTCATGTGCACAAGTATGTCATTTACACAAAGTTTAGTTACACAAGTCTGTCGTTTACAAAATGTTTGGTTACACAAGTCCATCATTTACGTAATGTTTGGTTATACAAGTCTGTTATGTACTAACATTGTATAATTGAAATTATGTATTAACATTGTGTAATTGAAATTGTGTATTAATACTGTGTATCATCAAAAGAATACACAAAGTTTGATTAGTCCAACTGATCAAAGGGTGGGAGGGAGGGTCAACTCATCCAAGAGAAGAATCTTCAAATTTTCATATCCGCTCAAATAACTCGTATTGTCTTTGTTGATTGGGTCATTCTAACTTGCAAGCATATAAAGACAGTAACACCAATGCTTACAATTTACACAAGCCTTGCAACTTCAAAGAATATGTCAAACAAGCAATCTAATGATCTTATATCTAATAAAGCAGAAGTCTCTTTTGTCACCAGTCACGTTTCTTGAAACCCTAAAAAATTATTTTTAAATTAATTTTTAAATATTAATATAAATTGTAAATTGATTTTTAAATTTTTTATAAACATATTTAAATAAATATTTGTACAAAAATAAAATTTAAACTTTTACTGATTTTTTGCTATTATTTTACCAACAATCATATCTTAACAAATATCCTTTTATTTTTCTTTTTACGGTGTAATTTATTTTGTTTTTTACTTTTGTCAAATGAATTTTAGGTTAATTATTTTTATCCTAATCCATTTCCTTTTTGTTATATTTTTTCCAAGATAACTTAATCTAATTATTATAAATTTATTGAATATATAATTAATTAGATGAGAAAAATACTTAAAAGAGAATTAAAATTGATTGTAATAATTATAATTCATTCTCCGTTTTTTATCTTTCTAAAATATACATATGAATTTTTAAGTATTAAATATTTACTAAAACTCAACCCGTACAAGAGTGCGGGTAATATACTAGTAGTATAATAAAGCGAGATAAAGTATGAACAACTTGGCTAGTTTATATATGAACTTCAGTTACTAATGTAAGTTCAATTAAACTTCTTTACATTTACAGTTTCTAGCTGAAGTAATGAGGCGTGGTTGCTTGAGCTTGGTAATCAGCCTTTTAATCCTTTTTTCCATACTCTCAATACAAGCAAGCTCTGCACCAAACTTATTGGACTATAGCGATTGGAGAGTCACTACAAAAAAAAGGTTGGTACAGTCATGGATATGGCAGCAACGGATATCAGACGTTGCTAATTAGCCACGAAAATAGGGTTAAAAATATAACTTTTTTTGCAACAAATTTCAGCCACGTTCAGACCGTGGCAAAAATATAATTTTTTTCTGGCAAAAATCTAACTTTTTAGCAACAAAATTTAGCCACGGTTAAAAGGTGGCTATATGGTTGGATATTTTACCCACAATTTTAGCCACACTGTAATTGTGGTCATGACTTGTTATCCGGTACAAATTTATTGTTGGTAGATGAACCAATTAAATGAAATATACATCTTCCTATCCCGCTTTTGCTCGATTTTCGTGGTTGTGCTGCACCTTGAGACTCAAAAAATGGGTAGAAGATACGGTTAAAATTATAGTTACAATTTGAAGCATTCGAAGAAGTTCTTTGCAACAAATTAAAGCGTAATCATGGGATATGAGGTACGAAATCTAATATTATGTTTTGTGTTTATAGTCTATTAACCATTTATTGTTCTTTTTAACTTGAAAGCATGAGTATAGCCAACTGCAAATCGTAGATTCATACATCCGACTACATATTATATGCATTTAAAATACGTTAAAATTGAAAGTTGTTATAGAATAAGCTGGTTTTTAAATTTTGAAACCATATATTTAATTTAGTTAAATTATTAATTTTAAAACGTATTTTAAATCATGTAGAGAAAATGAGCTAACTTAAATTAGACATGCAATGCTCCAATTGGTTAATCTTTCTTACTAGTAAAATATAATAAGTTATTAGGGAGTAAGTGAGTCAAATTAAATGATGTATAGAAAATTAAACTATGCATCGCAGGAACAAATGCTAAGACGTAGTTGGATGTACAAAAAAAATTTGGATAATCGTGCTGGATTAAAAAGGAAAATTTATCTCGGAGTCAACGAATTTCTGAATTTTGCTTTGTCAAATGCTAGTTGAAGTAAGATTTAATGCCCGTGTTTCATATGTGCAAATGAAAAGTTTAAGGACATAAACACCATAAGAGAACACTTATGCAGAAAGGGATTCACACCTGATTATTATTATTGGAATTGTCATGGGGAATCTATAGATTATGATGAGTTAGGGATTAACTCGATGTCAAGTAGCTCTTATGCGAATCAAAGTCTTTCGATGAGTTCGGGCTATGAGTATTTGAATCCGCAACAAAGAATGGTGCTTGATGTTGCTGGTCCACATTTTTTTCTTAACGAGGGAGAAGGTATGCAAAATCAAACTTCTCCAACTAATGCTCCATCACTTGACAACATGGTATATACCGAGGAAAATTTTAATGTTCAAGAAGATGATTCTACAAGGTTTTGGGATGTGTGGAAAGCAGCAAATGAACCATTATGGACAAATTATGAAAGTCAAACTCTGTTATCTGTTGTTTCCAGACTACTAAACATCAAGTCAGAGTATAACTTGTCTGAAGCTTGTTTTGATTCAAATTTTCATTTACTTGGAGAATGCTTGCCTCAACCCCATAAACTGCCTACAAGTTATTATGAAACCAAAAAACTTGTCAAAGAGTTGGGGTTGCCTATGAAAACTTATGACATTTGCCCACAAGGTTGCATGTTGTATTGGAAGGATGATGTTGCTAGAGATTTGTGTAAGTTTTGCAATCATCCAAGGTACAAAAACAAAGGTGGGTCATCATTATCTTCTTATAAAAAATTACGGTATTGCCATTGATTCCAAGGTTGCAAAAGTTGTTTTCTTCAAGAACTACAACACAAAATATGAGGTGGCATGGAGAGCATATTTCTGATGAGGGAACAATGTCTCATCCTTCTGATAGTGAAGCTTGGAAACATTTTGATCAAACATATCCTGATTTTGCAACAGAGTCTCGCAATATCCGTCTAGGTTTATGTGCAGATGGATTCACACCTTTTGGACAATCAGGAAAGAATTATTCATGTTGGCCTATCATCATCACTCCTTACAACCTTCCACCAGCAATGTGTTTGACAACACCTCACATGTTCTTGTCAATGATTGTGCCCGGACCTAGCAATCCTAAGAAGTTGATAGATGTGTGTTTACAGCCTCTACTTGAGGAGTTCCAACTATTGTGGCATCACGGTGTACCTACTTATGATATTTCAAAAAATGAGAGGTTTAATATTCGGGATGCCTTATTGTGGACTGTAAATGATTTTCCAGCTTTTGGAATGTTATTGGGATGGAGCACTACTGGACTAATAGGATGCCCAACATGTATGATACTCAGACTTTTTGGTTAAAACACAGCAGAAAGGCAACTTGGTGTGATGCTCATAGGAGGTTCTTGAACAAAAATCATCCTCTTATAAAGAACAATAATGCTTTTTACAAAGGCCGGGTTGAAAAGTTAGGCCCTTCCCATCGTCTAACAGGTATACAAATATATTTGATGTTTGATATAGTTTTTTAGTTAATATTGTTTGTAAATTATATTTGTTATTCTTGACAGTTTAATTTATTATAACAGGTTATGAAATCAAGCAAAGGGTAAAATGGTTTCCATTTATAACTGAACATCCTCGTGCAATCATTGAAGGGTATGGTGATAGTCATAAATGGACAAAGTAGAGCATATTTTGGCAGCTACCTTATTGGGAATCTCTTTTGATACAACACAACCTTGATGTTATGCACATAGAGAAAAAAAAATTTGAAAATGTTTTTAATATTGTGATGGATATCAATCTGGTGAGGCACCCACCACTTTTACAAATCTGTTGAATTCAAATTTTTATGTTAGGATGTCTATGCCTACGGCTACACATCATCAGGTTGGTGAAATGCGAAGAAATGTTGATCATGACACTTCATCTTCTAAGTAGATCTTGTGATAGTCTTGTGATAGTGATAATGTTTATAACAATTAGGGTGGTGACATCTATTTTGTGAAGTTAGGTGGTGTCATTCTATTTTGTTAAGGTGGGGAGATTATCCCTATTTTTGCTAGTTGCGGTATTTATAACTGATGTGGAGATTATTTTACCCCTAGTTGCGGATATTTACATTTTACTTGTTTATTAAAAATGTTTGACAATTGTGATAACTCAAAGTTATCTATGATGTTAACTCTCTAAGTTTTAGTGGTATATTTTGATATTGTTAATGATTTGTTATTAAATATTATATAGTATTATGTGTTATAATATAATAAATAATGATTGAAATTATGGCTCTGTAAAATAAAATGGCAACTGAAGAACGTTGCTATATACATCCCCATATAAGAAAAAAAAACATAACATATAACGTTGCTGTAATCGTAGCTTACTATTATAATACATTTAAGTATATCCACGGATAGACTGTTGCTATATCCGTTGGAGTAATAAATGTTAGTTGCAACTGTCATTCCGTTGGTAAGTCGTGGCTAAAACTACATTTATTACCCACTGCCTATCCGTTGCTATTTGCAACAGTTTAACTATTGTAACCAACCGTGGCAGTTAGCAACGCCTGATCCGTGGCTAAATTTAGTTACGGAACTTTTAGCCATGATTACTTCATTCGTTGCAATATATGTTGCGAATTTGAATTTCGTTGCTTAACCGTGGCCATTTCGTTACACAAATCGTTCCAATAGTGGGGCTACTATCATCACTATTGAGGTTTTATTTTGTAGTGAGTGAAAGAAACAAAAGGAAAAAAGTGTAGGGTGGTGATTTGCGAGTGTCCGGTTGGGTGATGACGGAGACAAGCCCACCGGCGACGGCTGCCGTCGTGGGAATGTCACAACCACCCATTACTGATGATACCCCTATGCTTGATTCGACTACTCTACAATCTGGACAGGAGACCCAAGCAACGCCATCGACAGGTGAAGCTCAAACGGCATCGACTTTGGAGGTTCCAATGGCTGGAGGAGCGTCATGTATTACAAACCCTGAGGAGAAACCTTTCAATGTTGAAAGTGTGGGGACATTTTCTATAGGATCAACCTCGATAGCGAACACTGAGAATGATGTTTATGGTCCAGGTTGCAGTAAAACTGTCTTATTTGACGATGCCCAAAAATTGACCAGGGGTCATGGAGCGAGGTTCTCGGAGGGGTCAAACACAAGAATTTGATTCATGATAAGATCACTAGAGAATCCATCAATGGTCGCATCACTGTTAGGTTCCCGTTTGGAGAAGAAGGGGATCTTGTGATAGAGATAGATAAGGAGGTTGTTGCGGATCTATAAGCTAGATGGAACAACTCTATAGGGTTCAAAGTGTTGGGATTCCGAGTAGCTTTCCCGGTTATGGAGAGAAAAATTAAGGAAATTTGGAAATGCGGAGAGAAAATGCAAATTATGGATTTAGATAATAATTATTTTCTTGAAAGATTTAAGAGTGGGAATGAACTTATGATGGTTCTTACAGGTGTTCCATGGGCAGTATTCGGGAGATGTCTCATCATGAAACGTTGGACCCTAGATTTTGTTACTACAAACCCCATTACTTCGACTCCTACATGGCTCATGATTATTGGTGTTCCGGTCCAGTGGTATCACGAAGTCATCATCTAGCAATTAGCGGAAAGGATAGGGATGCCCATATCCATTGATCCGAAGACGCTTCATTTCAACAAGGGAAGATTTATACGTGTTTGTGTTGAAATCGATCTTAGTCGAACCCTCAAGAAAGCAATTTTCATCAATGGTAGATGATGTTTGTTGAATATGAGGGTCTCGATATAATTTGCTTCAAGTGCGGAAGATTTGGCCATGATGCTTCTCATTGCGAGTCTAGTGACCATTCAAAGTAGGTAGAAGAGGGGGTTACCACCACTAATTGTCTGTGTTAGTTAGTCTCTCCTGACCCTTGTTCTTTCTTCTATCCTCAGTTATCATGAATTGTCTGTTCTGGAACATTTTTGGAGCTTGCAAGAGCGGATTCCGTAGAGCCATCAAATACTTGTGTAACCATCATAAAATTGATTTCCTTGCTATCATTGAGCCCAGGACTTCTAGAGCTAGGGCATAGGCTATCTGTGGTCGTTTAAATTTTTGTCGTTGTTTTCGTGTAGAAGCCGTTGGTTTTGAAGGGGGAGTTTGGATTCTTTGGAAGAGTGATAAGGTCCACCTTAGCATTGTTAATAATCACAAGTGCTATATCCATGCCCGAATAACTAAAGACACTAGTTCTTACAGACTTATTGCAGTTTACGCACCAGTAGACGCCGGGAGTTCTGGAACGATCTAGATAATGAGCTTGCCTCTATTTCAGAACCTCTTATCATGGGAGGAGATTTCAATTGCATTCGCTTCTTGCATGAGAGAGTCGGTGGTTTAGGTAATCTTCATGCTGATTTAGGGATCTTCAACGATCTCATCATGGTCCATGGTTTGATTGATCTTGGTTACACGGGAGCAGATTTCACTTGGGATGATGATAAATTGAATAAAGGAAAGTCTTCAAAAGACCCGATAAAGTTTTTATGAATCAGGAGGGTCGGATGAAGTGGCCTAACGCTCAAGTTAGACACTTTGCTCGGTTCTCCTCTAACCATTCACCTATACTTTTATCTTTGGAATCTGACTTCCCTTGCAGGAGAGAGATGACCCTTTAGGTTCGAGGCTGCCTGGATGACTCACAATATGATTTCCATCTTATGGTGAAGATGTGTTGGTTCAATAATCCGGAGGTAAGTAAGGCTATCCCGAATCTCAAGTTTTTGCTTATTGTTTGGAACAGATTCGTCTTTGGTAATATCTTTTGCATGAAACACGAAGCTGAAGCCAAACTAGCTAAGATCTAGAAGAGAATAAGTAGGGGTAGTTTTAAACGTCCCTGAAAGGAAGAACTGACGTTCAAAGCTGAGTTAGAGAGTATTTTAGAGCAAGAGAAGACTATTTGGTTCCAGAAATCACGTGAGCAGCGGCTTGAGCACAGGGACCGTAATACCAAGTTCTTTGATACTTCTAGTATTATACGAAGAGGCCATAATAGGGTGACGGGCTTAGAGATCGATGGTGAAGGCTGGGTGGAAGATCAACAAAGACTTGAGCAATATGTTGTTAGTTATTTCAGGGATCTTTATTGCCTAGTGGACCCGCACTTATTACCCGTGTGTCACGTGGATACTCATGAGTTCCCGGTTATTGATGATGTTGATTGAGCTAATATTCAGAAACCAGTAAAGATGGAAGAAGTGTGGCAAGCTGTCAGGAGTATGGGGTGTTTTAAAGCTCCCAAAATTGATGGCTTTCAACCTGTTTTCTTCCAGAAATGTTTGAGTGTTGTTGGTAAGTCGATAAAGGACGAGGTATCCCGATTCTTTGATAGTCAGAATCTTTATGTAGGGATTAATGACACTCTTATCTCCCTTATTGTCAAAGTTAGGAAACTAGAGTCTATCAGCTAGTTCAGACCGATTGCTTTGTGCAATGTTAGTTACAAGATTATTACTAAGGTTCTTGTAAGAAGAATGCAAAACATCATTGGTAATCTTGTAGGTCCTACTTAGTGGAGCTTCATTCCGGGTCACCTTATCCAAGATAATATCGTCCTCATGCAAGAAGTGGTTCACTCAATGAGGAAGAAGAATAATCTAGGAGTGCGTGTCCACCGCTAGAATGCAAGTCATATGGAATGGAGAAGTGACCGAGCAGTTTGTTCCGTAAAGAGGTATTCGACAAGGTCACCCTATTTTACCTTATCTCTTTGTACTATGTGTTGAGAGACTCAGTCATCTCTTCCTACAGTCCGTCGAGAATGGTGACTGGAAACCTATTAAGCTATCCCATGGAGGGCCCCCTTTGTCCCATCTCTTTTATTAGATGACATCATTCTTTTTACGGAAGCATCCTTGGCCCAAATCCGTGCATCATGAGGTGTATTGACATCTTCTTCAAAGCTTCCAGACAGAAATGAGTATCCAGAAATCAAAAACTTTTTGTTTCTCCTAACGTCTTCAAAGACCTTTGTGCTAGCATCGAGAGCCTTAGCGGAGTTGAGTTCGCTAAGAACCTTGGAAATTACCTTGGTGATCCTCATCTCCAAGGGTGCGTCTCCAAGTCCACTTTCGCAAGCTTGTTGGACCGAATTAACAAAAAGTTGAATGGATGGAAAAGTAAGACCCTTAGTTTTGCGGAACGGGTGACTCTCACCAAAGCCGTCCTTACCTTTTCCCACATACTATATGTCCACTCTTATGCTCCCTGCGAGCGTTTGTGGAGAGATCGATAAAATTTGCCGGAATTTTATTTGGGGTCACTTGAAGGGACGAAGGAAGATGCATACCTTCAAATGGAATGTTATTTGCTTACCAAAAGACAGGGGGGGTTTAGGCATCCGGAGCATGATGGAAACTAATCTACCCATGTTTGACAAGCTGGCTTGAAGATTTTTGAAGAGCAATGACACTCTTTGGACTTCAGTCCTCGAGCATAAGTATCTCGCGAGCGCCAGGAGAGACACTCCAATGGCCTCACATGTTTGGAGAAGGATTTACAGAGGCTTAAACCAGGTTGTTTTGAAGGGTGCTAGATGGTCCTTGGGTTGGAAGCTCCATAAATTTTTGGACCGATGTTTGGTTAGGTGAGTCACCTCTAAGTAATTTTTCTCTTCTCCCGATTGAGCGTGATGATTTTCAAAGAAAGGTTATTACATACTGGACTGGGGATCATGATTGGAATTGGGTGGATTTAGAAGGATTCCTGCCTTTTACTACCATTTTTGACGCTTGATGTAGTCAAACCTCTCAGTGTGAGGCCCAGTCACGAGCCATCCTCTTCGTCCACTATCCTCAAAGATGAGATTTGTTGGAGATTTACCCAGGACGGTGAGTATTCCGTCTCGTCAACTTACATATACATCACTGACGCAGAGGATATTCAACACAGTGAAGGTGATATTTTTAAGCTGGTTTGGATGATGAGAATCCAAGAGAAAGTGTTTATTTGGAAGTTGCTGCAGGGTGTTGTTCTAAGTAATTGAAGAGCGCAGGAGACGCCATCTCAGCCGAACAGAGGACTGCTCCCAATGCAATCATGTTACGGAATCACTTCTTCATCTGTTTAGGGAGTGTCACCGTACCATGTCCATGTGGCGAATCATGCATGTGGAAGCATACGTATAGGACTTCTTTTCCATGCAATTTCTTTTTTTTTTTTTGAAATGTTACTTGTATTAAGATGAAGGGGATTTACAAGATGTAGGGAGATGGAATGAAGCAGTACAAGGCTTCAGTGACATTATCATAAGAGAGAACATGAGTGGGGGCTAGAGCAAGTGAATGTCTAGCATTCTAGCAGTAGCTAAGGTTCCAATGAATCGATCTTTCCAGTTATGTGAAAAATGGAGCTTGATTGCGTTAATAGCCTCACTAGCGCAGCAAATGGCTCTGGTAAAGGTGCTATTGTAAACCATATTGTTCCTGGCCTTCCAAGTGAAATATATAAAGGTAGGTATTGATGCATTGCGGATGCATTCAAGGAGATTAGTCCCAGGGTTATGCCTTGAGTTTAGCCAAGGCCAAATATTGTTGAGGTAAGGGGCTGGGTAAGGCATTCTTGTCCATCTAGACATGATGTCTAGCACAAGCGATGAGTAGCTGCACGAGTACCATAGATGATCATCATCCTCCACCGTACTGTTGCACAGTTTGCAAAGGTCACTGTCAGTGATGTTCCATTTCTTGATTCTAGCCAGGGTGGGGAGGCGTTTGTGATTAGCGATCCACGCAATATAACTGCACTTGGGGATGATGTAGTTATGCCAGATAACTTTACAGAATGTGAAGCTGAGGGTGGAAGGCTGAGGAGTGAAAATCGAGTAAGTTGCTTTAGTACAGAAGGTGCCATTGCTGTTTGAAATGTAGGACGTACGGGTTCTGGAAGAGGAGTTAGGGATTTCATCCCTAATTTTGAGTATACATTTCCAGTGAAAGCTATGATGAGGCTTAGCTTGGCAATCCCAGATGCTATGATGTTTGAGGATGTGCTTGATGATCCAAGTATTCCAAAAGTTATCTCCTCCTCTATCAATGTCATGAATAAGTCTGCAAATTGATACCTTGTTTCTGGCTTTAAGATCAGGGAATCCAAGGCCACCATTCAATTTGGACGTGCAGACAGTAGACCAGGCAATTAGGGCACGCTTACTGCAGTCATTTCCGGACCAAAGGAAGGATCTGATCAATGATTGAATCTTGTTAAGGATCAAGTCCGGAAGAAGGAACATTGAGCACCAGTATTGGTTTATTGGGACGAGAATGGATTTAATAAGTTGTGCACGGCCCGCATACGATAGAAGCTTTGCACTCCAAGACTGGATACGCTTCGTGAGCTTGTTAATCAAAGGGAGGTAATCCGACAAGGAGAGCCTGCAGCTACCCACAGGGACGCCAAGATAGTGAAAGGGCAAGGTACCAATAGTGATTCCGGTAGCCTGAGAAGCAAGGGTCTGACTAGCATTCGACATACCTCCCATGAAGATGGCAGATTTAGCAAGGTTGATCTGCAGCCTAGAGAAGGTTCCAAATGCATCGACAGTGTTCTTGAGAATATAGATAGAGGTCAAATCACCCCTGCAAAATAGCATTATGTCATCGGCAAATGATAGATGGGTGATGGGTGGTGAGAAACATTTTGGATGGTGATTGAAATTGGTATTTGTGGTGCTTTGGCGGATCATATGGGAGAGGTATTCAATGGCAATGGTGAAAAGAAGAGGGGAGAGTGGACAGCCCTGCCGGAGACCCCTATATCCCTTGAAATGACCTTTTAACGAGCCATTTAAGTTTATGGAATAGGTTGCAGTTGTAATGCACTCCCTGATCCAGTGAATGAAAACTCCAGGGAAGCCCATCTTGGATAGGCAGTGTAATATGAACTCATGACTTATAGTGTCAAAAGCCTTAGTGATGTCGATCTTCAAAGTTGCTCTGGGGGAAATGTGCTTTCTGTTGTACTTATTGAGAAGCTCTTGGCATATAAGGACACTGTGTTTGATGGATCTGTCTTTGACGAAGGCACTCTGATAGGTACCAATGATGCTAGGCAGAATGGCATTGAGGCGAGAGGAGACAATCTTAGCAATGGTTTTATATGTGGTGTTACAGCAAGAAATTGGTCTATAATCCGCAGGAGAAGTTGGATTGTCGATCTTTGCAATAAGGGAGATGGAAGCGTGGTTGACTTGTTTGAGTAATCTTCCCTCAGAGAAGAAATCCTCAATGGCCTCAATAAAATCATCCTTGATGATACTTGTTCGCCCCTAGAGGTGTGTGCAAATAAGCTTTAAATTTATAAAACTAGAATCAAGCAAGCGAACCCGCAGTGTACGGATCGACGTAGTTAAGCAAGAATTCCAGAGTATCGAACACAGGGATTTGGGTGGGAACGAACTCGATTGCAGGTTATCAAGCAAGTAAATATGAGAGTTTGCAAATATTGGGAAAACAACAATCCTAAAGATCCAGGTATTCAGATGTGGCAATCGATTCAAGATATACTTAATGATGTAAAGACAGAGTTGAGATATGCAAGGTATACTAATGTAAGGTAATCGTACGGTGAAGTTCCAAAAACCCTTTGTGACTCACCTACAAGGCACTCTCTATACAGGTTGTTGAGGCTCAATATAGAAAGATTCTAAAGGCGAGAATTAGTATCAAATACCCAAACTTATAACCTAAAGATCAAGACTAACTTAACCGATTGAGGTTGTTGAGGCTCACAATCGAGGTAGAGGTTGTTGAGGCTCACTACCATCTAGAAAAGACAAGTCTAAACTAAGCTAAAGCAAATCTTTAACTTTGGATTAAAGTAAAAGCAGGTTCGTAAACTTGAGGGAAATTACGGTTGGATCTTGAGATTCCACGGTCGTGGAACTCAAGAACAGCCCGTAATTTGGGGTTGTCGACGATATTTCTCCAACTCTCAGGGTCTAATCTGTTTGCGATCAATCTATCATCATCTAAGCCACAACTATCAACCCTTCACCTTAGAATTGTTTAGGGTTTTTAGCCAATAATCATCATGTTAATTTCAATTCAAGAATTAAAAGATAAAAAGATGAAAACTTTCAAGAACTTTCAACGATCTTTAATTTAATCTCAAAGTCACAAAGAGAACAAGTAATGTCAAAAGATTCAAAGTATAACAAACAATCACCACCTTAGGAAAGAAGAGAAAACGGGATGTCAATCCGTTTTCCAAATCAAACCTAATCAAGAAGAGAGATCTTCTTGCAAAATCTTCCAAAAACTTCGATCTTCCGCAAATCCGAAGGTCTCCACAGCAATCTCCACCTAAAGTGCGAGATTAGGGAATTCCAAAAACACGAACTTCGATCTCCAAGAGACGTCAATTGCTTCCCCCGCAAAACTAGCGAAGAGTCTTCGTCCCAATGTCGATGTGCGACGATCGTCAGCCGGCGGAAGTGAGGATCTAAGCGATGATGACTCAGGGTAAGCGAAGATGTAAGCGATGATGACGGAATCTCCTTTCTTCCGTATTTTTATAATGCAGGGCAAAGTGCCGGCCCGGCCCAATCTTTAAAAGATCGTGGCTTCGAAGTGTGGCGAAAAGATTCGCCAAGATCACGGTCGTGGAAGTGTTCCACGACCGTAATTTAGAGCGTGGAAACAAATACGGTTTGCAACGTATGTTCCACGGCCGTGTAATCCCCTGGAATGAACACGAATTTCTGACTCCAAATCCACGGCCGTAACTCTGAACGTGGTTTGTGATACGGCCGTATTTTAGGGCGTAATTTAGGGAAAGAACGTGATTCTTCCCTAAACTCGTGCATTCCTCAATCTAAGACTCCAAATTGCTTCCAAAGAGTGTCCTCGATCTATGGACATATCAACTCAACTATCCTTTGCTCGATTCCGTTCGGAAATAGCTCCAAATCACCTATAATCAACATAGAACTAGTGTAGACATCCATATCGACAATATAGGTAATACTAGCTCACATATGCACAAAGATCAATCAAAGACTATCAATATGAATCAAATACGTTTAGAAAACGTGCCTAAAATATCACAATATTTCATGCTAACAAATAACCCCATACTTAACACTTGCTTGTCCCTAAGCAAGGTATTTCAAAAAGCTTTAAAACAAGAGTTAGGTTGAAATATGTGTACCTTCTTTTGGAGGAATGTGACTTCTAAGGAATAGATCATTCTCAAACCTTGCTTCAATCGTTTTTCAAACTTTCACACACTTAATCAAAGAGTAAAAGGCAAGGAAAATTCATGAACCGATTTAACTTCTAAACAAGCATTATAACCTTCAAACATTATCAAAATCAATCACAAGAAACTTTAATTTAGATCACCAAGTCATATATCATTCTTTTGATCTTAAGGACTTTCAAAGAAAAGGTCTAGAATATGGAAGGGAAGGGAAAACTTTAAGGGAAAGTGGTGCATAAATCCGGGAAAGTGGACAACTACCTTCTTCTTCTTATGCGGTTCCCGCAACACTTCAACTTAGAGCTTCGCTCTCTTCCTTTCATTTTTCGACTTTACTTTTGGAGTTATGGATAGAGGTGCACAAAAACCGAAGCCTAGGAGATCGGCGTTTCTCAAATTTGCAAGAGATGCCTCAAACCCTTAGCGCACATACCATAATCCGCTAGGAATATCGCTCAATTCGACTTTGGCAAGACACAAACACCCGGCTATGTGAATGGTGCCGAGTTACTCATCGTCATGATGGACTTCCCCAAACCTACAATTTCTTTCTATTCAATTGATTGCAAATAATTGCTCTCATGGCCCTCCCACATCAAACATGCCTTTTTCTCATTCACTTCTTCCAAATTCCCGGATAGGTAAAGGAGGCTATGTTCGCTCCAAACGGTGTGTGCAAGCTTTAAATTTATAACCCTAGACTTAAGCTTAAAACAAGGATGCGAACCCGCAGTGTACGGGTCAATCGTAGTAAAAGCAAGAAAATTCCAGGGGTCGATCACAGGGACTTGGTGAAACAAAGTCAACACGGTATGCTAATGTCAATACTAACCACAAGAGCAATTAACACAATCAAAGATGAATAAGATGTCAAATAAGCAAACATGCAATTCTAGGGATTAAAGCATCAAGTTCTGGTTCCAACTCAAGATCTATAGATAAGCGGACAAAGCTGAGATTTTGCGTGGGGAAGGCGTTACTAAAGTGGAGTAGATCACCGGGTAAGTCTCACTACACACTAATCCTAAACCGTAACTCCTATTACCGGGTAAGTCTCTAGGAATCAAGATAAAGAACTATAACCTCAAACTAACATACCATCTAAGGGAATAGAATCAACCTTTACCGGGTAAGTCTCAGGCTAACTCACAAGGATGGGATGGAAGCACACTCAAACCCCAATAAAGGATAAACCTTTATTACCTACACTTATGATCGTTAATACACAAACTAAGGAATTACCGGGTAAGTCTCATCCTAAGCTTGCATTGAACCAGGAAGGTGTAATAAGAGTAGGATTTTAGCAAACTCTAACACTTAACTTTCTGTTTTAGGTCGGATAAGTCACCTCGGTCAGAAGAATTCCACCCCGGCCGAGATGTTCATCAACCGAACGAGATGCTTAGGGTTAAGGTTAAAGACTCGAACTTTCAGGATCCTACTGGAATCTAAGATTATTCTATCATTGTTTTTCCCACAACCTTCAGCCAATCACCCTAGAATCACACAAGGAAATTAGCCACTCATCATCATAATGAAAGTATTAAATATATGGAAAGAAGGTGAATATTTGAACAAAGAAGAATTTAAGGAAAAGACTTCAATAACTGAATCAAATATCACAACAAAGCGTTCCTTGGATAATAATCCAAAAAGACAAGACAACAATTGAGGGAATCGAAGACAATCTTACAAAACCCTCCAATAAAGCTATAAAAGCTATGGACTTCAATCTTCCTTCAACCTTCAAAAAGGTTCTTCAAAAGCTCCCAAATTGGAGTATACCGCTGCTGCTGCGTGTGTGGGGTGATAGCCGGTGTATGCGGGATCCGCTGCGTCGTATGCGAGATGTTGGATTTGTGAAAATCCAACCCTTTTTATAGGAAAATAACCCTCCAAAGATAAAATATCTTATAAAGATATATTCCCATAAAAATAGGTAAAATATATGATTCTGCATATCTCCTTCCTTCCAGAAGCTCAGCCCAAAAATATAAGATCACTTTCCAAATTTAAAAGATCTCTTCCAAGAATAAAATATTCTCGCCGCGTCCTAGGTATTCGCCTCGGTCGAGTCGGCGTCTCTGGATCGCCTCGGTCGAGGTGAACCTCTGGTCAACCGAGGTGAATCACTACAGAATGTGAAATCTCTCGAATCTGCTCCAAAGTGAATCTTCAATCCATGGCTATGCTTCCTGGATGTAGCTCCAAATGACTCTTGACTTCTTTTGCTCCTTTTTGATGCAAAACGTACCATATTACCTGCAATTACAACGAAACTAGGTGTAGACCTCGATTCTCGCAAAGGTAGATGAAATGGTAGTAAAATCACATAATGTACATACAAACATGCAGAATATGAAAGATAAAACGTCCAAACAAACCCCAAAATATAGACTATAATTCATGCTATCAAAATACCCCATACTTAGCCCTTGCTTGTCCCCAAACAAGTTCCTCATATAGAAAACAAGATAGAATGGATTATAAGTCAAGAAAATCAATGAAAAAGTCTTTCAAAAACATTTTATGGAGTGCAACTATCATAGATCACTCTAAGAGAATACTTCCTGGAATTAAAAACTTAATATGATCAAACCATTTTATAAACATAAGAAAGTTGTTCATCTTTGCATAAAATCATAGAATGCATAATAAATCATAATTATCAAAATTAATCATGTATAATCCAGTTTAAACCACTAAGTCAATCAACAAGCTCAAGGTCTCAAGGGCTTCCCAAAAGAAAAGGTCAAGAAACGTGTAGGGTAGGGATGTATGTAAGGAAATGTGGTGCTAGAATCCGGGAAAAGGATGAACTTCACTTTCACTTTGACTTGCAACATCTTCCACCAATAAGCTTTGCTTATCTCACACTTTTTCTTTTTTTTTTTACTTTACTTTTTGGGATGCATGGACAGAGGTGCACAATAACCGAAGCCTAGGAAATCTGCAATCGTCAATTTCTTGAGATGCATCAAACCCTTGATGCACATACCATGACCCGTTAGGAATATCGCTCAATCCGACTTTGGCAAGACACAAACACCCGGCTATGTGAATGGTGCCGAGTTACTCATCTTCATGATTGACTTCCCCAAACCTATTATTGCTTTCTAACACTTCACTTCCAGCCCACTCTTCAACTTTAACTTGCTTTCACCACTTCGCTTGCTTCCAAATTCCCGGATAGGTAAAGGGAGGCAAAATGTATATGAGGGGCTAAGCATGATCAAGAAGAAGAAGAAGAAGAGGATGAATTGCCTTGGTCTTTCCAAGAAGAATGTGAGAGAACTTAACCTGCGGTGTCAACCTTCAAATTCAACATAATTTGGATAAAAACAAAGTATTAAACATGCTAATAATTTCAAACAAAGCATTTAGCAACTTAAACATATTATAAAACCTTTCAAACACACAAAGAATTTAAAAACAGTAGGTAAACAAGATCTTCACTGAGATCATATCCAGATTAGTGGCAAAAAATCGTTTTCGAAAACTTTCTGTTACGCCGCCTCGGTCGAGGTGTTCTTGGTTCAACCGAGGTGAAACACCTCGTTTCGCCAGAATCTCCCCGGTCGAGGTCAAAAATATTTTTTTTTTTTTAAAACCAATTTTTTTTATTTTCGGTTCGGTTTCGACGTTTTTCTCAATCAAATAATCTGTAGGTATGCATGTAATATCAGATAATCATATAAAGGCAAGTGAAGCATAAATATGAAAGTATCCGATAAATATAATACATCAAAAGGTATCGAATACATCAAGTAGTCACGTAGTCAAATAATACATCAAATACCCCATACTTGAGACACACTGTCCCAGTGGGTATAATAAAAGTCTAAATGAAAGAGGACTCACCGGATAAAGAGCCGAACTGCATAAAAATATAATAAATAAAACCCTGCAGCTCCTCAGTAGTCCTGATCCGGTGGTGGTGGTGGTATGTAGGGGAACTGAGTCGGATCATAGGGATAGCCCATGATATGCTGGAACTGTAGCTGAGCCATCATGTGCTGATGATGCTGCCGCTCCTGCATCTCGCGGATATCCAATGAAAGTGCAGCATATGAGTCGATAACCTGATCCGTCAGGTCATCGATCCGTCGGTGTGCAGCTCTGTCCCTAACTCCCCGCCTCCTGCGCCTAGCGGGCCTGACTGGAGAAGTCTCAGCTGGCGCCGGCTCAGTGTCCTCCTCATCCTCATCCAGATCAATAATGGGAGGCGCGCTCGTCCCTGCTGTATCTGTACCTGTGTCCATCGGGACGCCGCCTCCTCTCTCATCAACTGTCTCATCGTCGTCATCCTCATCCTCAGCCTCCTCTGCAGGGGCAGCTGCTCCCTCTCTGTAGTCCTCCATAAGTGGAGCCCATGCTGTCTGCCAGAAATGCGGATCGGAGACAGAGAACTGTGCAGACCATCTGATGCCCTGAGGTGCAGTCCGCTCCCAAGGCATGGCAACGTAGGGTGTAGTCAGCCCACGGGGAACTAGGATCCTCCGTGTAATCATCTCCTGCAATCCCAGCGGCTTCGGAGCCGCTGCCAATGTGCATATGTTGAGGTCCATCCCGTGGTAAGTGGCGATGTGGGTGACTAGACCTCCACATCAAATATCTCCCTTCGCCTTGGCCTTGATCCTATGCAGATCCTCTGCTAGGAGCAAGCCAAAGTCTGGGAAGCCTCCTGTAACCATGCAATATAAGGAGAAGAGCTCACCCTGTCTGATCTTCTGGGGCGTCTCAGTACGCGCCAGAAGTGTCTCACTGAAGATCCTGTGGGCAAGTCTGAAGGCTGGGTGAAAGATGACCTTCTCCCTGGAATCTCCAGGGCGCCATCTGTCTACATGAGTAGTAATGTGGGCTATCTGTCCCCAGAACTCCCTAGCTACGGATCGGGAGGGGAAGTCTACAGCGGTGGGGGTAGGAAAGCCAAAGATCTCTCTCCAAATCTCTAAAGGAACTATGAAGTTCCGGCTCATCAACCGGTACTTCACAGATCGCTCTGTGGGAAGGTAGGAGAAGGAGCTAACAAACTCGAGTGTCGGCTCTATGTAAGCTGGGGCTCGGATCTCAGTAAACTGATCCAGCCCGACGGTAGCAATCATCCTCCTAAGGTCAGCATCTAACCCTAGGCAGTCAAAAGCTGATACATCCAGAAATCGCGGTGCGATGACTGGACGCCCAGCTATCCTCTCATAGTCTACCCGGCATCTCTCGTGGATAACCGGGCGGTAGGGACGGGATGAGGAAGGAGAAGGGGAAGGGGAGGATCTATCTCTAAGAGCTAAACGGCGTTCTGAACTCATTTTCAAACTCACTGTCAGACTACCTCGGTCGACTGACAACTCCAAGAATCACCTCGACCGAGGTGCAGAACGACTGGACCGAGGCGAAGACAGTTCGATTTCCACTCTCTGATTTTCAGTTCTTTTCCCCCTAAAATCACTACCGATGCTTCCTAAGGGGTACTTATAGATTTCCTCAACAGAATCAAGGGCAACCAAAGCCCAAATTACAGAAAACGAACGAGTTAGGTTTTTCGAACGTTTTTACCTCGTTTCGGTCGAAACACTCAAATTTCTTGCAGATCTGTAGTTGCAATCGATTCCTCTACCCCTCAATTGCAGTTTGGAAGCAGAAATCGTCGAAAACGAGTGAGAAACGAACAAGCGAAGTGCCTCTGTTCTGCCGCGGTCGAAATGGGGTAAAAAGGGTGAAAGGTAATTTTTCCCCTTTTTTATACCGTTCCTGGATCTGCTGTCACCTCGGTCGAGATGGTCTCGACTGGACCGAGGTGATGTGGACCGAGGCGGTTCTGCAGAAACCCTAGTCGCCTCGGTTGCTTCAAGAATCAACTCGGTCGAGGTGTTCTGACAGTGACCGAGGTGCTTCTGTCTTCTCAGATTCTCGAACTTCTGTCCTTCCTGATGTGCTCCTTCCTGTTGTCTGTCCAGAATGCCAAAAGCAAAGCAAAGCAAAGCAAAAACAAAAACTATCTAAGTTAGACTAGAAAACGGGAAAGAAGAGCAATACCTTGGGTTGCCTCCCAAGAAGCGCTTGATTTAAGGTCGCTAGCTGGACCATAATGCGTCTCAAAGGAGGTAGGAGGTGCCCTCACCCCATACTTCACCTCCATCGTGGGGTGAAGTAAGTAGATCCATCAAACGCTCCAAGACGTGCAAGTGCTCATCGGGGAATGAATCGTCTATGGGTGGGCTATCCGTCTCGCGGGAAGATTCCGGTAGCCGGCTGAGGTGATCCGCAACTGAATTCTCGGATCCCTTCTTATCGCGGATCTCTAGGTCAAACTCTTGAAGCAAGAGAATCCATCGAATAAGACGCGGCTTGGCATCTTTCTTAGCCATCAAGTAACGAATGGCTGCATGGTCGGTGTAGACAATGACTTTCGCCCCTACTAGATAGGAATGAAACTTCTCGAAAGCATATACAACCGCCAGTAACTCCTTTTCGGTGGTAGCGTAGTGGCGTTGTGCTTCATCTAGCGTCTTGCTAGCATAGTAAATGGCGGTGGTCCGTCCATCCTTCTTCTGCCCAAGCACCGCTCCTACGGCTACATCGCTAGCGTCACACATGACCTCAAAGGGCAAGGTCCAATCAGGAGGCTGGATAATGGGAGCGGAGATCAACGCTTCCTTAATCTTGTAAAAAGCATCAAGACACTCCTGCGAAAACTCAAAAATAACATCTTTATTCAAGAGGTTAGTTAGAGGTTTAGAAATCTTGGAGAAGTCCTTGATGAATCTCCTGTAGAAACCTGCATGCCCGAGAAAACTCCTCACACCTTTAACAGAACAAGGAGGAGGGAGTTTCTCAATAGTCTCGATCTTAGCTCGATCGACCTCAATACCTCGATTAGAAACGAGGTGTCCTAGCACAATGCCTTCGTTAACCATAAAATGACACTTCTCCCAATTCAAAACAAGGTTAGTGTCTTCACATCTTTTAAGCACTAGAGAAAGGTTAGATAGGCAATTATCAAAAGAGGAACCATATACAGAAAAATCATCCATAAATACCTCCATGATCTCCTCTATGTACTCGGAAAAGATAGCCATCATGCATCGCTGGAAGGTAGCTGGTGCATTGCACAATCCAAATGGCATCCTCCGATAGGCAAACGTCCCCCATGGACAAGTGAAAGTGGTCTTCTCCTGATCATCCGGATGGATAGGAATCTGGAAGAATCCACTATAGCCGTCCAAGTAGCAAAAGTGTGAATGCTGGGCTAACCGTTTGAGCATTTGATCAATGAAGGGAAGCGGAAAATGATCCTTCCGAGTAGCCGTGCTCAGCTTCCTATAGTCGATGCAAACTCTCCAGCCCGTAACGGTCCTTGTTGGGATCAACTCGTTGTTCTTATTCGTCACAACGGTCATCCCTCCTTTCTTCGGAACGACATGCACCGGGCTAACCCACTTGCTGTCCGAGATAGGATAAATAATACCTGCATCCAACAACTTAAGAACTTCCTTCTTCACAACCTCTTTCATGATCGGATTTAACCGTCTTTGAGGTTCTCGTGAAGTCTTATGATTATCTTCCATTAGAATTCTATGCATGCAGAAAGAAGGTTTAATGCCAATAAGATCATCCGTGGTGTAACCTATGGCTTTTCGATGCTTTCTCAGGACATGCATTAGCTTAGTTAATTCAGAATCGGAAAGAGAAGCACTAACAATAACGGGATAAGTAGAATCCGGCCCAAGAAAGATATACCTCAAGTGACTAGGGAGTTGTTTAAGCTCCACAACTGGGGGTGCTTTCTGAGAGGGATCTGTGCTTCCTCTTTCCAGTGGAGTGGTGTCAGAAACTGGACTAGATGCAGTCTCAGTTTGAATCGTCTCGCTGTCGATCTCGGTCGAGGCACAAAGGCGTTGACCGAGGTGTTCTTCAGACGCCTCGCTCTGTCCAGAAGGTGCCTCGGTCGAGGTACTGCTACTGGATCCGAGGCTGGAATTCTTCGTTTCCTGGACTAGCTTCTCAATTTTAGCTCCTGGATCCTCTTCCAGTGCCCTCAAGCTTTGTATATCTGCATCACAAGAAGCATCTATACCTTCCTCCATTAAACTAAAGCTAATAACTCTTTCGAGTGGGTCGTTAATAAGGATAGAGCTCACCAATTCTCTTGATTCTTCTTCATCGTAGATGTTGAAGATATCATCAGTTAGTTGCTCCCCTTTCATGGCTGCAAGTAGTGCGAACTCTACCTCATCGCCACCAACGTTGAATTTCAACTTGGCGTTCTTGCAATCCACATTGCAACCCGAAGTTGCTAGAAATGGCCTCCCGAGAATGATGGGAACAGGATAATCTGCGGGAATGACAAGTACGACAAAATCTATAGGTAGATAGAAGTTACCTAACTTGACCGGAACGTCTTCCAAAATGCCCACGGGATGGGTGATGGAGCGATCCGCCATGTAGAGTCGAAACTTGACCGGTTTGGGCTCTCCAAGACCGATCTTAGTGCATAGCTCCAGCGGGATGATGCTCACGCTGGCTCCTAGATCACAAAGGGCTTCACAAGTGACATCCCCAACTTGAATGGGGATGCAAAATGAGCCGGGATCTCTCAATTTAGGTGGCATCTTCTCCTTCATGATCTTTATGAGTTCCGAAGATTTAGATGTCATCCTAACTTCACCAACATCCTCCAGCTTCCTCTTCCTTGATAAGATCTCTTTTAAGAACTTCCCATAGGCGGGCATACCTAGAATAGCATCAAGGAAAGGAATGTTAATATGTAGCTTATTCATCAAGTCAAGGAACTTACCAAAGTGCTTGTCTAGATGTGCTCTGGCTCTGGACTGAGGGAATGGAAGTGGTGGTTTATATGCAGGAGGTGGAACATAAGTTTCTGTCGTTCCTCCTGCTTTCTGTTGCTCTGCCTCGGTTGGCATCTCGGTCGAGGTGTTCTT
This sequence comes from Fagopyrum esculentum, assembly GCA_033239045.1. Classification (NCBI taxonomy): domain Eukaryota; kingdom Viridiplantae; phylum Streptophyta; class Magnoliopsida; order Caryophyllales; family Polygonaceae; genus Fagopyrum; species Fagopyrum esculentum. The sequence continues at coordinate 156,114,608 of BSUD01000001.1, forward strand.
CGACTGGATCTGGACCGAGGTGGTCTGCGTCGAGCGAGGTACTGGATCGGCAGTTTCGAGTCCACTCCTCGTCGTTATGGCCATACACTGTCCCTTAGGGTTGGTTTCCGTCTTTGCTGGAAGCTTCCCTGGATCTCTTGGCGCTTCATTCGCCCTATTAGCAAGTTGTTGTTCAAGGGACTTTTGGGCCCTCGAAAATGAAGTCATAGAATTCTCCATAGCGCCAAGCTTGATCAAGATTGCCTCCAGAACTGCGTCCTTCTTTTCCGGCTGAGACGAACTTGATCCTTGCCCTTGGCTTTTCAATGGAGTGGAAGAAGAATAAGGGGAAGAGAGGAAAGGATTAGAGGAATCATTAGAATTGGAGTTTGAAAAATTGCTACCGTGGTTTTGATTATTCGCCCTCCAGTTGTTGCTATTGGATCCTCTATTGTTGTTGTTGTAGTTGTTGTTTCGGGGTCCGTTGTTGTTGTTACGGTACCCGTTATTGTTGTTGTTGTTCCTTTGCCCTTGCTCTTCCTTCTTAGTTTGAGCCATCAAGAGCTCCTTCAATTGCTTCACGTCATTCTTCAATGATGTGAGTTGATTGTTGTTGGGTTGAGTCTCTTGAAAGTTGACTCTTTTTACTCCACCTTCAGCTCCTTGGTGGGTATACTTCTCCATGTGCAAGGCTTGCTTCTCAATGAAGTCCCATGCATCATCAATCGCCATGTCCATGAAGGTACCGGCGGAGAGTAGTTGGAGATTGAACTGGGTGTTTCCGTCCAGCCCTTTGAAGTAGATCTCCAACAACTCGATCTTTGGAATCCCATGATGTGGGCAATCCAAAAGAATATCCTTGAACCGCTCCCAAGATTTGGACAAGCTCTCCTTGTCCTTCATGATGAAAGCATTGATCTTCCCTCTCATTTCAGCAGTCTTTGAGGGGGGGAAGAATTTGGTCAGGAATTCTGTAGTCATCTCTTCCCATGTGCTAATTTTTCCTGGAGGAAGAGATTGATACCAAGTAAGAGCTCTATCTTTTAAAGAAAAGTAAAAAGGTCTTAGCTTGTAGTTGTTATTTTCAATTCTAGAAGGCCGCAAGGTCTCCATCAAGATCTCGTAGTTTTAAAGATGTTGATGCGGCGACTCCTTCTCTAGCCCTCCGAATTGACATTAGCGAATCATAGCTAGAACTTGCGGTCGAAGTTCGTAGTCATGATCCGCTGGATCTCCTAGGTTCACCCCTGGACGCCTCAGCTGCTGATTAGGGTCCATCCTTTGACCTAGGGTTTGCGGGTTTCCTGCAAGAAGAACATCTCGGACTGGTATCCGAGGTGGATGTGCATCGACCGGGGCGTCGGGTACTGGAATATGCCTCGGTCGAGGATCAACTACTGGATCCTGCATCGGTCGAAGTAGAATCTGGTTCCGAATGGCTGCAATCTCAGCTTCGATTGCTGCAGTCCTGGCTTGATTCTCTTCTTTCTCTTGCCTTAGCTCTTCTTTACTGAGACGTAGCAGCTCCTGCGTCTCTCTCAATTGGGCCGCAAGATCGTGATCGTCTTGTTGGGCCATTTTCGCTTCTCTTAAGCGTCGCTTGTATGTCTTTTCCGGTTCGGGATCGTAAGGAACGATTTCCTTCCCAGCGCGGGTTCTTCGCATATACCTAAGAAAGAACCTGCAAAAGTAACTCAAGTAGAGTGGTTAGATGAAACGGGGCAAATGCCCCAAGAGCAAACCGTACCGGCTCGGTCTAGACCAAGTCCCCGGCAACGGCGCCAAAAACTTGTTCGCTCCAAACGGTGTGTGCAAGCTTTAAATTTATAACCCTAGACTTAAGCTTAAAACAAGGATGCGAACCCGCAGTGTACGGGTCAATCGTAGTAAAAGCAAGAAAATTCCAGGGGTCGATCACAGGGACTTGGTGAAACAAAGTCAACACGGTATGCTAATGTCAATACTAACCACAAGAGCAATTAACACAATCAAAGATGAATAAGATGTCAAATAAGCAAACATGCAATTCTAGGGATTAAAGCATCAAGTTGTGGTTCCAACTCAAGATCTATAGATAAGCGGACAAAGCTGAGATTTTGTGTGGGGAAGGCGTTACTAAAGTGGAGTAGATCACCGGGTAAGTCTCACTACACACTAATCCTAAACCGTAACTCCTATTACCGGGTAAGTCTCTAGGAATCAAGATAAAGAACTATAACCTCAAACTAACATACCATCTAAGGGAATAGAATCAACCTTTACCGGGTAAGTCTCAGGCTAACTCACAAGGATGGGATGGAAGCACACTCAAACCCCAATAAAGGATAAACCTTTATTACCTACACTTATGATCGTTAATACACAAACTAAGGAATTACCGGGTAAGTCTCATCCTAAGCTTGCATTGAACCAGGAAGGTGTAATAAGAGTAGGATTTTAGCAAACTCTAACACTTAACTTTCTGTTTTAGGTCGGATAAGTCACCTCGGTCAGAAGAATTCCACCCCGGCCGAGATGTTCATCAACCGAACGAGATGCTTAGGGTTAAGGTTAAAGACTCGAACTTTCAGGATCCTACTGGAATCTAAGATTATTCTATCATTGTTTTTCCCACAACCTTCAGCCAATCACCCTAGAATCACACAAGGAAATTAGCCACTCATCATCATAATGATAGTATTAAATATATGGAAAGAAGGTGAATATTTGAACAAAGAAGAATTTAAGGAAAAGACTTCAATAACTGAATCAAATATCACAACAAAGCGTTCCTTGGATAATAATCCAAAAAGACAAGACAACAATTGAGGGAATTGAAGACAATCTTACAAAACCCTCCAATAAAGCTATAAAAGCTATGGACTTCAATCTTCCTTCAACCTTCAAAAAGGTTCTTCAAAAGCTCCCAAATTGGAGTATACCGCTGCTGCTACGTGTGTGGGGTGATAGCCGGTGTATGCGGGATCCGCTGCGTCGTATGCGAGATGTTGGATTTGTGAAAATCCAACCCTTTTTATAGGAAAATAACCCTCCAAAGATAAAATATCTTAGAAAGATATATTCCCATAAAAATAGGTAAAATATATGATTCTGCATATCTCCTTCCTTCCAGAAGCTCAGCCCAAAAATATAAGATCACTTTCCAAATTTAAAAGATCTCTTCCAAGAATAAAATATTCTCGCCGCGTCCTAGGTATTCGCCTCGGTCGAGTCGGCGTCTCTGGATCGCCTCGGTCGAGGTGAACCTCTGGTCAACCGAGGTGAATCACTACAGAATGTGAAATCTCTCGAATCTGCTCCAAAGTGAATCTTCAATCCATGGCTATGCTTCCTGGATGTAGCTCCAAATGACTCTTGACTTCTTTTGCTCCTTTTTGATGCAAAACGTACCATATTACCTGCAATTACAACGAAACTAGGTGTAGACCTCGATTCTCGCAAAGGTAGATGAAATGGTAGTAAAATCACATAATGTACATACAAACATGCAGAATATGAAAGACAAAACGTCCAAACAAACCCCAAAATATAGACTATAATTCATGCTATCAGGCTAATATTTCAATGAGGAGTTAGATGATCAAAGAAAGAAGAAAGAAAGTATCGAATTGCCTTAATCATTTCAACAAGAAGTATAGGAACTTATAATGTGATTTCAACTTCAATTTTCTAGCATGATTTAGGTAACATTTTCACATTATAAAACTTGCAAAAGAGGTAATATTTATTCATTCAAATCCTTTTCAATTCACAATCCTTTTAAGTATGCAATTGTCATCAAACTCAATTCGCAAGTAGTGATTATCATGAAAATCATCTCAATTCATTAGAAGCACAAAATTTTCAAAATTTTTCGATTTTTATGGGTTTTTAAAGTTCTTTTTCATGCAATGCGAGAATGAAACGTGTAACACATAATGAACATGCAATGATAGTCTCGAAATGAAAGCAACATAGAGAGTAGAGTTATTACAAATTTTTAGTACATCCCACCCCATACTTAGGACGAACATTGTCCCTAATGTTCAAAAGAAAGAACAAAAGAAAGAAAAGAAACTCACAAGTGGTGGCGGGAATGTCTAAAACAACGATCATGCATCGATCACTGCGGCGCCGGCGGAGGTGGGAATGGAGAGAAACTCGGATCATAGAACCGCCCAAACTGCTGGCGGTAGACGTCCCTCATCATGTGGTCAAGGTCGTCTAGGCGTCCGTCTCTAGCATCCGCCCGGATCTCTAGCGCTCCTACTCTCTCTGAAAGTCCGGTAGCCCAATCCGGCATCCTCTCATACCATCCCGGGGCGTGATCATACCATGCGGGGGCATCGGCCGGTGTTGGCGCTGGTGGTGGCGGTGGTGCTGTTGGCTGCGTCGTGGACCAAGGAGGGGGTGTGTCGTACCAAGTGGGAGGTGTAGTCATCCACGTGGGCCTCTCACTCACGCTAGCGCGGCGAGATGACGAGCCTGAAGCTCTAGCTGGGCGTGGAGAGCGCCTAGGTACATCCCGGGCCGCCTCCGGCTGATCCGGAAACGTGCCGAACTCCTGCTCCGCTCCTCCACCACTCTCGTACTGATCTCCCATGTCCTCCTCATCCACAACCGGTGGTGGAACGTAAGGGGGAACTACTAGCCTGTTCGCATGCATCGCAGCGAACGTCTCCTTACAATTGTGGCGTCCCGCCACAATGGAATACTCCGGCAGCCACTCAATACCCCTACCCGTCCTAGTCTCCCAAGGCATGCCCGCATAAGGCGGACCTCTATGTGTGGGGAAGATGAGTCCCCTAACCATAAAAGCATGTAGCCCTAAGGGAACCGCCGGTATACGGGTGCAAGCGGAAAAATCTACACCAAGCGTCCTAGCAATGTGGGTCACTATCCCACCATACCCAATGTTCCCCTTCTTCTTGTTCTTGAGCTTGCTCATCGTAGCAGCCAAGAGGGTAGCACAATCTGCACGGCGTCCATAAAGCATACAATAGAGCAAGAATAGCTCATCCGTCTTGATCTTTTGGGGCGTCTCCGTCCTAGGAAAGAGACACTCCGAAAGAACACGGTGAGCTATCTTCAAGGCTAGATGGTACATCAATCTAGCCTTGGTATCAGCGGGTTGCCAACGGTCCTCGTCGGCGTATATCATCGCAATTTCCTCCCAAAAATCCTTAGGGTAGACACCACTAGGGAATCGACCATTGTAGGTCTCATGGAACCCGAAAATGGTCCCAAACTCAACAATACTCAAATGATAGTCTCGTTCCATGAGACGGAAGGAGACGGTCCTATCAACGTGGCTGTGCTCGAAAGATGTCACAACCTCCCGGGTAATCTCCTCATAGGCGTCTTCACGAATGTTCGTGAAGACAATCAATCCGGCTCTATCCAAGAGCCATGTAAGATCCTCAACTATGTTGAGAGGATGTAGATCCTCCAACAACAAATACCTAGGACCTATCACTGTCCTCTCCTTGATCCGGTCTAGTGCAACAAGGTGGTTCTCATGTATGGTGGGGATGCTAGGGTGAGGAGGTGAAGATGGAGGTGAAGGTGAGGATGGTAGTGAGGGAGATGAGGGTGGTGGTGCCCTAGAGGTGAAGGGGTTGCCCTTTCTTTTCTTATTTTGTTCCCCTTTCTTCTCCTTTATCCTTCCTGACACTCTCCTTACGAAATCCATTTTTCAGCAAAATTACGGTTTGCTCTTGGGAAATTACGGCCGTGGTTTACCCAGAGACCGTGATTCGTCTCAGAAACTCGTGAATCTCAGCAAATTCACCAACAATCACCACAACAAGCAGTCCTAATCTAATTCATTCCAGTCCTTGTCAGTTCTTCCTAAAGATCTATAGCAAAAACGAACTAAATCCGCTAAAATCAAGAAGAAAGAAATAACCTCTTTTTCGGATTGAAAAACCCAAAATGCGTGTTTGTTGATCGATTTCCACTCGATTTGTTGCTTGGATCCTGTTCGTGGTTGGATTTGCTGCAGTTTAGGACAAAGAATCGTTGGAAACGATTAGAAAATGAAGAATTGGGAGAGGCTGCGGGTTTTCGGTATCTAGGTCGTGGAAAGGGGGAAAATTTTGGTTAAGTTTGTGAAGAATGTGGCTTATATAGTGGCCGGCAAAATTTCCAAAAATTACGGTCTGTCGGGGCATTCCACGACCGTGGAAGTGTACGGAACCGTGGTTTTGATGATTTTTCAAAGGCTTTTGAGAATTACGGCCACTGTAGCTATGACGACCGTAATTTAGACCGTGGAACCTTCTGTAAAGCTTCAAAGTCCAAATTTCGTCACTTTTCTTCTACATTATCCTCCCTTTCTCCTTTTCCATCGATCCTACAACCAAAAACACGAACATACCGGAAGAAAATCGAGGCAAAACAAAGCAAAAACGTCTATTCTAAACTAATCTATGAATCGAAAACAAAAACGAGAATGCAATACCTTGGGTTGCCTCCCAAGAAGCGCTTTGTTTAAGGTCCGTAGCTAGACCAATCTCGCACTTATTCGAGTGCGGTAGGTGCAAACTCCTCAGCTTGGAGTTCCGGCGTGTACTTCTTAAGTCGTTGGCCGTTCACCTTAAAACTTCCGCTAGCTTCACCCCATACTTCAACTGCACCGTGGGGGAAAATGCGCTTAATTAGAAAAGGTCCATTCCAACGAGATTTAAGCTTACCTGGAAAGAGGCGAAGTCTTGAATTGAAGAGGAGAACTTGATCTCCTTCTTTGAAGTCCTTTGGAATGATATGCTTATCATGCCAACGCTTTGCTCTTTCCTTGTAGATCTTAGCGTTTTCGTAGGCGTTCAAACGGAGTTCATCCAGCTTGTTGATGTCTAGGAGACGCTTCTCTCCCGCTTCCTTCATGCCGAAATTCAGCCACTTGATAGCCCAAAACGCTTTGTGCTCCAGCTCTACCGGCAAATGACAAAACTTCCCATACACAAGGTTGTATGGTGTGGTTCCTATGGGAGTCTTGTACGCAGTCCGGTACGCCCATAATGCATCATCTAGTTTCAAGGACCAATCCTTCCTAGTCCTTGAAACCGTCTTCTCTAAAATTCCCTTGATCTCCCTATTTGAGATCTCAACTTGTCCACTCGTTTGTGGATGGTAAGGGGTAGCGATCTTGTGAGTAACCCCATACTTGGCTAGAAGAGCTTCAAAGCGACGGGCTATGAAGTGAGAACCTCCATCACTAATGATCGTCCTTGGCGTCCCGAATCGTGGAAAAATGGTCTTGTTGAAGAACTTAACCACCACCATGGCGTCATTTGTGGGAGAGGCAATTGCTTCCACCCATCTAGAAACGTAGTCTACCGCCAATAATATGTATTGGTTTCCACAAGAAGATGGGAATGGTCCCATGAAATCGACTCCCCAAACGTCGAAAATCTCCACCTCTTGGATGTTGTTGAGGGGCATCTCGTTCCTTCTAGAAATATTGCCTGTTCTTTGACAAGCATCGCAACAAGAGACAAAGGATTGCACATCTCTAAATAAAGTAGGCCAATAGAATCCTGATTGCAATACCTTTGCGCTAGTCTTGTTTGAACTAGCGTGTCCTCCACAAGGTAGTGAATGACAATGGCGGATGACACTTTGCATCTCGTCTTCGGGCACACATCGCCGGATGATGCCATCAGGACCTCTCTTAAAGAGGAGAGGCTCGTTCCAATTGTATTCCCGGACGTCTTTAAAGAACTTCTTCCTTTGTGCGTAGGATAGTCCGGGCGGTATCTCCTGGCAAACCAAATAGTTAACAAAATCAGCAAACCATGGTTCGTTACCTTTGGAGATCTCGTTGATGCACTCCTCTATGATGTGTAGGTGTTCGTCTGGAAAGGAGTCATCAATGGGTAGATGGTCGTCCTCTAGATGTGTGAGGCGACTCAAATGATCCGCAATAGAATTTTTTTGAGCCTTTCTTGTCGCGGATCTCAAGATCGAATTCTTGTAGGAGAAGAATCCATCTAATTAGCCTTGGCTTCGCGTCTTTCTTTGCAAGGAGGTACCGGATCGCAGCATGATCCGTGTAGACAATCACCTTTGCACCTACAAGATAAGAGCGAAACTTGTCAATAGCGTAGACAATGGCTAGAAATTCTTTTTCTGTAGTGGCGTAGTTGAGCTGAGTTTCGTCTAGCGTCTTGCTAGCGTAGTATATGGCGTGGGTTCGTCCTTCTTTTTGCTGTCCAAGAACAGCTCCAATAGCTACGTCACTAGCATCGCACATAATCTCGAAGGGGAGAGTCCAATCTGGAGGTTGGATAATAGGTGCTGAAATTAGAGCTTGCCGAATGGTGTTAAACGCATCCAAACATTCCTGCAAAAACTCAAAAACCGCATCCTTCATCAATAGATTAGTGAGAGGTTTTGATATCTTAGAAAAGTCCTTAATGAAACGTCTATAAAATCCAGCATGTCCTAGGAAACTTCTTATCCCTTTCACCGAAATTGGGGGAGGAAGTTTCTCTATGGTCTCTATTTTAGCCTTGTCTACCTCTATCCCTCTACTAGAGACTAAGTGACCTAATACGATTCCTTCTTTAACCATAAATTGACACTTCTCCCAATTAAGAACTAGGTTAGTGTCTTCACAACGTTTTAGAACGAGAGAAAGGTTAGAAAGGCAATCGTTAAAAGAGGAACCGTATACGGAGAAGTCGTCCATGAAGACTTCCATGATTTCCTCTACGTATTCGGAGAAGATGGCCATCATGCACCGTTGAAAGGTGGCTGGGGCGTTGCAAAGCCCGAACGGCATTCTCCTATAGGCGAACGTACCCCAAGGGCACGTGAATGTGGTCTTCTCTTGATCATCCGGATGTATCGGAATCTGAAAGAAACCACTATAACCGTCAAGGTAGCAAAAATGTGAATGTTGTGCTAACCTTTCAAGCATTTGATCGATGAATGGCAATGGAAAGTGATCCTTCCGCGTTGCGTTGTTGAGCTTGCGGTAGTCTATGCACATCCGCCATCCAGTCACGGTTCGGGTAGGAATGAGTTCGTTGTTCTTGTTGGTGATGACCGTCATTCCTCCCTTCTTCGGAACTACTTGAACTGGACTCACCCATTTGCTATCGGAGATAGGATAGATGATACCTACATCAAGAAGTTTAAGAATTTCCTTCTTGACAACCTCCTTCATGGTCGGATTCAACCGCCTTTGAGGTTGTCTTGAAGTTCTAAAGTCCTCCTCCATTAGTATCTTATGCATGCATAAGGAGGGTTTAATTCCTACTAAGTCCTCAATAGTATAGCCTATGGCTTTTCTATATCTCCTAAGGACAATCATGAGCTGTTCATGTTCATCTATGCTTAATTCGGAGATAACGATAACCGGAAAGGTAGAATTAGATCCAAGAAAAGCGTACCTTAGATGAGTAGGAAGTGGTTTGAGTTCCATTACCTTCGGAGCCTCAAATGATCCTTGAGGAGCGTCCAACGTTTCCTTAGAAGTTTCTAAGGGTGTTGAGTGGTTTGTAGAAGAATTAGAAGAAGTTGAAGAAGTTTGCCGGTTACCCTCTTCCACGGTTAGAATTACGGCCTCCTCATGTGTTCCACGGCCGTGTAATCCCCTGGAATGGAGGTCGATTTTGGTTGTGAAATCCACGGTCGTGGAATACAGGGTATGACCGTGGATTCTTACATTCTCAGCCTCATCGTGGAGTTTCTCAAACTCCTCTTCATGGATCTCTTCTTGTGCTTCTAAGGCTTCAATTTCCTCTTTGCACTCTTCTTCTTCTCCTTCATTGGTTAGACTCATAGTGATAACCTTTTGTAAAGGATCGTTAAAGAGAATCGCACTTACCTCCTCCCTAGACAAACCTTCTTCGTCTTGGATATCGTAGATATCCTCGTCAAAGATTGGCTCCTTCACTAGAGTGGAAAGAACGAACTCTACTTTCTCTTCTCCAATATCAAAAGCGAGTCTTCCATTCTTGCAATCGACCATGCAGCCGGAAGTTGCAAGAAACGGTCTTCCGAGTATAATCGGGACCGGACTATCTGCAGGAATGTCAAGCACGACAAAATCAATGGGAACAAAGAATTTACCTAGCTTGACCGGGACGTCTTCTACAATGCCGACGGGGCGAGTGATGGATCGATCCGCCATGTATAACGTCATCTCCACTAGTTTAGGGTCGCCTAAACCGATCTTCCTACATAATGCAAGTGGTATGATGCTCACACTTGCTCCCAAGTCATATAAAGCATCGTATGTGACGTCTCCCACTCCAATGGGAATGCAAAATGACCCCGGATCCTTCAACTTTGGGGGCATTTTCTCTTTCATGGTCTTGATGAGATCCGAAGAATCCGAACTCATCTTGACCTCTCCGAAGTCTTCTAGCTTCCTTTTGTTGGAAAGGAGCTCTTTCAAGAACTTGCTGTAAGCTGGCATACCTACAATAGCATCGATGAAAGGTATATTAATATGCAGCTTACTCATGAGTTCTATGAACTTACCGAATTGTTTATCTAGGCGCGCTCGCGCTCTAGATTGAGGGAACGGTAGGGGAGGTTTGAAAGCTGGAGGAGGAACATAGACATCTTCCTTCTCCTTCCCCTTTTCTTTGTCCTTCTCTACGGGGACTTCAACGAACGTAGGCTGCGGATCGGTGGTAGTCACTCCGCTCCTAGTTGTAATCGCCATTACCCTTCCCTTAGGGTTGTCCTCCGTCTTTCCTGGAAGTTTCCCTTGATTTCTAGGAACTTCCTCCGCATGGTTGAACATTTGGTTTTCTAAAACTTTTTGAGCTTTGTCAATCTTAGAAACTTGATCATCAACCTTGATGAGGCGGTTCTCCATCCCTTGAAGCTTTCCCAAGATCGTTTCCAACATGGGATCGGGCTTCTCCTTTCCCGTATTGTTTCCTCCATTAGATAATTGCCCCTGGCTTTTCAAAGGAGTAGAGGAAGAGGAAGGTGGAGTTAGTGAATTAGAATTGGAAGGATAAGAGTTACCGGAATTTTGTTGATTGGAGCGCCAATTGTTGTTGTTTGAACCCCGATTGTTGTTCCAATCATTGTTCCGGTTGTTATTCCGGTTGTTACCCCGGTTATTGTTGTTGCCGCCAATATTGTTGCCCAAATAACCAACATCCTTCCCTTGTTGCTTTGGGAAGTTGGTCTTGATAGCCTCCTTCAACTCTTTGATCTCATTGTTGAGGGAGAAAATCTGAGTTTGAGCTTCATGTGTGAGCTTCGCTCCTTGCTCCACACGATTTCCCTCCACTTTCCGGTGGGAATACTTCTCTATGACTCTTGCTTGCTTCTCAATGAAGTCCCAAGCGTCATCTTCTCTCATGTCCATGAACGTTCCACATGAGAGGGATTGGAGGTTGAATTGCGTTCCCGCATCCAGCCCTTTGTAGTAAATCTCCAGCAAGGCAAGCTTGGATATGCCATGATGAGGGCAATCCAAGAGCAAATCCTGAAACCTTTCCCATGATTGAAACAAACTTTCGTTAGGTCTCATAGAAAAAGCATTAATCTTACCTCTAAGTTCCGCCGTTTTGGAAGGCGGAAAGAACTTGGTGAGAAACTCCGCGGAAAGGTCTTCCCACGTGTCTAGTTTCCCATTAGGAAGAGCTTGGTACCAAGATAACGCTTTCCCTTTCAAGGAGAAAAAGAAAGGCTTGAGCTTATAGTTGTTGGTAGTGGCGTTCTTTGGTCTCATCGTCTCCATCATACACTCAAAGTTTTGCAAGTGTTGGTGTGGAGATTCAGCACTTGTACCGCCAAATTGGTTTTGGCGAACAAGGGTGATAACTTGAGGGTTAAAGCTAAACCCTTGAACATCTTCAGCATCAAAATTCACACCTAAGCGGCGTGGTTGTTGTGTTGGATCCATCCGTTGGCCAAGAGTTCTTGGCTCATTATCCACACGTTCGATCCTCGCATTCCTAGGTGGGATGCGGCGATTAGCAGCTCCTTGTGGATGGAAAGGATTCATATTGATCGTGGGATCAATCTCTTCTAACGGTGGCATGGAAGAGTCACTATCATCAACGGATGAGTGGCTTTTTCTTCTAGACCTTGATCTCTTTCTTGGGGACTTCTTGCTTACCTTATTCTCAAGGTCGCTCATCTTTATCCTCATTTGGAAGAGCATGTCTTGTAGACCGTTAACTTGAGATTGATGACGATCCATCTCATCCTGGCGGAGAGTCTCATTCCATCGGAGTTGAGCTTCCTTTTCCGCCAACTCCGTTTGAAGATCACGTTCGTTTTCTTCGGCCATCTTCTTTTCCTTGCGCTTTTGCCTTAAGGTTTTCTCTAGCTCTTGATCAAGAGGCAAGAGATCTTCGGTGTTCCTAGACCTGCGCATGCACTCAAAGTAAAATCAAACAACGAGAGCAAGCTCCCAAGCTTGACAACCGGCTACCGGATTCGGCCGAAACCAAATCCCCGGCAACGGCGCCAAAAACTTGTTCGCCCCTAGAGGTGTGTGCAAATAAGCTTTAAATTTATAAAACTAGAATCAAGCAAGCGAACCCGCAGTGTACGGATCGACGTACTTAAGCAAGAATTCCAGAGTATCGAACACAGGGATTTGGGTGGGAACGAACTCGATTGCAGGTTATCAAGCAAGTAAATATGAGAGTTTGCAAATATTGGGAAAACAACAATCCTAAAGATCCAGGTATTCAGCTGTGGCAATCGATTCAAGATATACTTAATGATGTAAACACAGAGTTGAGATATGCAAGGTATACTAATGTAAGGTAATCGTACGGTGAAGTTCCAAAAACCCTTTGTGACTCACCTACAAGGCACTCTCTATACAGGTTGTTGAGGCTCAATATAGAAAGATTCTAAAGGCGAGAATTAGTATCAAATACCCAAACTTATAACCTAAAGATCAAGACTAACTTAACCGATTGAGGTTGTTGAGGCTCACAATCGAGGTAGAGGTTGTTGAGGCTCACTACCATCTAGAAAAGACAAGTCTAAACTAAGCTAAAGCAAATCTTTAACTTTGGATTAAAGTAAAAGCAGGTTCGTAAACTTGAGGGAAATTACGGTTGGATCTTGAGATTCCACGGTCGTGGAACTCAAGAACAGCCCGTAATTTGGGGTTGTCGACGATATTTCTCCAACTCTCAGGGTCTAATCTGTTTGCGATCAATCTATCATCATCTAAGCCACAACTATCAACCCTTCACCTTAGAATTGTTAAGGGTTTTTAGCCAATAATCATCATGTTGATTTCAATTCAAGAATTAAAAGATAAAAAGATGAAAACTTTCAAGAACTTTCAACGATCTTTAATTTAATCTCAAAGTCACAAAGAGAACAAGTAATGTCAAAAGATTCAAAGTATAACAAACAATCACCACCTTAGGAAAGAAGAGAAAACGGGATGTCAATCCGTTTTCCAAATCAAACCTAATCAAGAAGAGAGATCTTCTTGCAAAATCTTCCAAGAACTTCGATCTTCCGCAAATCCGAAGGTCTCCACAGCAATCTCCACCTAAAGTGCGAGATTAGGGAATTCCAAAAACACGAACTTCGATCTCCAAGAGACGTCAATTGCTTCCCCCGCAAAACTAGCGAAGAGTCTTCGTCCCAATGTCGATGTGCGACGATCGTCAGCCGGCGGAAGTGAGGATCTAAGCGATGATGACTCAGGGTAAGCGAAGATGTAAGCGATGATGACGGAATCTCCTTTCTTCCGTCTTTTTATAATGCAGGGCAAAGTGCCGGCCCGGCCCAATCTTTAAAAGATCGTGGCTTCGAAGTGTGGCGAAAAGATTCGCCAAGATCACGGTCGTGGAAGTGTTCCACGACCGTAATTTAGAGCGTGGAAACAAATACGGTTTGCAACGTATGTTCCACGGCCGTGTAATCCCCTGGAATGAACACGAATTTCTGACTCCAAATCCACGGCCGTAATTCTGAACGTGGTTTGTGATACGGCCGTATTTTAGGGCGTAATTTAGGGCAAGAACGTGATTCTTCCCTAAACTCGTGCATTCCTCAATCTAAGACTCCAAATTGCTTCCAAAGAGTGTCCTCAATCTATGGACATATCAACTCAACTCTCCTTTGCTCGATTCCGTTCGGAAATAGCTCCAAATCACCTATAATCAACATAGAACTAGTGTAGACATCCATATCGACAATATAGGTAATACTAGCTCACATATGCACAAAGATCAATCAAAGACTATCAATATGAATCAAATACGTTTAGAAAACGTGCCTAAAATATCACAATATTTCATGCTAACAATACTCCAAGATGCTTTGAAAAATTTAGCACTATAGCCATCCGGCCTAGGGGCCTTGTTATCACCAATGCCAAATAAGGCATCTCTAATCTCCTCGGGTGTAATCTGCATAGAGAGACAAGCAGTGTTAGTGGGGCTAAGGGTGGGTAGGGAAATGTCAGGATAGGTGCTGTTGTTAGGAATGGAGGGTTTGTTGAGAATGCTTTGGAAGTGGTGGATGAAGGTAGTTTCAATAAGGTCTGGATTTGTGGTAGTGGTGCCATCTGGCATGGTGATGGAAGTAATACGGTTAGCACATCTCCTGGCTTTGATACTCCTGAAAAAGAATGAGTCACATTGATCCCCGAACTTGCTCCAGTTAGCTTTTGACAGTTGGGCCAGGGTGGAGTGCAAAGTGTTGAGATTTGCATTCAAGGATATGGTATCAGCTTTCTCCGCTTCCCACAAGGACACGTCATGAAGGTTTCTCCGGAGGCTCTCTTGAATACAAAGCAGTGATTTCCTGCTGGCTTGAATGGAGGAATGGATCTCTTCCAGCTTGAGACTTGGAATTTTTTTTAGATGAGATTTGAGCGCTTTGAGCTTCTTTGTGATCTTGAACGTTGGGTTACCTTCCATCTCCATACCCCAGATACTTGACACATTTGTGAGAAAGTTTTCATGTTGTATCCAAGCGTTATTGAATCTAAAAGGGGCTTTGCTTCTGGTATCAGTTGGGGCAGTACAAAGGATAGCAGGAGAGTGATCGGATACATCAGGGAGATCAAAGTGAGCAGTGGAGAGAGGGAAAGATTGTTGCCAAGAGGAGTTGATAAGTATGCGATCAAGTTTGCACCATATACGTGTCCCAGTTTGCTTATTATTCCATGTAAATTTGTATCCGGAATAAGCATGGTCAGTGATGTTGTTTTGTTCAAAACAGCTAGCCAATTCCACAGACTGTTGGGAGAGGCAAGGGGAGTTGTTGGTGGATTTTTCGTCTGATGAAAGGGTAACATTGAAGTCGCCTAATAATCCCCATGGAGTGGAGGTGTTTAGAAGATTGAGGGTTGAGATTGTAGTCCAAAGATCAGAGCGGTTTTCATGAGAGTTATGGGCGTAGATGAACGTGAGTTCAAGGTGAACTTTCGGATCATTATGGGATAAAGGACTGGAGATTTGGCAGTGTATAGCTTGGTCGGTAATGAAAGTAGTGGTGATATGGAGTAATGATGGGTTCCACCATATCCATACCCGATAGTTGTGAGAGATGGAAGAGTTTGAGACTTGGCTCCAAGTCGGAAAGAGACTCTTGGCTAGACGCTTCTCTTTGTTGATCTTTAGTCTAGTCTCTAGGATTGCCAGAAGATCTATCTTCTTTTCCTTAACAAGGTGCTGAATAGCTTTCTGTTTAGTGGGGTTGTTCAATCCCCTTATATTCCATGCACAAGCTGTAATATTCATTGAGATGTAGATGCAATTGGGCCAGGGCAACTCTTGTTTGCTGGGGTGGTAGAAGGAGAGGGGTGAGAAGGTTGGTTGCGGCTTGAGTGTAAGACAGGAGATGATTCTATTGAGTTGTTTGGGATGAGAGTATGGTCCAGAGAGTTTGGAAGAATTTGATCACGATCCTGAGTTGATAGTGATGTCATGAGGTTCGGGTAGGGAGAGTAGTCATTGTGTTTATTTTTGGAGAGATGGGAGGCTCAGTTTGGATGTGATTATCCACTGGTTGGATTCTGTTGGAGTTCTCCTGAGAAACTGTTGGATCAGCTCAGAGAGGGATAAGGAGGAGGTTAGGATTTTGATTTGATTTTGCGGCGGGATCACCATTTTAGAGGTGATTTTCATTGACTCATCAGGGGTAGGAAGGATAGGCTCATTATTGTTAGGGTTAGGGTTAGGTATAACCCTGAAGGAGGTTTTGTGTTGATTCGACTTGCGAGCCAAGGGTTTAGGCCTTACACTGGGGCTTGGGCAGCTATGTCCAACGGTGAGACATGTGGAGCAGTGAGTAGGGATCCATTCATACGTGATCTTTTGGCTAAAAGATGCACCATCCGGGCCAGTGAGAATTACTTCACGTAAAAGAGGCCTGTTTGCATGAATATCAACCAGTAAACGAGCAAACCCCAGTCGTTCTTGGAAGGCAGAGCAAGAGTCAGTAAGAATGGGTGAGCCAATAGCCGATCCGATCTTCGCAAGCATGTTACTAGACCACAGACGGTAGTCAAGATCATGAAGAGTCACCCAGACAGGAACCGAGTTCAGGCTTGAGTAGTCCAGTAGTAGGTCTTTGTTCCATCTCTTGAGGATCATTGTGGAGGATTCATTCACCATCCAAGGACTGCCTAGCATAATAGAGTTAAGTTCGTCCTCATTGGCGAACTGGAACACAAAAAACACCATTGTCATTGCGTAAGACTTTGGGTTGTGTTATTGTATTCCAACTCTCATTGATGAACCCCACCATTTTTTTGAAACCAATAGGGCTTCCGATGGGAAATCCAACAAGAGAAAGGTGCCATTTTTGGGTTGTTTCAGCAATGTCTTCCTCAGTGAAGCTAATGCGTCCAGATTCAAGGCCCGGAGTGAAAGTAAGCGGCACGTGATTCGAACGCACAGAGCTCGAGACGATATCCTTGTAGGATATCGAGGAGACGCCAACGTGCATGCCTACAGAAGCGTGTGGTATATTCTAGGAAACCGTTGGAGTTGTCAGGGACTGTTGGGGTTCAGGAGCATTAATGGGAGAGGGAGTTGAAGTGGCAGGGATCTGAGGACTGGTGGTTGAAGTGGCGTTTGTCTTAGAGTTAATGGTTGTAATCCGAACAGTCTCAGGAGGGTTGCCATCGACGTTAGACATAGGAATGGCAGTCAGGGAGGTGTTGACTTCAGGAGTGTAGTCATCAGAAGGGATCTTAGCACTCATTTCAGCCGGTTGTGATGGAGAAGGGTCGGCCAAAGGAATGAGGGCTTGGAGGGGGGCGTCAGTGGTTTTGGGTCTCGGTGACGGTAAAGGAGGGAATAGCGAGTTTGAAGTCAAGGGTGGAGGAGGTGTGAGGGGAGGGGGCTTGGAGAGCCGCTGGTTGTTTGAGCGGATTAGCTCTTCAGGGACTTGGTCGAAAGGGCTCTCAGGTGAGTGTGGGATGGGTTGTAGCGGTCGGGGCTTGGAAGGAGGGGTGGCTCTTTGATGCAGTTCAGAAAGCTTGATGGAGAGTCTTCTGGATCGCCTAGAGCCGGCCATTCGTGGCAGGCCGGAGGGTAGGGTGGAGGGGGCGTGGCGGGGGGCCACACTAGGGAGGAGAGGTCTAGCCTCTCCGGGGGGAAAAGAGAGAGTTTTTTTCCATGCAATTTCCCGCTTGGTTGAGAGGTAATATCTCTTTTAGTGCTTACGTTAATGATAATTATTTGTGGATCGAGCTTTTTGCAGTTGGCATTTGGTGGACGTGGAAATGGCGTAACGAGGATATCTTCAATAATAAATTTTCAAAGGGAATAAATTCAAATCCATTCAGATGATTACTAAAGAGTATATCCTACTCTGGAATAGAAAAAGCGGGAGTAGCAAAAGAAATCGGAAGACCACGATCAATGTAGCTTGGAGCCCACCTCCGGCAGAGTTCGTCAAGGTGAACACGGATGGAGCGAAGAGTAAGGATGGCTTTACTAGTGTTGCAGGTCTAATCCGTAATAAAGCTGGAAATTGGGTGAGTGGTTTTGGTGTCAACCTTGGGATATGCTCTGTTCCCATGGCAAAGCACTGGGGATTGGTTCACAGTCTCAAGGTTGCTTGATAGTCGGGAATCTGATCGGTAATCTTTGAATCATATTCCCTTTCGGCCATCAAACTTATCCAAATCCCCATAACCCCTCACCATCCCCTTGATTGTCTTGTACATACGTGTCATGACTATATGAAAAGAGATTGGGTTATCCAGTTTCGCCATGCCTTCCGCGAGGCTAACAGAGTAGCGAATTTTTTTAGCTAGCTTTGCTTTGAACATTCCTATCGGATTGCTTGTATTGTCTGACCCGCCGGAGGGCGTAGTTGATCTTTTACTTGATTATGTAAGGGGTCGGGCTATCCCCGCATGATGACTACTTTACCCTCCTTTTTATTATAAAAGCGCGTCCAGATGCGCCGGATACCACTGCCTCTCCTTCCCACCAAAAAAAACTTGTTGGACTATATTTGCAATATTGGCAACAATCTCACAAACAACGGCCTTTACAAAACAAACCTCAATCAACTTCTGCCTACTCTAACCGCTCAATCATCCTCCAACACTTTCTTCAAATTGACCGCCGGATCCAAACCCAACACGGTCTACGGTCTCTACTACTATAGGAGCGACCTCACAATACAAGATTGCAACGACTGCGTTAAGGCAGTAGCAGATGAGGTTGTTTTGAGATGTCCGTTTGCAAAAGAAGCCATAGTTTGGTACGAAGAATCCTTTTTTCAATATTCTCGATTATTGTAGTATCGCCCTGGTCGATGACTTGGACCCTGAACAACGCCTCGAATCCAAGTCAGTTTCTTGCTAGGCTTGCGGAGATCGTGGATGAAGTGACTCAACAAGCTGGTGTGTTCTAGCCATTATGACAAGCACATTTTTCTTTCTTAAACTAACTAAAAGTAAATATTTTGGGGCCCCAAAAACATTGGGGGCCTGTGTTTTTGGGCCGAATTGGACGAGCCTGAACATCCCATAAGTTGAATTATCAAGGCGTTCAATATTTTTAGGGCCCGTTTAGTTTAACCTCCAAAAACGGAAATGGAATGAAAACAAGTATAGTCCATATATATATATATATATATTGATGAAATTTTTTATAATTATTCTTTGTGTTCAAAGTAATTGTGGTAGAATTTGATTAGTTTTGATATCCTATAGGAAAACAAAATGGGAGTAAACAAATGCATTTTGCATGGAACCACAAGAAATGATTTCCAAAAAAATTCATGAATAAGAGTAGACATATCTACTACATGCATTTCCATTACGTTTCTGTTTCCGGAGTTACAACCAAACGGGACTTATAGTTTTCGGTTACATACTACCGCAAACGACGAATACCAAAACCACCGATACTTATAAAAGTAATATGATATATATATATATATATATATATATATATATAGAGAGAGAGAGAGAGAGAGATTAAAGAAAAGAAAAATCGTGTTTACATGTTCACATGGTAAGAGCTATTTACATATGAGTCAGGATCTATATATATATATAGGTTGACAACTCTTACCATGTAAAATGAGAACGAATTGTATTCGTTAGATCTTTAAATAGATGGTTGAGATTAGGCGAGATTAAAGAAAAAAAAACCGTGTGATTAGTGGAAGAATATTCGGCGGTATAATATATATATATATATATATATATATATATAAAATAATTAGGAATGTGGTTCCCATGAGAACACCCTTAACGTGTATACATGAGAACAATCGTACACCGTTGGATGGTGAGTATTAAGGTATGAGATTTAAAGTAGATATCATAATTAATAATAACTACGAATAATAATAATAATTAGGAATCCAACAATAACTACGAATAATCCACTCAACCAACAATAACTACGAATAATACATTAAACGATATGACACCTTCGTAACAAAACTAATAATAATTACGAATCTATTCTCATGATTACACGATAAGTCTCTTCTCATAGGATTTATACTCTATATATATATATATATATATATATAGTTTCAGACTTTCAAGTCTTTTTTTTTTTTTTGAAAGGTTAATTGTATTAGATAGGAGGAAGAGGAGGTACATGTACAACTACAACCCCACAAGTAAGCCAACAAACCACATTAGTCGAACATATCACGCAACAACAAGAGCAAGGTGAACTTAATCAAAATTAAGCGCAATTTTGAGGGTGACGGCCATGTCGCGGGAGAGGGCCGAACGATCCTTCCAATTATGAGTGAAACGAGCCTTGACGCAGCAAATAACCATCCTAGCGCAATCAATTGGAGAAGTGAAGGATTGACAGTAGAGTAACTTGTTCCTGGCGACCCAGATGAAGTAGATGTAGGTGACAATCGTGGCAATTCTGGCGCAATCCATAGGGCGAGGCTTCTTCCTAGACCAGGAAGCCATCCAAGCCCAAACATCATCAAGGAAGGGAGCAGGATGAGGGAGATTCAACCAACGTGATACCAAGTCCAAGACTAGAACACTATAGCTGAAAAGATTCCAAAGATGCTTGCCATCTTCAAGGTCAGCATTGCAAAGCTTGCAGGTAGCGTTGGTGAGGTTCCAATCCCTAATCTTGGTAAGGGTGGGGAGGCGATCAAGGGCAGCAAGCCAGACTTTCAGGTCTTGTAATTAGGAAACACCCTCTTTATTATATTTTACAAGAAAATCATTAAATACAACTTTTACAACACAACAATTTTCATGATCTCACGAGACGATTCACAAACAATTTAATCTTTGTCAGCTAAAGGGACATATCGGCTGATTGGGTCAATCTGAAAAGAGTAATACCAATGCTTACACAAGCCTTGCAACTTGAAAGAAAATGTCAAAACAAGCCATCTGATGTGTTAATAGTAGTATATATGAACTTCAATTGCATACTTAAAGGCCGTAAGCTCAATTAAATCCCTTTACATTTACATTTCTAGCTGAAGCTATGGCGCGTCGTTGCTTGAGCTTCGAAATCGGTCTTTTAATCCTCTTTTCCATACTGTCAACACAAGCAACCGCTGCACCAAACTTCATATACTACGACTGCACTACCGACAACAATTTCACAGACAACAGCTTATACAAAGCAAACCTCAATCAACTTCTGCCTACTCTAACCGATCAATCACCCACCAACTATTTCTACAACTTGACTGCCGGATCCGAACCCGACAAAGTCTACGGTCTCTACTACTGCAGAGGTGACCTCACATCCCAAGACTGCAACGAATGCGCCACGGCAGCAGCAGACGAGATCGTTTCAAGATGCCCCTTTGCGAGAGAAGCCATAGTTTGGTACGAAGAATGCACATTTCGATACTCTAACAGGTCGATTTTCTCGGTGGACGAAGCACGGCCTGGCCGATTGTCTTATAGCTTCGACAACGTTACGAATCCGCGTGAATTTCTTGTGGGGCTTGCGGGGATTGTTGATCAACTGACTCAAGAAGCTGTGGTTAACATGACCCCCAGAAACTACGCCAAGGGAAGTGTAAATGTAACGGAATCGCAGACGATTTATTGCTTGGTGCAGTGTACTCCTGATCTTGACAGCACGCAGTGTGAGAGGTGTCTAAAATCAGCTCGAAATATAATTCCGTATTGTTGTTCTTCTGGAAGAATGTATGCGTTCATCAATCTTCCTAGTTGTCGTATCATGTATGACATTATACCCTTCGGAACAGGACAAATGTTCTCGCCAAATAATGCTTAGGATGTTGTTCTGAAGCTGCACTCACCTTGCATCCATACTTTAAGGGATCAACAAATATGGTATTAGAAGGCTGATAGTCTTCCATGTGTTATATGTTTAACGAATTAATAAATGTATGATTTTATGTATATATATGTTTGTCAACCTGGCAGAATTTTGTTAGTTTGATCTTAAATGATTCATTCCATGGACTGCATTATCACAATTTTGCTTAGAATATACTTTTTTCGCGTTAGATCGAGCATGTTAGAGATAGGATTTAGGTTTTAGGAGGATAGGTTTTGGATCGTTCTCTGATATCTTGTATACTTTGATAAACTCAAATTTTGATTTATTCATTAAACTTGAAAATAAATATATGTGCAACAGCGACTCGTAAAATCGATCCGACAAACCCGAATTCGAACCTCACCTGATCCTGAAAATTTTGAATGAAGAGAAAATAAGGAACTAACACTCTTGAAACGGATTTAATCCGAAGTAATAAATGATTTGAATTAACCGAGCCAAAGTATATCCACAAGAGTAGCTCTCTTCCACACAAAGGTCCCGTCACCTCTAGCGCTCATGATGGAGTTACAGTTATTCCGATCCCCGAGCAGGTTAATTATAGACCTGGCCTTAGAGACCACCTCTAGGCTATATTAAAGCCTCTCCTTTATATGGCTTGAAACATACTTCTAGAAGGTCAAACCTTAGTTGTGTATGCTCTGATTTGTATGGAAAACATTCTTTTTATAGTTTATGTAATTAATGCATCTAAATATAGGGGTGTACTAATGTAATTATGTAAACTCCGTTTATTATTAATATGAGCCGTCTGATGACAGAAACAAGGGGAAATCATTCACGTTCTCACATGGTATCAGCCTACTCTTTCCTCTCAAAAATCTTTTGCTCCATCTAACCCTACGGCCGCTCTACATACGCCAATTTATTTTCCCCTTCATCATATTCCTCGATGGCTGCTGAACAGAAACCTTCCTTCCATTCTGCAATCGGAATCTCCAACATCAAGAACAATATTGCACTCGTCCTTGACCGTGACACTCCGTATGCTTCTTGGGTCATATTATTTCACATTACTGTGAAAGCACACAACGTTCTTGATCATATTGATGAGAAAGTTCTCAAACCTACGGATATTGATGATTCTCTATGGCTCCAAGTCGACGCTGCAGTTCTTCAATGGATTTATAGCACAGTCTCAAGGGATATCCTTCTCCAAATTCTTGACTCCCATGATACTGCGCTTCAGGCATGGAATCGAGTTAGACAAATCTTTCAAGATAATAAGAGCACTCGCGCCGTCTATCTCGAACATGAGTTCTCGAATTGTAAGTTGTCTAGCTTCACCTCCATTAACTCTTATTGCCTTAAACTCAAGTATTTGGCAGATCAACTTAAAGGAGTTGGCTCTCCGGTTCGTAACACACGTCTCGTTCTTCAATTAATTTCGGGTTTATTTTCTGAGTATAATGCGGCGGCCTGTTTTATTCAACAAAGTGACCCGCTCCCGAGTTTTACAAAGGCCCGATCTCAATTATAGCTTGAAGAAACTCGTATGGCGTCGCAAACCGGATCCGACTCCTCCATAACAACCTTGTCGGACGACACTCGTTCACCTTCTTCTGGCTCACCTTCGGGTGGCCGCAACGGGTCCAACACCCCTTCTGCACCACCGGACCAGTCGGGTGGCCGGCGTGGTTGAAGTCGGAAGGGCCGCCAACGTCCCAGTGGTGGCTCAGGCATGAATGTAGGCGGCGGCAACCCTCAGCCCGTGCGCTGCAGCAGCCCAATTCTAGAAGCCCAACCAGTTGGCCGCCGGCCTAGTTTCAGATAGGCCCAAGTCGGCCCCCTTGTCCCTTCCCTCAGCAGCAGCCCTTTTTCCCTCAGCTTGGACTGCTTAGACCCGGCCCAGTTCCGCCTAAGCAATAGGCAATGTTCCAAACTACGTGAAACGGAGACGGGACGGAAGGGCACCGTCTAGCGTCTAGACGGTTAGACGGCCGTCTAGACGGATTCTAGACGGACAAGACGTTTTTTGTTAAAATGTATTAAATTTAATAAATAAGGGCATTGTTTAGTAATTAGTTAGGGTAACTATTTGGTAGTTAATTAGGACAACTTATGTAAAGTTAATTTTATTTGGGATGGTAATGAAAATTTTAATAAATTGGGGTATTATTTGATAATTAAACTACAATCCTAAGACCCTATCACACATCTATCCCCTCTCCTCCTTCCTCCAGCCGCAGTGAATGTCGATAAATAAAACCAGAGAAAGCCTCAAGAGGTGAATCATGGTTTCTTTCTTCCCTCATTCCATATCCCCTCCTCTCTTCTCTCTCCCCGCTCTTCCCTTTTGTGTTCCTCCTTCTCATCTGGAGAGAAGGAGCCCCCGTAACCTGCGATTCCTGCAATTTTAGGGTTTTTATGGAACGTTTGGCCTTCTCAAAACCCATCCCGAACTGTTCTACCCCAAACCCGTCCAGAAGGTTCCGTCCAGGGCAAAAACGGGACGGTTGTCCACTGTCCAGCATCTAGACGCCGTCTAGACGGCCGTCCAGACCGTATTTTAGAACACTAGCAATAGGCCCATTTTTCTTCCCCTCACAACCCACAAAATTGGACCATTCTTTTGCTAACATGACACTAAATCCGGCGGATAATTATTGGTACATGGACATGGGTGCAACATCACATATGACGAATAATTTAGGTTCCCTCTCGTCTTTTTCACATAATGGTTCATTAATTCGATAATTGTTGAAAATGGTATGCGTGTTCCTTTTATAGGTATTGGAGATACTACTATCCCTACCACTACATCCCCGCTTCACCTATCCAATGTCTTAATTGCCCCAAAAATTGTTAAAAATTTAGTGTTTGTTAGACGTTTTACATCCGATAACAATGCATCCGTAGAATATGACCCCTTTGGTTTTTCTGTGAAGGATCTACACACGGGGATCACACGTCTAAGATGTAATAGTTCCGGGAAACTCTATCCTATCACTCGTCCTTCCACTTGTCTTCATCATGCTCTTTCCGCTGAGTCGTCCAGTCATTGGCATGCCCGTCTTGGTCATCCCGGCGCCCCAATTTTAGATGACATTAGATGTTCTTCTTTCATCAAATGTAGTAAGTCCATAATGACTTTCCTTTGTCATGCTTGTCAATTAGGAAAACACCATAGGTTAGCTTTTGATTGCTCTATCACTCGTTCGGTTGCACCGTTCGACATTATTCATAGTGATGTTTGGACTTTTCCTATCCCGACTCGGAAGGGTTTCAAATACTACTTACTTTTTCTTGATGATTTTTCTCATTTTCTATGGATTTATCCTATCAAGTTTAAGTCTCAAGTGTTCAATCTTTTTGTCCAATTTCACCGGTTTGTCAAAACTCAGTTTAACCTCCCTATCAAAAGTTTCCAATGTGACATGGGCCAGGTGGTGAATTAAACAACACCAACTTCCACAAATTCTCTGTTGACCACGCTATTGTCTTCTGGTTCTCTTGCACACACACATCTCCTCAAAACGGTAAAGCCGAACGAATCATTCGAACCATCAACAACATGATGCGTTCACTATTATTCCATGCTTCCGTTCCAGTTTCCTATTGGCCCCATTCCGTGGAAATTTCATGTTATCTCCTCAACATTCTTCCCTCCTCTTCTATTCACAATAACTCTTCTACGCGGGTGTTATATCATTCCACGCCGTCTCTAGCTCATCTCCGGATTTTTGGTTGCCTTTGTTATCCCAAACACCATCGGGGATTTAAATGCTTGGACTTGGCCACACACAAAATTATCATTTCCCGCCATGTCACCTTTAATGAGTCAGTTTTTCCATTCTCTACCCGTTCCCGTAGTTCCCCAGATATGCTTACATCATCACATTCGGACGATGATCATTCATAGTGATACACAGATGCTGATTGGGCAGGCTGCCCTGATACATTCCGCTCGACCTCAGGTTACTGCGTATTCTTCAATGTCACTCTAATCTCGTGGTCGGCCAGAAGGCAATATGTTGTCTCTAGATCCAGCGGTGAGGCAAAATATAGAGGAGTTGCGAATGTTGTGTCAAAATGTTCCTGGTTACGAAACATGTTGCTTGAGTTACATTGCCCTCTTGCCAAGGCATCCATTGTATACACGGACAACATATCTGCTACTTACCTTGCCAGCAACCCAGTTCCACACCAACGGACCAAGCATATTGAGATCGACATCCACTTCGTCCGCAACAAGGTTGCCCGTGGTCACGTTAAAGTTCTTCACATACCTTCAGCTTTTCAGTACGCAAATATTTTTACAAAGGGTCTTTCCCGCCATTTATTTCTAGACTTTAGATCCAGTCTCACTATTCAACCTCCTCCAGTTTCGACTTCGGGGTATGATAGTTTATGTAATTAATGTAAATATAGGGGTGCCCTAATGTAATTATGTAAATTCCGTTTATTATTAATATGAGCCGCCTCATGACCGAAACCCGATACCAACATTTGAGGAGGAGGATGGAGAATCCGTTGATCATCCTGGGGCTGTTAGACATGACCTTGTTAAGGTCCTCTTCGTTTTCAAAGTGGAAGATGAAGACTCCATTGTCATTACGTAAGCTTTTAGGTTGTTTGACCACGTTCCATGCAAGAGAGGAGAAGGCATGCATCTTGGAGAAAGACACAGGGCTTCCAACAGGAAACCCGATGAGGGAAAGGTTCCATTTGTGGACAATGTCAGTGATATCCTCCTTGGAAAACGATATTATACTGTCCTCGAGCTCTGGAACATAGGAAAGAGGAACATGGTTTAATGATGAGGCTTTTTGGATAATCTCAACAAAGAAGGGTATGTCAACCGTCTCATGAGAGGCGGGCGGAGGAGAAAAAATAGTGGAGGGGCGGGGGTGGTAGGAGGGGTGGGGTGAATGGGTGAAGACAAAGGAGGAGGGTAGGAAGAGATGGCTGCCAACGGGGTAGAGGCCAAGGGGGCCTGGCTAGACAAAGGTTGTAAAGGTAGAGGTAGAGGTCGAGGGGATAAAGACATTGGCGAGCCTAAGATCGGAGGTAGAGGGGAAGGGAGAGGAGGGAAGACGGAGAGGGAGTCGGAGGCAGGGGGAGGGGAGTTTGAGAAGCAAGACGACGGTTATTTGATTGTATGAGGTCTTCGGGGATCAGATCATAAGAGGAAACAGGTGCAGATGGGGATGGTTTGGAGGGGCTGGTGTAGGGACGATGAAGATCGGAGATCTTGATGGAGCGTTTACGGGTGCATTTATGTCCAGCCATAAAAGGGCAGGATCAATAACATGCTAATCTCCATAACTAGTCCTATATCTCGTTTCTATCCAACTTCCAGGGTTCCTATGCCTTCCTTGTAGCTCCTTGATGCTCCATAATGCAGCTCCTATGACTCCTTAAATCCTTTGGCTCCATATCGATCCATAACGTGTCATTTTCCCTACAATTACAACAAAACTAGGTGTAGACCTCGATTCTTGTAAAGTAGACAATATAGCATAATCATCAAGAATATATAGCCATGCATGTAGATTTTATGATGATAAAACGTCTAAACCAATCCTAAAATATAGACTATAATGCATGCTATCAGTTATCACTACGCAGACGTTTGACTTGTGTTGAAAATTGAGTTTGGGTCATAGTACAAAGCTGTGGAATTAATTTGCGAACTTCAGATTTATGTTTCATTAAATAAACCCAAGTTGACCGTGAGTAGTCATCCACAATAGTGAGAAACTAAACTGCTCCACATGAGGATAAAATCCTATAAGAACCCCAAATATCACAATGTATAAGATCAAAAATATGACAAGCACGAGATTGACTACACGGAAAAACACAACGAGTTTGCTTAGCCTTGTGACATGTATCACATGGTTTTATTTTTAAAACATTAATGCTAGTAGATGAAACATCCGAAAAATATTTAAGAATATTAAAAGATGGTTGTCCGAGTCGATTATGCCATAAAAGGGCAGGATCAATAATAGTAGAAAAACAAATAGCCGTGGATTGTGGATGAACCCATCGGAGCCAATAAACACCATCTCGAGTATCACCCCATCCAATCAACGTCCGCGTAGTGTGGTCCTGAAGTATACATAGATTTTTAGTAAATGTGATACTACAAGAAAAATTACTAGCAAAACATTGAATAGAAATTATATTACAATGTAAGCCGGAAACATAAATGACATTGTTAAGAATAAAATTTGATAAAAGGTTAACTGAACCCGCTTGATTTGCAATGGAGATAGATCCATTTGGTAATTTAATATGGCAAGGAGAAACCGAATGAATATGAGATAAAAAGGCCTTGGATCCCGTCATATGGAACGAGGCTCCACTATTGAAAATCCAAGGGGAAGAAATTTTACATGCACTCGTTTCAGCAAAAGGAGTGTTGGGATATGCTTGGAACATCTATATAGAGATGCCCATTGATCATTAGAGATGGCTGGACCTAGCGCCTGACAATCAGCATCTGAGACAAGCAACGGAGCAGTTGAGGCAGTGTGAGCAACAATGGTGTTTGAAACCGGTTGGTCGCGTCCTCTTCCATATGCACAAATCCCTTGTCTGATGTTTGTAGTAACGTCACGTCCTCGTGCAGCCTGAATTGGAATAGTGTTGCCGATAGGTGGTGCACCGGTGACTCGAACACTGACACCGCAACCATTGTTCCACCAATCGGGGTACCCAACAATTTTGAAACAAGTCAAAATGTCATGTCTAGGACGATCACAGTGAGTGCACAACATTTTGTTTTTTGTTGAGAACGAAATCCACGGGAAGCATAGAGAGCAAATGAATCGGATCTGGGAGGTTTTTCCGGAGAGATCAATTTAACTTGTTCTTCTTGAATAGTTAAGGAGTATACCTTGTTCAATGAAGGCAATTGATCTCGAGCGATGATGGTAGATCATAGAGTGGTGAACGAGTCATCATCAAGAACTATTAGAAATTGATGAACTCGTTCGTTGTTCTTGTTTGTAAGGGCGTGTCTACAAGAGCAGACACACGTGCAAGACTGTCGAGACAGTTAAGAGTCTAGGTCTTCCCGGATCTTCTGCAGACATCCAAAATATACCATAACAGAATCTCCATTCTGAGTGCGACGAGCCAGGGATGCGCGAAGATGAAGGAGACAAGGACCATTACCAACGGCAAACTGTTGTTGAATGTCATCCCACACTTCTTTGTCAGTAGATCTGCGAGGACGTTGATTGGATGGGGTGATACTCGAGATGGTGTTTATTGGCTCCGATGGGTTCATCCACAATCCATGGCTATTTGTTTTTCTACTATTATTGATCCTGCCCTTTTATGGCATAATCGACTCGGACAACCATCTTTTAATATTCTTAAACATTTTTTGGATGTTTCATCTACTAGCATTAATGTTTTAAAAAATAAAACCATGTGATACATGTCACAAGGCTAAGCAAACTCGTTGTGTCTTTCCGTCTAGTCAATCTCGTGCTTGTCATATTTTTGATCTTATACATTGTGATATTTGGGGTTCTTATAGGATTTTATCCTCATGTGGAGCTGTTTAGTTTCTCACTATTGTGGATGACTACTCATGGTCAACTTGGTTTTATTTAATGAAACATAAATCTGAAGTTCGCAAATTAATTCCACAGCTTTATACTATGACCCAAACTCAATTTTCAACACAAGTCAAACGTCTGCGTAGTGATAACTGATAGCATGCATTATAGTCTATATTTTGGGATTGGTTTAGACGTTTTATCATCATAAAATCTACATGCATGGCTATATATTCTTGATGATTATGATATATTGTCTACTTTACAAGAATCGAGGTCTACACCTAGTTTTGTTGTAATTGTAGGGAAAATGACACGTTATGGATCGATATTTAGCCAAAGGATTTAAGGAGTCATAGAAGCTGCATTATGGAGCATCAAGGAGCTACAAGGAAGGCATAGGAACTCTGAAAGTTGGATAAAAATGAGATATAGGACTAGTTATGGAGATTAGCATGTAACAGCTCGATCATCTCGGCTCACCACGTTAGCAGCTCGGTCGAGGTGGCTAACTAGGCCTAGATCGAGACGGCCAGCCCGCAGCCCAATGATTTATTTGTTTTTGGCGTATAGTTTTCCTATAAGATGGAAGGCAGTTTTTGGATTGAAGGACGGCTGATTATCTTTGGAACGGAGCATATTCCAGAGAGATAAAGGAAGTCGAAGGAAGATTGCTTGGAGCGAAAGGTTGAAGGCTTTGAAAGAAAGTTGTAAGGTTTTCTTAGGGAACGTTAATTGTTGTATTTTGCTACGATTCTTGAGGAACACATTTTGTTGCTTGCTTGGATTGTTTGTTTGATTATTGACACCTTTTGTTAAGGTTTTCTTCTTCCCTTATTGCTTCTTCAATTATATATTTGATTGTTATAACTATGATGATTGTTGACTAAAATCCCTTGCGATTCTAGGGTGATTAGTTGAAGGTTGTGGTATAGACGATGAACGAGTGAACCTTTATCTTAGTGGACCCCGAAAGCTTGAGCTTTAACCAAACCGAACCTCGTCTCGGTCAGTTCGTGGAGCATCTCGGCCGAGATCGATAAGAACTAGGCAAGACGTAACCTCATTTGACCTATCTTGAGTTTAGGTTATAGTTTGCCAAATCTTATCCTTGTCGCACCTTTCCTGGTTTATACGCCAGCCTAGGATGAGACTTACCCGATGATTCCTTTGCTTGTATACCTATGATGATGAGTGTTAGGTAATAAAGTTTTATCCTTTATTAGGATTTGAGTGTGTCTTCATCCTACCTTTGAGAGTTAGCATGAGACTTACCCGGTAAAGGTTAGTTCTATCCCCTTAGGTGTCGTGTTGGTTTGAGATTATAGTTCCTTTCCTTAGTTCCTTGAGACTTATTTGGTGATATGATCTTTAGTTTGGGATAGTGAGTAGTGGGACTTACCCGGTGATCTATTCCCATCTTAGTAATACCTGCCCTTGCAAATCTGAGATTTGTCCACGTTATTCTTAGAAATCTTGAGTCGAAACCACAACTGGATACTTTGACCTCTAGAATCTACATTCCTTTATCTGATTTATATATCATCTTTGTTTTGTTGCTTAGTTCTTGTTTGACAACCTGATATTTATCGTACTTGATTTCACCATAGTCCTTGTGTTCGACTCTCGAGTATTTGCCATACTAAGATTGATCCGTACACTGCGGGTTCGCATATCATTCAGGCTTTTATTTTAGGTTATAAATATAAGGCTTATTTCGTTCATTAGTCACACACGTCTGAGAGCGAACAATAACGATACAAAATTTATTGCTCTAAAACCTGTTTTCAAAATTCTGGAATTTTTTTTGAAACTTCATGTGTTGCTACACCGCAACAAAATGGCCGTGTTGAACTAAAACATAGACATATCTTAAACGTGGCTAGCTCTTCTTTTTCAAGCACATTTGCCTATTCAGTTCTGGGGTGAATCTATTTAAACGGCTTGTTTTCTCATTAATCGCACTCCGTCAAATTTATTAAAAGGCAAAACTCCTTTAGATCTTTTATTTAATAAACCCCCAAATTACTCTTCTCTACATACATTTGGTTGTGTATGTTATGCTTCTATTCTTCCAAACTAATCAAATAAATTTTCACCAAAAAGCAGAAAATGTGTATTTGTTGATTATCCTATTGGTCAAAAAGGATGAAAAGTTTATGATCTCTTAACTAAAAAATTCTTTATTTCTCGTGATGTTGTTTTTTATGAAAATTTATTTCCTTATCAAAATATATCCGATTTATCTCCAAATTTAAATACCAATACTCAGTCTTCTTCCTTTATTTTTCTAGATGATATAGAAAATATATCCCCAATTAACTCTACATCACAGCCGTCCAATCCGGCTCTATCATCACAACCTTCCAATTCTCTCTCATCCTCTCCTTCTCTCTCTGCGGACCCCCCAACCCTAATTCCTCTGATTCTTCATCCACGCTTCAACCTCCCTCTTCTATTCAATTTCAAATTCCTACAATCACGTATATTGAATCCTCTACCCACGATTCTTCTTATCCCTCATCTTCTTCTGATCCTCTTGCCTCTAATACAACTTCCTCCACCGATCTCTGTCAATCTTCTTCAGCCTCACCTTCTATATTCCTTACTGCTCCCAATCCCTCACCTTCTTCTCCCCCTTCATCGTCTTCTCTCTCCAAGTCCTCTTCTTCTTCTGACGCTTCTACTTAACCCTCCTCTACTCCTCCTCCTCGTCGAAGCTCTAGACACCATCAACTCCCTCTTCATCTGAAGGACTATCACTGCGATGCCATTCCTCATCTCCATCACCCCTCCCCTCCAACACTCTCATCCACAGGTATTCTCTATCTCATTTATGATTTTGTATCCTAGTCTAATGTTTCTTCTGGTCATCTTAAGTATGTTCATGCAGTCTAGTCTTCTACAGAACCACATTCTATTCGTGCAGCGCTCTCTGATCCTCGATGGCACTTGGCCATGCGAGAGGAGCTTGATGCTCTTACAAGAAATCACACGTGGGACTTTACTGATCTTCCACCAAACAAAACATCCATTGGTTTCAAGTGGGTATTCCGTATCAAGCACAAGTCAGACGGCTCTGTCGAACGTTTTAAAGCCCGATTAGTTGCCCTTTGAAATCGTCAAATTGAAGGTATAGACCACTATGATACTTTCTCTCCAGTTTCTAAGCTTGTCTATGTCAAGTTGTTCTTAGGAGTTTCATCTATCAAGAAGTGGACACTACATCAAATGGATGTCCACAATGCGTTTCTTCATGCCGATCTCCATGAAGAGGTCTATATGTCTCCTCCTCCGGGGTTTGCTCCACCTGGTACACGCAAGGTCTGTCGGCTACGCAAATCCTTGTACGGTCTTCGACAGGCTCCACGTAACTGGTTTGCTAAACTCACTCTTGCTTTAAAACAATTTGGTTTTACTCAATCATATGCAGATTACTCTCTGTTTTCTTTTATTCGTCATGATCTTACTCTTGATGTTCTTGTATACGTTGATGATCTTATTATTGCGGGCAACAATAGTGAGCTTATCTCACGGTTTAAAAGCTACCTCCATAGTTGTTTTCATACGAAAGATCTCGGTGTTCTTAAATATTTTTTGGGACTTGAAATTACTCGCACTACTAATGGTCTTTACTTTTCTCAATGCCAATATTGTCTGGATTTACTCTATGAGATAGGTACTCTTGCTACAAAACCAACCGGTTTCCCTTTAGAGCAAAACCACCGGCTTTCCGACGACTCTAGCCCGCTTTATGATCAACTAGAACAATATCATCGTCTTGTGGGTAAGTTGATCTATCTTACTATTACTCGCCCTGATCTCAGTTTCTTTGTTCACCTTCTCTCGCAGTTCATTCATGCCCCTACAGTAAATCACTGGCTTGTCGTTCAACGTGTTCTATGCTATCTAAAAGCATCTCCCGGTCAAGGCCTCCTCTTGTCCAGCTCAAGCAGACTTCAACTGAATGCAATATGCGATGCAGATTACGCGACATGTCCTATCACCCGTCGCTCCGTTACTGGATTCTTCATCATGTTGGGTCAATCTCCGGTCTCCTGGAAAACAAAGAAGCAAAACACTGTCTCCCGGTCCTCTGTAGAATCTACCGTGCCATGGCCACCACCTCTTGTGAACTTATTTGGCTCACTGCTCTTCTACATTCTCTTGGCGTCCTACCTTCCGGACCTAGCAACTTATGGTGTGACAACTAGGCTGCTCTTCATATTGCCTTCAACCGGTGTTCCATGAACGGACCAAACACATTGAAGTGGATTGTCACCTTGTTCGCGATCTCGTTCAACCGGTCAGCTGTGTACACATCATATTCAATTCTCATCCCAGCTGGCTGATTTATTCACCAAAGCACTTGGACATCGTCAATTCCACCACCTACTTTCCAAGTTGGACGTTCGTGATCTACACGCTCCAACTTGAGGGGTAATATTGGACAGAATATATTACTTCCTTATATTCTTATATTCAGCATTATACTCTCCTCTAATGTAGCCTATATATCTCTCTCTATGTATGTATATATATTGTACCTTTCCTTCATAATAACACACACTTTTTACATTCCAAAAGCTATCTAATTCTACAATTTTCAATGATAATATTTGTAGCAGTTCTCATAGATGGTAAAACATTCTGCAATTTTTTAAGGAAAAAAGTTCATTAGGGATAATACCATTTTTGAAGCCCGATTAGCTAGGGTTGTCAGCATACCGGCACAGACATGTTAGAAACTCTGAAATACGTAATTCCAAAGTCCAAAAATGAAAGTGGGCTGGAAACACAGGTTTTTTGATGGACCCAAATGTGATGAGCTGGCTGAGTTTTTAGAAGGAAAAAAGGGGCCCGGCAGATTTAAATGAAACTCTGCGTTTCATCTAGGGTAGAAGAGCTGCACGTTTATAATCTCCTTTCAGCAGTAGTGCATCAAGACATCATAACGTTTTTTTCTTCTCCTTGGAATGCTCTCTCTCTCCTTCAACGCTCAACAACAGAAAAGGCACAACAGTGCATTCATCCCCTTGGGCTATTTTTCTTCTATTCGATCCTGAGTTTTTCTTCTTTCTTATTTTTCTTTCAATTTGAAGAAAAAGTGTACAGCAGAATAAAACTTCTTGTCTTCTTTCTTTTTTTTGGTGAAGCAAAGATTTGTTGAGACGATTTAGGGTTAATCCCTTAGAGTTTACAAGTTAAGCGGATTTGGTTTTCATTTCAGTTTGTTCTTGTTTTTCTTGGTTCGTTTTGATAGTGGATTGGGTATTCTCTTGAGGCCCCGAAGAGTAGGAATATTTCCGAATCTCGTTAAACGTTTTGTATTCTTGTTCTTGTTCGAACGGGACGCTCTAGCCTTCGATCTTGTTCGGTTTTACTTTTCAGAAACCCAACACATAAATGTAGTAACATTTCATCTTAAATGGATTATATAGCTTCGAAAACAATCACGGTTGTATTGTATATATATCTAAGTTAGGGTTGAAACGTGAGCATGAATACTAGTGGTTTTTAATGTGGGTTTGAAATATTTTGTTATTATTTTTTCTTAGCACTTCATCTTAAAAACTTACATATTTTTACTTTTTACACCAATGGTTTTTCAATTGGGTTTTTTAACTTTGTACTTACCTCCATAATATAATAAAAAAAAACAATCAAACCTTTTAATATTTTACCCTTACTTAACAAATAGTGTTATTATATACTAAAAATCTTCTCTCTCCCATTTTTAGTCATTGCTTACTAAGCAACCAAATAACACTCTCTCTCCCATTTCTTAAATCAAACATCACATTTATCTAAAAACCAATATTATTTTATACTAAGAAATCACTAGTATGGGTGTTCTAAGTTAGGGTTGAAACTTGGGCTGTTATGCTAACCACTGTGAAAGCCTAAGGAACTCGTGATTGGTGCTCTTGTGTGTAAGTGTATAGGCGCACACGGTCTTATTGTATATATATCTACCGAAGGGAACATAAATCCGATTAATATAAACCAATTAGTGATAAAGAATTAGTCTACCGACCATATATTTTACTATTATATAATTGAAAGACAGCATAAAAACTAAAGCAACGATTTTTGTTTAGTTAATAGAATGAAAGTAACTCGTACTGTCTTGGCTGATTGGGTCATTCTGACTTATAAGCTTATAAAGACAGTATCACCAATGCTTACACTTTACACAAGACTTGCAACTTCAAAGAATAAGTCAAACAAGCAATCTAATGATAGTATATTAAAGCAACATAAAGTATGAACAACTAGACTAGTTTATATATAAACTTCATTTATATAGCGGCTGTAAGTTCGATTAAACTTCGTTACATTTACAGTTTCTAGCTGAAGCAATGAGGGGTGGTTGCTTGAGCTTCGTAATCAGCATTTTAACCCTTTTTTCCATACTCTCAATACAAGCAAGCGCTGCACCAAACTTCTTAAACTATATTTGCAATACTGACAACAATTTCACAGATAACGACCTTTACAAAGCAAACCTCAATCAACTTTTGCCTACTCTAAGCGCTCAATCACCCTCCAACACTTTCTTCAACTTGAATACCGGATCCGAACCCAACACGGTCTACGGTCTCTATGACTGCAGGGGCGACCTCACAACGGAAGATTGCAACGATTGCGTTAAAGCAGAAGCCTTTTTGTCACGTGTCAACGCCACGCTTTTTTGCAATGAAGAAAATGTGCAAAAGTAAACACCACGTTTGATCGCTCACGGTCGTGATTGTCAGTTAGGAAAACATCTCTTTGTCATGCTTGTTGATCATTCACGGTCTCTACGATTGCCGTGCTTAATCTTTTGCATTCTTCTTCTTTTCTTCATTGCGAAAAGGAGTTGTCTACATCTCTTTGTCATGCTTGTCAGTCAGGAAAACATCATAGATTGTCGTTTAAAAACCCTTATCATTTTGTCACGTGTCAACGCCAAGTTTCTCGAAGCTTAAAAATTTATTTGAAAAGTGATTTCTTAACGGTAATATAAATTCGAAAGTAATTTCTAAATTTTTTTTTTAAAATATTTGAATAAATATTACAAAAATATTTTTTAAACTTTTACAGATTTTTTTTTTGCCATTGATTTTACCAACAATCATATCTTAACAAAAATAACCTTAAAACTCATCCCGCACAAGGTGGTGGGGATAATACACTAGTTTTTAAAAAACAGAGGTAACCGTGTGTCCATTAAGATTTACTTTTACTTTTGTTAACTTTAATAATTTCAAGTTAACAAATAAGTCGGTGCTTTATAAAAGGCGGTTTTGGTGGAATGTACCTATTACAATAATACACTATACAAACTAACCCCCTGTTTAAATGTTTGGCAAAATATACCCTATTACATCATATCACATATAATCCAAAACCATTTTTCTATGATTGTTGCGTAAATATAAAAGCAAAGGAAAGATTATAAAAAGAAGAAGAAAGTACACTGCTATCAACTCACCCGGCGATGTGACATGGCTGCAGAAACCAAAGTATCCTGCAAACACCCTTTTTGTTTCCCTTCAAAACTCCATCTTCCTGCAATATTACACAAAATAGCACCCATTTCATCCATTTTGAAATCATCCTTTCCAGAAAATTTGGGCTTTATTGTTTTTGTACATTAGAAAACAAAGTCTTCCTGATTCATTCAAATAGTTGAATTTGAAGCTAACACCAGTCATCCAGTACTATTGGGTAAGGTCACTGTTTATCCTGTTTTAAATAAGTTTTCAGCTTTATTCTTATGTCCGTGTGGATGAATGTTGAAATCGTTTTATGCAACATTAACAACACCGATTGGGTACGTTGTACATCTACGCCGAATTGGTTTTGGGTATTGATTCAGAACAATATACTCAATAAATATGACGTCAAAAAAAACATACCCAATTACTACGAAATCACAAATGATATTCCACAGAATTTATTGACACCAGGAAACAATCATATAACAATATACATATCCTCTTCTCTTTAAAAAAAAATACCCATCATATCAATTAATCCATTTACTATATCATCAATTACCTAGGGAGAACCAATAACATACACAATAATCGATCATCCATATTTATTTAAAAAATGAAAGGTACCTTGTTGAAAAACCAATTTTCAAACGATTTTGAACAATAATATACTGAACTTTAATGAATACATAAATAACAACTTACAAATTTTTCCTTTTGAGTCGATAGTTAGATGATTATAGGAGATATAATGAGGAATGGAGCAAACATCTACATATGAGAGGAGAAAATTTCGTAATAAAATGGAGGAGAAATTTTGTGCATACATGAGAGGACAGTAAATGGAAATGCATGTATATATATTGGCCAACCATCAAAATTTGAATCACCCGCTCAGTATTTCTTCATATCAACTATTCCACTGATTTGAGTATGGATGTGACAACTCTGAAATGGTACTTAAAGTCCACGGTTGCACCTCGAAAAAGGGGAATTTATTTACCTTTTTCATTCCTGTATTATATTTGAGTGGTGGAAATCATGGGGGCAAAAAAGCAAAGATGAAGCCTTCCGGGGCCAATGTCACCAATTCTTTCTTTATAAAATATTACCAAATAAATGTTAATAAGTAAAACATATAATTGATATCCAGTTAGGCGGATCGGCCGATACATATGGATATCAATATTTGGTCGGGTATACGCTTTTTTCAATTAAATGAAAAATCTGTATTTGGCTAATTAATGTCATTCTTCGAGAAAAATTATCCGATCCGACAAAAACCATCTTTGATTAATACCATGTTTTTGAATCCGGATCAAACAGAATATTAGCCGGATATACGACCGGAGTTAGATCGTATCTAGATTGAGGTTTCCTGCAATTTTGAATTCGGATATCCAAGTATCCGGGTAAATCTGATAGTTATATTTTCCACCCTTTTTCACAAATGATAACTCAAAAGTATTTATCACATTAATATCTTTGCATAAATTTTAATGTAAAAATGTATATCAAAGAGCTACCCGATCCAATTTGGTATCCCAAATTCGACATAACAAAATGTCGACCCAAAATTGACTCGAATGACAAGATGTTAGATACAGACCCGGTTTTGGCCCAACCCACCATCAGCCCTAACATAAATTGACTAGATATCCAACCCAATTGACCCGCCTCAATTGACCCCTCTACTTGAATCCATTGAAAAACCAAAGTGAGCCAGTGTGAAATGACCCGAAAACCGAACTAAACCGATACGTTATGACCCAAGAAATTGAGGCTTTCCAGTAACCAGTTTTCAACCCGAAAATTGGTACCTGATTCAAACCGACCGAAAAAACCCGTATAAAAACAAGTATTTTTTATCTGACCTAATTCCAACCAAAGTCTGCCGTGACTGACCGAACCCGACGCCTCAGCCCGTCTGATCCCTCTGAATGTAATACACGTTAATGACTAAATATTTTACAAGAATTTGATTTCCTTCATTTTATGTTTGCAGACTCAGCAAACTCATCAAACGTAAGGCAGAACAGAGCTTCAAGGCATCAAATTTTTTGGGAATACAAAGTACAAGAAGACTGATAAAGTTCTGGGTCATAATTTGTATCTATCAACGAAGAGTCCCCTCAACGATAAACAAAAGGGCCTTAAAATTTATTTTAAAACTGAAAATAATACTAACTTGGCTGATTGGGTCAATCTCTTGCAAGCCACCAATGCTTACACAAGCCTTGCAAGTTGAAAGAAAACGTCAAAACAAGCCATCTTATGCGTTAATTATATGAACTTCAATTGCATACTTAGAGGCTCTAAATTCAATTAAACTCCTTTACATTATCAGTTTCGAGCTTAAGCCATGAAGCGTGGTTGCTTAACTTTCATAATCAGCTTTTTAATCCTTTTTTCCATATTCTCAATACAAGCAAGCGCTGTACCGAACTTCTTGTACGAATTCTGCACTACTGACAACAATTTCACAGCCAATAGCTTTTACAAAACAAACCTCAATCAACTTCTTCCAACTCTAACCGCTCAATCATCCTCCAACACCTTCTACAACTCGACTGCCGGATCCGAACCCAACAAAGTCTACGGTCTCTACTACTGCCGGGGCGACCTCACAGCGCAAGATTGCAACGACTGCGTTAAGACAGCAGCGGATGAGATTGTTTCGAGATGTCCGGTTTCGAAAGAAGCCATAGTTTGGTTTCAAGAATGCACGCTTCGATACTCAAACATGTCGATATTCTCGGTTCCTGCCGTATCGCCCTGGTCGTATAATTGGAACCGGGTCAACGTTTCGAATCCAAGTCAGTTTCTTGCTGGGCTTGCGGAGATTGTGGATCAACTGACTCCACAAGCTGTGGTTAACACCAACCCCACAAACTACGCCAAGGGAAGTATTAATGTAACGGAAGCACAGACGATTTATTGCTTGGTGCAGTGTACTCCTGACCTTAATGGCACGCAGTGTCAGAGTTGCCTTACAAGAGCTCGTTCCTTTATAGCAAGTTGTTGCTCTTCTGGAAGTGTGTATGCGTTCATCAATCTTCCTAGTTGTCGTATCATGTACAGCATCATGCCCTTCGGACCAGGACAAGTGCTTTCACTATCTCCACCGCCACCACCAAATAATCCTTCGGATATTGCTCCGAATCCCACCTCCGCATGCTGCGGTGGTAACTGCTGTGGAGGTAAATGTTGTAAAGGTAAACCAATCAAACTACCTCTCTTAAACTATATATATATATATATATTTTTTAAAAAAAAAAATAGGATTATTATTATTAAGTAGATTTATGATGAAATATTTGGAGTACAATTTAAAAAAATATATATTTACCAAATTAGGTGTAAAGTAAAAGTTATTCCCAAAATACGCAAATTCAAACAAAAGTTGCTGTTTGAAACCGTGGCTTTCTTTTCTTTATTTTTTAAAAATCTTGAACGCCAAATTAAAAATATATAAATAAATAAATGAGACTCCGTAAACCTGTGGTTACCGCCCACGGCTCTGGATTGCTTCAAAGAAATTTATGAACATCCAATTCTAAGGCAATGGTTTTTTATAAATTTTCTTATGCAAACCAGTGGCATGGTCCGAAATCACAGATTTAGGGAGTCTCGGTCAAAACCTCGGTTTTAAACTGAGGCTTTCATTTATTTTTTTTATTTGGCGTTCAAGAATAATAAAGAAAAGGTCTTTGGTTTATATTTGCGTATGTACCCCTAGTTTTATATATATTCATTAAAAAAATCGAGGAAAAAAAAATCTGAAACCGTTGACTGTTAGGGTTTGATGCGCTTGTACAGACACGTAAAAAACGTACTGTTGTTTGCAGGAAAAGATGTTAAGTTCTATGTTTTAGCAATCGGTGTTCCTGTAGCTGGTGCTGCTTTACTGCTGCTAGGTGTCGGCTTGTTTTGTCTCCGCCGTAACAAAAAAGTGGAAAAGATACCCAACGGTATAATCACTCAATTTCAGTTCTGATCCATCTTCTGTATTCTTTACAAATGGTATAAATTACTCACGCAGATAATGAAAAGGAAGATCGTATCGAGGGTGCAACACAGTTTGATCTCGGGACAATGAAAGCAGCAACCAAAAACTTTTCACCTACGGACCAACTTGGAGAAGGTGGATTTGGCATTGTTTATAAGGTAACTAACTATATGTTAATGGCTTCGTCTTCCTTTGTCATATCTGAGAATATGAATTAATCGTTAAATTCTTGTTGGTAGGGCAAATTTCAAAATGGAGAGGAAGTAGCAATTAAGAGACTTTCACA
The DNA here is from genome assembly GCA_033239045.1 of Fagopyrum esculentum. Taxonomy (NCBI): domain Eukaryota; kingdom Viridiplantae; phylum Streptophyta; class Magnoliopsida; order Caryophyllales; family Polygonaceae; genus Fagopyrum; species Fagopyrum esculentum. Next base: position 156,155,620 of record BSUD01000001.1, read on the forward strand.
ACAATCCAAACAGGGTGTTAGAGAATTTCTCAATGAGGTGCAACTCATAGCGAGGCTTCAACACAGGAATCTGGTTAGACTTGTTGGATTCTGCACAGAAAGTGGAGAAAGGCTGCTTGTTTACGAGTTCATGCCTAACCTAAGTCTTGACCACTTTCTTTTCGGTAATCTTAAACCATTTCAAATAAATTTTCACACTGCATGCCATTCAAACAAAGTCTATTATTTGCTTCAACACAGCTATAACAAAGATGTCAATTTCAAAAATAAAATAACAGATCCTAGCAAGTCTAAGCATCTTACCTGGGAAGTAAGGTATAAGATCATAGAAGGAATCGCACGCGGGATTCATTATCTTCATGAAGATTCAAGGCTTACAGTTGTACATCGCGATCTTAAATCAAGCAACATATTGTTGGATCAACACATGATCCCAAAAGTTGCTGATTTTGGAATTGCAAGGCTTGTCATAGTTGACCAAACAGAAGGCAATATCAATACCACAAAGATTGTTGGGACAAGGTAAGATTTTATAAGATTAGCTTCCTTTGTATTTTTTCTGCAGCTTCTTACTAAACATGTATTATATATTTACTTTCTTGTACATAGAGGATACATGGCACCCGAATACGCAATGGCCGGGCAATTCTCTGTTAAGTCTGATGTTTATAGCTTTGGAGTCATACTTTTGGAGATTATAAGTGGTAAAAGTAACAGCCAAGGAGGATTTTTAGTCCATGTAAGTGAAAACTGAACAATTCTATCTTGTAGATTTTCACAACGAATTCATATGTTATGTTTTGTGATTATAGGCATGGAAACGATGGACTGAAGGGGAGATAGAAGAGTTAATAGACCCGACATTACAAAACACAGTTTCGAGAATGGATATAGGAAGATGCATCCAAATAGCATTATTGTGTGTTCAGTATGATCCAGCTAGTAGGCCTACAATGCATGCGGTGCTTCTAATGCTTAATAGTAGAAGCATGGAACTTCCATCTCCATCTCCACCGACGCCTTTTGGTGATGATATGAGTTCGTTGAGAGAATACCAAAGACACCAAACTGGATCAGAAATCTCCACTACTGGTGGCTGGAACTTGGAAAAAGATCTTTATCCTCGTTAAGCTCTTGAAAACTTAGCTCTCAGATTGCTGATTTTACCGTCTATAGTGAATACTTTCTTTGTTTTGTTCTTCTTCTGTTGTGGAGTGTTAAACTACCTTATTGTAATGTCGGATTCGTAAAGTCGTACTTGTGTTCCTGTAAGTGTGTAATGTTCAGGTAGGGATTGGTAAAACTTTCATTCAAACATCTTGTTCCGAAACTGGATTCCCCGTTGCCTAAACTTAATTACATAATTTACTAATATTAATGATTGAAACTCCACACTGAAATGGATCAACTTAATTACATCATTAGTACTTAATTAAACTATCAACTTTACCTCAAGCAACTAAATCAGTTTAACGAATTATACTATGAATACACCCTTAATTGCATTCAAACATCTTGTTCAGAAACAGGGTTCATAGCATATCTTATCGGTCTGTTTGGAGTGATTGCTTTGATGCAGGTGTGATGACGTTGTTGCTGGTGCTGATGCGATTGTTATTATTGGTGCCGGTGATTTATGTCTCCTCGTTTTTTTTTCACCCTGACAAACGGAAAATAGAAAATTTTAACCTATGAATACAACTTCACAGTTTTTGGCATATAATAAAAGAATTATGAATAGAACTTGAAACAAAATACATTAGTTAAGAAGGCATTTTACCTATGTATAGGGATTTGCTTAATGATAGCTTCCAACTCCTCGTCATCAAAGTTGAACCATTTCTCCATCAACTTGTATCCGCTTACCTCAGCGGAGGTGAGAATGTTGATTTTTAGACCTCTAATCGGAAAATCAATTGATAGGATAAATATTATATATGCTTTATAATAAGAGATGAAAATTGATGTCTCACTTCCCTTCAGAAATTTCAACCCGTTTAGTCTAAACCAACTCGATCAAACAAACACAATTCATAATCAATCTTATTTTCTTCATGTTTTGTTTGTTCCCTACCATTATATATATATATATATTTGAAAAGTTAATTGTATTATCAAAAAAGGATTTACAGGGGTCTACTAGACCATAGTAAGAGCAAAATAAGGAGATACAAGAGGATTAAAGGAGATGAATGCCAAGTAAATTGGCCCATATGATGGAATTTTGAGATTTATCCTTCCAATAACTAGAAGTGTAATTCTTGGTAGCTTGGATGGCGTTGTAAGCACAAGTTGTAGGGTGAGTGATCAACTTGTTATAGATGAGATCATTACGAGCCTTCCAAACAAAGTAAATGTAAGATGTGATCGAGGAGACACGGACATGAGTATCAAGATCATTTTTTCCGAGGATGGAGAGACCCAAGCCAAGTCCAAATGTTACAGCTGTAGGGGTGAGGGGCGGGTAACCTGGTCCACCTAGATATTAGATCAAGAGCAACAGTGGAGAAGCTGCAGAAGTGGAGGAGGTGATTTTCATCTTCAAGGAGAGACCCACAGAGTTTGCAAGTATTATCTTGGACCAAATCCCATGCAAGAAGCTTAGATAGCGTAGGTAGGCAGTTATGGCTGGCAATCAAAGCAATGAAACTACACTTCGGAATGTTAAGGCCTTTCCAAAGGATCCCAAACTGGTAAGGCGGGTTGGGGAGGGAGGTTGATCTCAAGAAATTGTTATATAGCAACTGCAGTAGAAAAGGAGCCATTAGTCTTGGTGGTGAGGCTGGAGAAGAGGGAGGCGTTGTTTGATGCAAGAATCTCATTCCGGACCTTGATGATCATACACCAGAAATGATTGTGTTTGTAAGTTGATGGATAAGACCAAATAGTTTTTTTTGAGGATATTTGAGTTTACCCAAGAAGCCCATAAGCTAAGTCGGCCTTGGTCCAAATCAGCAATAAGCTTGGAGATGGAGGCTTTATTCCAGTAGAGGAGCTCTTTAAAACCCAAACCACCATCGTTAGTGCTGGAACAGATTACGTTCCAAGCGACAAGCGCACGAGAGCTGGATGAAGTGCCAGGCCAAAGAAAAGAGCGAAGGAGACTCCGAATCCGGATGACAATAGAGGAAGGAATTAGGAGGACAGAACACCAGTAGGAGTTGATAGCCATGAGGATCGAGGATATAACCTGCTTTCGACCTGCGTAGGAAAGATTTCTGGCACTCCAAGAGTTAATCTTGTTTGTGATTTTGGTGATGAGAGGAAGATACTCCGCCGTGCTAAGACGTCTACTGCCAATGGGGATGCCGGGGTAGGTGAACGGGAGATAGCCTTGAGAGAGCCCAGTATCGTGCGAGAGGAGATCGCAGTCATAATTAGGTAGGCCGCCAATGAAGATCGAGGACTTTGAAGGGTTGAGGTAAAGCCCAGAATAGAGCCCCAAGGAATTGAGCGTGTCTTTCAGAATGTTTATGGATGTGAGGTCGGCTCTACAGAAGAGCATGAGGTCGTCCACGAAGCAAAGATGGGAAATGCAAGGATTAGCACACTTTGGGTGAATATTGAAATCAGGATTTGTGGTGTTGGTATGAATCATGGAGGAAAGAACTTCCTGAGCAATGGTGAAGAGGGGATGGAGATAAAGGACAACCTTGTCTGAGCCCTCTGGAGCCTTTAAAGAAACCGTTGAACGAGCCGTTCAAATTAGGGGAGTACAAAAGGGTGGATTAGCATTCATCGATGAGACGAATGAACACAAGCGGGAATCCCATTCTACCCAAACAGTTGATGATGAACCTATGATCAACCATGTAAGAAGCTTTGGAAAGGTCAACCTTAAGAGCACATCTAGGCGAAATGTTGCACTGGTTGTATTTCTTGACGATTTCTTGACAAATAAGGATGTTGTGCTTAATTGACCTTCCTTTAACAAAGGCTCCCTGATAGTCACCGATTATAGAAGGAAGGATTGTGTTAAGTCCGGAGGCCAGGATCTTAGCAATTACCCTATAGGTGATATCACAACAAGAAATGGGTCTAAAATCGGAAGGGAGGATCGGGTTAGCCTTCTTAGGGATCAAGGAAATGGAAGTATGGTTTATTTGGTAGATAAGCTTTCCAGATTCAAAAAAATCGAGGACCGCTTTTGAAAAGGAATCACCAGTGATGTTCCAAGAAACCATGAAGAAACAGGCATTAAAACCGTCAGACCCAGGGGACTTTGAGTCACTCATATCGAAAAGGGTATTTTTGATATCTTCGGTAGTGACGGTTCGATTGAGGGAGGAGATGTCGGATGGGGAGAGAAGCAAGAGAGGGCAATCAGGGAAGAGGCTTTGAGGGTTGTGAGGAAGTTGGGATTGAGGATGGAGGAGAAGTGGGAAATCAGGATAGACGAGATCTCGTCTAAGTTGTTGGTAGGGCCACTTCCAAGGTTTAAGGGATTGAGAATAGATTTGATTGCATTTGAGGTTCGACAAGCGGTTATGCTTTTGAAGAAATAGGCATTGCATTTGTCACCATATTTAAACCATGAAGCTTTGGAGAGTTGGCCAAGAGTAGAGCGAAGGAGATCCATGTTTGCGCTGAGCAGTGCATATGTATTTCGCTCCTGGTCGATGAGATGAGGGTTTAGTGGAGAAGCTTGGAGTAGCGTTTGCGTAGAGGCTAAGGAGGCTTTAAGGTTTTCGATGGAAGTGTGGAGAAGTTCCATCTTTTGGCTAGGAAATTTTTTGAGAGCAGACATTTGAGTTTGTGTATGAGGGTATGCATGTGAGTTGAACTAGGTGTTGATAGAGGGTTGGACCAAGAGAGAGCAACGATTAAGGTGAAGCTTTCATGGGAGATCCACGCATTATTAAACCAGAATTGGAGCCTTGGCGGCAAGGGTTTGAGATCTAGAGAAAGGATGCCAGGAGAGTGGTTAGAGATTGAAGGGTTGCCAAATAGGGAAGATGAATTGGGTAAATGGTTATGCCAGGAGGGATTAACCACAATACGGTCAAGTTTGCATCAGATCCTTGAAGCGATTTGTTTATTATTCCATGTGAAAAAACAGCTAGAGAAGTCATGATCTTTCAAGGTGTTGAGGGTAAAGCAGTCAACCAACTCAGGAGAAGGGTGAGATGAGTTAACAGGGATACATGAGAGCTTTTCATCCATGCTCAAAGTAGTGTTGAAATCTCCAAGGAGAGCCCAAGGAGTAGAATGATTGAGGTCTTTTATGGTAGCAATGTTATCCCACAACGGCTTGCGAGCCTCGGGGAGGTTATGAGCGTAGATGAAGGTACACTCATGGGATGAGTACTTGATAACACGATTTATGACTTAGGATTAGGTAATCATTTGGATAGAATTTTCACTCATTCATGCACGTTTTGGCATTGGTTTATGACGTCTTCGCTCAATTCACGCACATTTCTAGAAAAGACGTCTACACTACCTTTTATCGGTTTTGTAGGTAATTCGGGGATCTATTGGACGTAAATCGATACATTTGAGGTCCAAGCCTCATGATGGTACACATCCAAAGCATTGGAGGAGCATAATTGGAGCAACAAAGGACACAAAGACCACTATTGGTGCAAGCAATGGAGCAACTCATGGCTAGACGATCATAGCATTTTTCTGTTGAAGAAAATCGGACCAAGTAGCAGCTAAATCGGACGATTTTGGTCCACTGGGTCGATTTTTAGGGCTTCGACAGCTTAAGCCACGTGTCCCACGATCTCTTGTCCGTCCTTGCTCTTGGTGGAGAATATAAGTGGTCCTGCAGGTTGTTGCTGAGCATCTCTCCTCTCCCACACTCTCATTCACAGCTCATCAATTTGGGGAAAAGATTGGAGGAGAAGAAAAGCTCTAAAAGATTGAAGGAAGAAGAAGAACACCATTGTAGGAGAATAGTGAGGTTTTGAGTGATTTTGAGTTACTTTTGTAAATCTTGGATTGAAGAACGATTGCAAGGATTGTTAGGAACGTTTTGAATCTTCATTTAAGAGTTTGTAAGTCTTGCTACAACTTGGATTTGGCTGAGATTTATTGATTTTACTTGCTATTCTTTCATTATCCATCTATGAACACCATGTATGCTTGTTTGATGATTTTGGATCTTAATATGCATGTTATTGGCTAGTTTGTTGTGATTCTGGAGTGATGGATTGATGGTTATGGCTAGGGTGATGATAGGATGAACTTATATGTTAGTTTAGGATGATTTGTATGTACGAAACCCATCCCAGGAAGAAAAATCGACCTGTTCATCAGATAAATCGGCCGATTTATCTGTAGAACAACCCGATTTATTCTCCTGTTGCTCTTTAAATGATAAATCTGCATGTTGGGGTCCTTGGTTGTTTAAATCCTAGTGTTTATTAAGCCTAATTTAGCTTAGGATCACCTAATGCTATCAACCTAAGTGAGGGAAGAGATCTACCCGATGATTTCCGATCTTAGATACCTAAGATGATGAATGCTAGGTAGTAGTGAACCTCATAAGCCGCTATTGGATCGAGTGTGCTAGGATTAGTACTTGAGATTTCCCTATTCCGAGACTTACCCGGTAAGGAGAGGGTTACCCTTAAGTAGCATCTAGTTTGTGCGGAATTCATTACTCTAACCCCTTGAGACCTACCCGGTAATAGGAGTTAGATGCGGGACTAGTGAAGCGAGAGACCTACCCGGTAATTGCTCCCATTAGTGAAACACTCTTCCCCAACACCGCAACTTGTCCTTAGAATCCTTAGAACCTTGAATCCTATGCCATAACCGGAAATCTTGACCTCTAGAATATACTTTTCTCTCTTGATCATATACTTGTGCTTTGTGTTACTTGTTCCTTTGTTAGCTTGAGTTGTTAGTTGTTTTATTATCTTGCTTGACTTGTGATCTTTGTTTGATCACCATAAAAACCAACAAAAACATTGAGTTTTCCATTTTCTTTGTTTCTCATCTTATCTTAGTCTAGATTCACACTATCTTTGATCATTGCTTGACTCGATTTCACCTTAGTCTTTGTGTCGACCTCGGAATACTTTCCTTTCTACAAAACGACCCGTACACTGCGGGTTCGCTAGGTAGTTTAGGATTTAGTTCGAGTTTATAAATGTAAAGCTTTTTGTGCTATTTCCTAGCGTAACAAGTTTTTGGCGCCGTTGCCGGGGACTAGGTCTAGATTGAGTCATTTCGTGATTGTTTATAGTGTAGATCTTTCTTGTTGCTTTTGATCTCTCTTTGGTGTGTGTCTTTGCTTTTCAGGACATCTATTACTCTTTAGGTGTATGCGAAGATCTCGTGGCAAGGATTTAGCTCCATTTGATCCCGAACCGGAGAAAACCCTTCGATCTAGATCCAAGAACATCTGAAAAGAGAAAGAGATGGCCGGAAGGAACCTCCAAGCTGAGTTGGATGAAGCCTTAGAGCAAGTAAGGCTAAGAGATGAGCTCTTGGAGGAAGAAAGGAGACTTGCCAATGAGAGGCAAGAGGAAACTAGGAGGGAGATTGAGGAGATTAGGCAAGCCCTTGTTCAAGGAGAGCTTAATCGCCGACAACCTCCACCTCCTCCACCACCGGTGGTACAACCGCAGCCGGCGGTTAATGATAGGGTTGCACCCATTGCCATTGAAGAGCCACAAACTTTGGGTAGACGTATGGATCCGACACAAAGAGCACACCGTCCGGGTGTGAACTTAGGAGATCCCGCAGCCCACAACTACGAGCTCCGCCCTCAAGTTCTACAAATGATCCGGCATAATCAATTTGGAGGGATGGAAGGAGAGTCTCCTCACCAACATTTGATGAACTACGAGATTTTGATGGAGACTCTTAGACCGCCAAGATTGGAGAGCAACAACCATAAGCTAAGGGCTTTCTCCTTCTCTCTTAAGGATAAAGCCTTGGCTTGGTATCAATCTATTCCACAAGGGCGAGTTGGTACTTGGGAGGAGATGACAACCGAGTTTTTGACTAAGTTCTTCCCCCCTTCCAAGACTACCGAGTTAAGAGGGAAGATCAATTCCTTCGTGATGAAGGATAGAGAGAGTTTGTTCAAGTCTTGGGAGAGATTTAAAGACCTTCTCCTAGATTGTCCACACCATGGCATACCGAAAATTGAGCTATTGGAGATCTACTTCAAGGGACTTGATGAAGATAGCCAATTCAAGCTTCAATCCCTTTCTGGTGGGACTTTCATGGAGAAGCATGTGGATGATGCTTGGGAGTTTGTAGAGAAGCAAGCTCTAGTGATTGAGAAATACTCCCATAGGAAGAGTGAAGGGAGAAAGGCGGGAGCATATGAGGTGAGTGAGGTCACCATGAGCAACTTCAAGCTCGACGCCATCAACAACGAGCTAAAGTCCTTGAGGGAGTTGTGTGCTACAACCTTGAAGAACCAAGCAACCCCTCAAGTGCTTCCACAAGCTAACTTGTCTTCCAAGGAGGAAGATGTGAATTACATGGGAAGGGGCAATTACAACAATTATCAAGGCCCTAGGAACTTCAACAACAACCGGCAATTCAACAATTACCGGCCCAACCATAACCATCCCGGGTTTTCTTACTCTAACCCGGATGGAGCCTTGAACCCTCCCGCTTCTACAAGCACAACTCCACCACCAAGAGCTTCACAAGAACCTCCACCCGGATTCACTCAACCTCCAAAGGATAGAACCGAAATGATGTTTGAGCAATTGCTTGGAAGGTTGAGTGGTCTTGAGAGCACGGTGACTTCTATCTCAAAGGCTCAAAAGGTTTTGGAAGCACAAGTGTTCCAAAAGGCGGGTGAAGCACATAGAGATCCGGGAAAGCTTCCCGGAAGAACCGAAGAAAACCCAAGAGGCCAAGTGTTGGCTATTACAACAAGAAGTGGGTTAAGCATGAAGGATCCTTTGCCCAAGGAGAATGCTAAGGGGAAGCAAGTGGTGAATGAAGAAGAAACTTTGCAAGGAGATGGAGGCAAGAGCAAAGATGTAGAGCCAACCTATGTGGCACCGCCTCCATACAAGCCACCACTACCGTTCCCTCAATCACGAGCAAGAGCTCGCTTGGACAATCATTTTGGTAAGTTCCTTGAACTAATGTCTAAATTGCATATTAACATTCCGTTCATGGATGCTATTTTAGGGATGCCGGCATATGGCAAGTTCTTGAAGGAAATACTCTCCAACAAAAGGAAGTTGGAGGAGTATGGCGAGATAAGGATGACTAAGAGATCATCGGAGTTGATTCAAACGATGAAGGAAGAGATGCCTCCCAAGCTAAGGGATCCGGGATCCTTTTGTGTGCCAATCGGAGTAGGAGAAGTGAAGTATGATGCCCTATGTGATCTTGGGGCAAGTGTAAGCATCATTCCGCTTGCACTTTGCAACAAGGTTGGGCTAGGGGAGCCAAAGCCGGTCAAGATGACCCTTTACATGGCGGACCGCTCAATCACTCATCCGGTTGGGATCTTGGAAGACATTCCGGTGCAACTAGGGAAGTTCTATGTGCCCATAGACTTCGTTGTCTTGGACATCCCGGCGGACTATCCGGTTCCTATCATCTTGGGGAGACCTTTCCTAGCTACTTCCGGATGTCTAGTGGATTGCAAGAATGGGACTCTCTCCTTTAACATTGGAGAAGAGAACATCAAGTTCAAGCTATCAACAATGATGAAAGGGCCAACCCTTGATGAAGATATATTCAACATAGTTGAAGAAGAGGAGTCTAGAGAGGTTGTGAGCTCAATCTTGCTCAAGGATCCGCTTGAGAGAGTTATTAGCTCAAGCTTGATGGAAGAAGGGATTGAGGAGAGTAGCAATGAAGTAATCAAGGCCTTGAATGCATTGGACGAGCTACCAAGAGTTGGGTTTGAAGTGCTAGAAGAAGAGGAAAACTGCCAGAAAAATCGGCCTGAAGGGCAAAAATCGGCCGATTTTTGTACTTATGCTGAAATTTCAGCCAGTTTTGCCAAAACAGAAACTCAGATCGACCCCCCTTCAGAAAAATCGACCGATTTTTCTTCCTGGGTCGATTTTCCTGAGTCTTTTCAGCATCAACCACTTGAGTGTGAGCAATCATCAAGGGACTTCAAGGAGGCTTCCATAGCTTTGCAATCATCTCAACCTACATTGTATGGATTGTCTCCAACCGAAAAAGGTCCTCCTCAACTTGATCTTAAACCTCTTCCTTCTCATTTAAAGTATGCTTTCCTTGGTTCAAATTCTACTTATCCGGTGATTGTGAATGCATCTTTGAATGATGATGAGCTTAATAGATTGTTGAATGAATTGAAACTGCATAGAAAGGCTATAGGATACACCATTGATGATCTTGTTGGCATTAAGCCCTCTTTGTGCATGCATAGGATAATGATGGAAGATAATCATAAAGCCTCTATTGAACATCAAAGAAGGTTAAATCCTATAATGAAAGAGGTAGTTAAGAAGGAGATCATAAAGTTGCTAGATGCGGGAATTATCTACCCTATCTCAGATAGTAAGTGGGTTAGTCCCGTTCATGTAGTACCTAAGAAGGGTGGGATGACCGTAGTGACTAATGAGAACAATGAACTAATCCCCACTAGAACGGTTACGGGATGGAGGATGTGTATTGATTATAGAAAGCTTAACATGGCCTCTAGGAAAGATCACTTCCCTCTCCCCTTCATTGACCAAATGCTAGAGAGGTTAGCTCAACATTCCCATTTTTGTTACCTAGATGGCTATAGTGGATTCTTCCAAATCCCTATCCACCCGATGACCAAGAGAAAACAACCTTTACATGTCCATGGGGTACTTTTGCATATAAGAGGATGCCATTTGGGTTGTGTAATGCACCCGCCACCTTTCAAAGGTGTATGATGGCTATCTTTTCGGAATACATAGAAAATATCATGGAAGTGTTCATGGATGATTTCTCTGTTTATGGTTCTTCTTTCGATGATTGCTTGGCTAACTTGTCCTTAGTATTGCAAAGATGTGAGGAGACAAATCTTGTCTTAAATTGGGAAAAATGCCACTTCATGGTAAGTGAAGGTATTGTGTTAGGACACTTGGTTTCTAACCGTGGCATTGAGGTTGATAGGGCCAAGATTGAAACGATAGAGAAGTTGCCACCACCTACCTCGGTGAAAGGGGTAAGGAGTTTCTTAGGGCATGCCGGTTTTTACCGAAGGTTCATTCAAGATTTCTCTAAAATTTCTAAGCCTCTCACTAACCTACTAATGAAGGATGTCGATTTTGTCTTCTCCAAAGATTGCCTTGAGGCTTTTTGTAGGTTGAAGAACGCTTTGATCTCCGCACCCATCATGCAACCTCCGGATTGGAGTTTACCGTTTGAGATCATGTGTGATGCAAGCGATGTAGCCGTTGGGGCTGTTTTGGGGCAAAGGAAAGATGGGCGCACTCATGCCATTTATTATGCTAGCAAGACGCTAGATGATGCCCAACTAAACTATGCCACAACCGAGAAAGAGTTGCTAGCGGTAGTGTATGCCTTTGAGAAGTTTTGGTCATACCTTGTTGGAGCAAAGGTCATAGTCTATACGGATCATGCTGCGATCCGTTATCTCCTTACAAAGAAGGATGCCAAACCTAGGTTGATTCGGTGGATCCTTCTTCTTCAAGAGTTTGATTTGGAAATCCGGGACAAGAAGGGATCCGAGAACTCCGTGGCGGATCACCTTAGTAGACTCCCACCATTGGAGCTTGAAAGAGAGGACATCCCGATTGATGACTCATTCCGGGATGAGCAATTGCAAATGGTGGAGGAGTGCTTGTTCCAAGTGTCTAGAGGAAGCGAGCTATGGTATGCCGACATAGTGAACTACTTGGTGTGTGAGGAAGTGCCTCCCGGCTTAACATATGCTCAAAGGAAGAAGTTCTTCAAGGATGTAAGGCATTACTATTGGAGTGAGCCACTTTTGTTCAAAAGAGGGCCGGATGGAATGTTTAGAAGATGCATACCGGAGGATGAGGTGGAGAGTGTGATCCGCCATTGTCATTCCTTGCCATGTGGAGGGCATGCTAGTGCACACAAGACATGTGCTAAGGTGTTGCAATCGGGCTTCTTTTGGCCAAGTTTGTTCAAGGATGTGCAAGGCTTTGTGGTAGCTTGTGATGCTTGCCAAAGGACGGGCAACATCTCAAGGAGGAATGAGATGCCCTTGAACAACATACAAGAGGTAGAGATATTTGATGTATGGGGTGTGGACTTCATGGGACCATTCCCTTCTTCATGTGGCAACCTCTATATCCTATTGGCGGTTGACTATGTTTCAAGATGGGTGGAGGCACTCGCCTCTCCTACAAATGACGCCAAGGTGGTAGTGCGGTTCTTCAACCGAGTGATCTTTCCTAGGTTTGGAACACCAAGGGTGATCATAAGTGATGGAGGGAAGCACTTCACAAATAGGAATTTTAGAGCACTTTTGGCTAAGTATGGGGTGACTCATAAGGTGGCAACACCTTACCATCCCCAAACTAGTGGCCAAGTGGAGATCTCCAACCGGGAGATCAAGGCCATTCTTGAGAAGACGGTATCAAGGACGAGAAAGGATTGGGCTATGAAGCTCAATGATGCCTTGTGGGCATATAGGACCGCTTTCAAGACACCAATTGGCACCACTCCTTACAAGTTGGTCTATGGCAAGTCTTGCCACCTTCCGGTAGAGATGGAGCATAGAGCATATTGGGCTATAAGGTGGTTAAACTTTGACCTCAAAGAAGCCGGTGAGAAGCGTTTGCTTGATATAAATGCTCTTGAAAAGATCCGGTTGGATGCTTACGAGAATGCTCGGATCTACAAGGAGCGAACCAAGCGATGGCATGACAAGAGGATCATCCCGAAAGAGTTGAGTGAAGGAGACCTTGTCCTTCTCTTCAACTCAAGGCTGCGGCTATTCCCCGGAAAGCTCAAATCAAGATGGACCGGGCCATATGTGGTGAAGAAAGTTTTCCCTCATGGAGCGGTAGAGATAGGAGGAGATCATTGTGGTAACTTCAAGGTGAATGGGCATCGTTTAAAGAAGTACATCCCGGAAGCCCCGGTGGAAGTGATTGCCCCGCTTCACCTTGATTAAAACGCTCCTGAATTTGGTCAAGCTAATGACCTTAAAGAAGCGCTTAATGGGAGGCAACCCATTGGTATATATTTTTCCCTTTTGTTTTTCTTGCTTTTGTTTAATCTCACTCTTGGTGTGCTTTGTTTTTCTTTTGTGTTTTTGGGTGCTAGATCTTGTTGATTGTCATGAGTTATGAGATGTTGGAGGTCATGTGAAAGCCTCATGGACCAGTTGAAGGTACAAGATCCAAGCACATGGACGAGGAGGAAAGCACCCAGAAAAATCGGACTGTTCATGCATAAAATCATCCGATTTTCTGGGCAACTGGGCCAATTTTTCCTCTGTATAAAGGGAAGTGATGATCTCCAATCAAGCATGGGTGGAGCGGACGTGGAACTTGGACGGCTTGCGGTGCCAAGCGCGGGTTCCGACACCATAATGAACATCAAGAGCTCTCTACCATCCTTGATCGATCATCCACCATCATCCAATGTGAACCGAAATACCAAAGCATCACCAATTTTATATTGTGAGGACTCTCTTTCACTTCTTTATTTAGTTTACACATTAGGGACAATGTGTTTCTAAGTATGGGGTGGGGTTTTCATGATCACTTGCATGATTAGCATCTAGGATAGTTTAATTTTGTCACATGTTTCATTATGTCTTGCATTGTACATACATATTTCGAAAAATCAAAAAAAAATCAGAAAATTTAAAAAAATTTTGTGCTTTCTAGGCTTGGATATGACCCTAATGATGAACATTGTCTTGTGAATTGGCTATGGATGGCCTCATGTGTTGAATAGATGATGCATATGTGGACTTGAAGTACTTCTCTTGAAACCATGAACGATATGTGATCATGAATGTTTGCCTTGATTGAATTGAGTATTGAAAGTCGAAATTGCATGCTAGTTCTTGCACATCATTTAGGAATGAATAAGGCAATTCATCTTTCTCTACTTCTCATCTTGATCATGTTGTTTGAGCACCTCAATTGATGAAAAATTTGACCTCTTTTGACCCATCCGGGAATAGGAGCATGATAGTGTGTTGATGTGTGTGAAAAGCAAGTGTGGGGTGAAGTTGTTGATGAAAGAATGATGTGAATGAAATGCTGAAATTCTTGTGAAAGTGTAGACAAAAATATAGGTTTGGGGACGTTGGTTTAAATGACAAGTAACTCGGTACACTTCACATAATCGGGTGTTGGTGCTTTGCCAAAGTCAAATAAACCGATAGTCCTAACGAGCTTTGGTATGTGTGCCCGGTGTGGATGCATCTCGAAAAATAGAAAAAGCCCGAGAATGGCTAATCACCAAGGTTTCGGCTTTTGTACACCAATGCCATTGTCTCAAAAATAAAAGAAAGAAAAGGAAAATGAAGAAAAATATACACTTGAGGGAAGTTGATAAGAAATGTGAAGTTGTGGTCGTTTAGTTCCTTTCCCGGATTAGCATCACATAGCCTAGAAAATTCCCACCTAATCACAACGTTTCTTGGCCTTCTATTTTACAAGTCCTTATGACCTACTTGCATGTGTGTAAGACTAAGTGATTTAGATTGGATATGCTCATGATCATCTTGACTCCTTCATCTTTACATTTCAATGCATGCTATCAAGTTAAGTGTAATTGTCTTTCCATGCCTTCATTTATTTTCATACATAATTGCTTGTCCATTGCCATGAAACATGACTATGAAGGTGATCCAAAATTAGAAGCACAAACCCAAAAAGATTTTGCCATTTTTCTGCATACATAAATCATGTTATCTCTTAGTCTATAGTTGGGAATTTGCTCGAGGACGAGCAAACCTTAAGTATGGGGTATTTTTGATAACACGATTTATGACTTAGGATTAGGTAATCATTTGGATAGAATTTTCACTCATTCATGCACGTTTTGGCATTGGTTTATGACGTCTTCGCTCAATTCACGCACATTTCTAGAAAAGACGTCTACACTACCTTTTATCGGTTTTGTAGGTAATTCGGGGATCTATTGGACGTAAATCGATACATTTGAGGTCCAAGACTCATGATGGTACACATCCAAAGCATTGGAGGAGCATAATTGGAGCAACAAAGGACACAAAGACCACTATTGGTGCAAGCAATGGAGCAACTCATGGCTAGACGATCATAGCATTTTTCTGTTGAAGAAAATCGGACCAAGTAGCAGCTAAATTGGACGATTTTTGTCCACTGGGTCGATTTTTAGGGCTTTGACAGCTTAAGCCACGTGTCCCACGATCTCTTGTCCGTCCTTGCTCTTGGTGGAGAATATAAGTGGTCCTACAGGTTGTTGCTGAGCATCTCTCCTCTCCCACACTCTCATTCACAGCTCATCAATTTGGGGAAAAGATTGGAGGAGAAGAAAAGCTCTAAAAGATTGAAGGAAGAAGAAGAACACCATTGTAGGAGAATAGTGAGGTTTTGAGTGATTTTGAGTTACTTTTGTAAATCTTGGATTGAAGAACGATTGCAAGGATTGTTAGGAACGTTTTGAATCTTCATTTAAGAGTTTGTAAGTCTTGCTACAACTTGGATTTGGCTGAGATTTATTGATTTTACTTGCTATTCTTTCATTATCCATCTATGAACACCATGTATGCTTGTTTGATGATTTTGGATCTTAATATGCATGTTATTGGCTAGTTTGTTGTGATTCTGGAGTGATGGATTGATGGTTATGGCTAGGGTGATGATAGGATGAACTTATATGTTAGTTTAGGATGATTTGTATGCACGAAACCCATCCCAGGAAGAAAAATCGACCTGTTCATCAGATAAATCGGCCGATTTATCTGTAGAACAACCCGATTTATTCTCATGTTGCTCTTTAAATGATAAATCTGCATGCTGGGGTCCTTGGTTGTTTAAATCCTAGTGTTTATTAAGCCTAATTTAGCTTAGGATCACCTAATGCTATCAACCTAAGTGAGAGAAGAGATCTACCCGATGATTTCCGATCTTAGATACCTAAGATGATGAATGCTAGGTAGTAGTGAACCTCATAAGCCGCTATTGGATCGAGTGTGCTAGGATTAGTACTTGAGATTTCCCTATTCCGAGACTTACCCGGTAAGGAGAGGGTTACCCTTAAGTAGCATCTAGTTTGTGCGGAATTCCTTACTCTAACCCCTTGAGACCTACCCGGTAATAGGAGTTAGATGCGGGACTAGTGAAGCGAGAGACCTACCCGGTAATTGCTCCCATTAGTGAAACACTCTTCCCCAACACCGCAACTTGTCCTTAGAATCCTTAGAACCTTGAATCCTATGCCATAACCGGAAATCTTGACCTCTAGAATCTACTTTTCTCTCTTGATCATATACTTGTGCTTTGTGTTACTTGTTCCTTTGTTAGCTTGAGTTGTTAGTTGTTTTATTATCTTGCTTGACTTGTGATCTTTGTTTGATCACCATAAAAACCAACAAAAACATTGAGTTTTCCATTTTCTTTGTTTCTCATCTTATCTTAGTCTAGATTCACACTATCTTTGATCATTGCTTGACTCGATTTCACCTTAGTCTTTGTGTCGACCTCGGAATACTTTCCTTTCTACAAAACGACCCGTACACTGCGGGTTCGCTAGGTAGTTTAGGATTTAGTTCGAGTTTATAAATGTAAAGCTTTTTGTGCTATTTCCTAGCGTAACAGTACTGAAGGAGGAGTTTGAGGATGATGGGAGAGACATTTTACATTGGATCAGCTGATCATTAATGAAGATTGGAGATAGATCTAGAGTGGAAGGGTTCCACCAAATCCAGATCCAGATCTGACAGTTGTGGATTGGCGAAAAATTTGAGGTGTGATTCCAACTAGGCATGAAGGAGGAGAGGCTTCTCATTTTCTCTTCTTTGAGTCTAGTTTTAAGTATGGTGATTACATCAAGGCAATGGCGTTTGATCATGTCACAGATAGCCCGTTGCTTGTTACGGTGGTTAAGCCCCCTAACGTTTCAAGCGCAGATTTGAAGATTTATTGAGAACTTTAGAGGTAGTACGTGTATCCTCGATACATGCACTGGAAGACTTAGATTGTGTGGGGTTGAGGTGGGTAGGGTTTCCATGGGGAATGACTTGGGCGTCAAAAGAAATAGAGGGGAATGGCTTCGACGCAGGGAGGGGAGGGAAGTACGGGGTCATGAGGGGAAGCAGAAGGGGGTCGGGATGCTAGGGAGGCCTTTGAAGAAATTAAGGAGACGGGGAGGGGTTGAGATAGGGGAGTGAGCTTTTTAGGGTCCAATGGGAGGATGGAAGGTTTAGAAGAAAGGGGTTCAGGAATACGATCGGAGTCATCTGAGGTGGGAAGAAGAGGTCCAAGGGTTGAAGCCAGAGGGACACGAGCTCCTCGAGTCCGGGTGCATAGGCATTACTAGTGACTTTTTGAGGACGACATCGGTGGCCGAAAAGAAGGCATTTTTTGTTTGATGGATTCACCGTCAGGGCCGACGAGGGTGACTTCTCTAAGAAGAGGTTTAGCAACTGAGATCTCTACAAGGATCTTTGCAAATCCAAGACGGTTCTGATTTGCTGAGCAAGAATCAGTTAGAAGAGATATTCCAATGGCTGAGCCAATCTTGGCCAGCATCAGTGGGGACCAAAATCTATAGTCAAGATCGTAGAGAGACGCCCAGACCGGGACAAAGGAAAGGGTCGAATAGTCGAGCGCCATACCATGGCACCAACGCTTGAACAGGAGGGATGTGGGTCCATTGATAACCCATGGAATGCCCAGGAGCACAGAGTTGAGGTCATCCTTGGTCTCAAAATGAAAGACGAAAATACCATTATCGTTTCGGAGCATCTTAGGTTGGGTAATGACATTCCAGGAGCTACTAGCATAAGTTGACATCTTGTAGAATGCGAGGGGGCTGCCAAGGGGGAACCCGACAAGAGAAATGTGCCATTTGGTGACATTCTCAGAGACATCTTCATTGGAGAAGTGGATATTACCATCATCAAATCTTGGGGAATAAGGGAGAGGCACATGGTTCCAGGATTTGGCATTTAATAGAATGGTCTTAAATGAGGCTTTTGGACTACAGGGAGCCGAAAAGGTGACATTAGAATTGTCAGAACTTGGGCGTTCCACCGACCGATAGGTGCCCGTTTCCAAAGGAAGCGCATGCACGACAGAAGGTAGAGGGGTGCCCGTAATTGTAGCAACATTTTCAGTCTGAGGGGAAGGGACTACAGACGTGCCGGTAGGGGAGATGAGGGATGGAGGAGAGCCAGTAGCATTAGCAGTAGAAACAACATTGTCCGGCCGAGAGGGAGAGGGGAGCGAAGGGGTAGGAGTAATGATCTGTGGGGAGTGAGTGGCCTCGTTAGGAAGGCTGGCAGGATCGGGAAGGGAAGGGGACAAGCTCAAAGGTAGAGTGGTTGAAAGGGGGGAAACAACGTTGTGGAGGAGATCGGAGGGTCAGGGGTGTTCTTAAGGTTAGACAAACGCGTGTTGTTGGATCGGATGAGCTCAGTCGGGACAACTTCAAAGGGGCTGGGAGGGCTTGCGGGAGTGCTTGGCTTTGAGGATGGACT
Source organism: Fagopyrum esculentum (assembly GCA_033239045.1). NCBI lineage: Eukaryota > Viridiplantae > Streptophyta > Magnoliopsida > Caryophyllales > Polygonaceae > Fagopyrum > Fagopyrum esculentum. The sequence goes on from BSUD01000001.1 coordinate 156,174,206, forward strand.
GCGGTAAAAGTCAGACAGTTTGATCGGCATCTTCTTTGATCGTTTGGAGTTGCCCATATTCGGGGAAGAGATGAGGGAGCGTGACCGGAAGGGAGGGAGGGGCAGGAGAAAGCCGGGAGGCTTAACTCCGGGGAGGGGTTGGGGAAAGAGAGCTGATAACACGATTTATGAGCTAGTTTTAGGTAGTCATTTAGATAGATTTCTTATTCATTCATGCACGGTTTAGCACTAGTTCATGACGTTTTGCACTCAATTCACGTATTTTGTCGAGATAGACGTCTACTCGGACTTTTGCTTGCTTTGTAGGTAATTTGGGAGATTTAAGAGCCTAATCGATACATCCGAAGATCATTCCTCGAGATGACACACTTCCGGACTCATTGGAATGCAAGCTAAGGGCTAAGGAGGACTCATGGAACCTTGCCAACACAAACCATGCACCAAATCATGGCTTAACGAGCCTAGGAGAAGCTTCTGACAGAAACCACGGTCTAGGCCCTTTCCACGGCCGTGGTTATGCCCGTAATTCTTGCCAGGACCACGTTGACAGCTGGCCACGATCTCTTCCATTGCTCTTGCATTTTAGTGGGTATTTAAAGGATTTTGCAGGCTGTAATTGGGGATCCTTCTCCTCTCTTTTGACCTACCTTTCTTCCCCAAAAACATTTGGCCATTGTTGCCTCCCTTCCAAGCACCCATTAGGGGTGTTCTTGGAAGAGATTAGTGTAGATTCTCGTTTTAGAGTGAGATTAGATTGGATTCGAGTGAAGTTTCGATTGTTGTCAAGTTGGATTAGCTCTTGGAGCCTTGTAAAGATTTGGTAACTTCTATCCTATGCTTTTAATGTCTTTGCTTTGGATTGTTCTTCATCATTTAACCATGACTTGCAAGCATGTTTTGATTGTGAAGTTTGGTCTTGAAATGAATGTTATTGGCTAGATAGATGTGGTTCTAGAGTGAAGGAATAATGTTTGTGATTTGGACTATGATTGTATTGCTTCCATGTTAGCTTAGGATCGATTTGTGTTCGAAATCCCAACTCGGAACCAAACCACGGCTTGTTCTTCATGCTTCCACGGCCGTGGTTTAGCATGATCCACCCGTGTTTTTATTCTGTTGTTCTTATATTGTTGAATCTTGATGTTTGGATGTAGATGTGTTGAAATCCTAGTGTTTGTTGAGCTCAATCTAACTTAGGGCAACCTATTGTTAGCAAACTAATTGAGGAATGAGACTTACCCGGTAATTTCCCCTCTTAGATACCTAAGATGATGAACTCTAGGTAGTAGTGAGCCAAAAAAGCCGCTATTGGATTGAGTGTGCTAGGATCGTTACCTAAGACTTACCTTTTCCGAGACTTACCCGGTAAGGAGGGGTTTGACCCTTAGGTAGTGGCCGGTTTGTGTGGAATTCCATCCCTTAGGCTCTTTGAGACTTACCCGGTGATGAGACCTTAGGATTGGATTAGTGGATGCATGAGACTTACCCGGTAATTGCTCCCATTAGAGAAACACCCAACTCCGAACAACCACAACCTTCCTTAGACCTTTAGAAACATGAGTCCATAGTCATATTCGGAATTCCGAACCTCTAGAATCCATTTCCTTACCTCTTATCTCTCATCTTTTGTTTGTGTTTTGTGTTGCTTGATTTTGTTGATATACTTGTGATCTTTGTTTGATCACCGAAAAACCTCCAAAAACATTGTGTTTTCCATTTTCTTTATTCCTCATCTTATCTTAGTCTAGATTCACACTATTTTCGATCATTGAATGACTTAGTTTCACCTCAGTCCTTGTGTTCGACCTCGGAATACTTTCCTTTCTACAATACGACCCGTACACTGCGGGTTTCGCTAGGTAGTTTAGGATTTAGTTCGAGTTTATAAATGTAAAGCTTTTTGTGCTATTTTCTAGCGTAACAAGTTTTTGGCGCCGTTGCCGGGGACTAGGTTAAGATTAAGTCATTTGTTTTTGATTGTTTTTAGTGTTTATCTTTCTTGTTACTTTTGATCTTGTGTTATTTTTGTCTTTTCCTTTTCATGTTTGCCATGGACGGATTGTACCTCCAAGACGACCTTGACAACATGGAGTATGAGGAGTGGATGGAAGGCCAAGATCTAGGACCTCTCCATGATGAGTTTGAGTATTGGGAGGAGTTCAATGCCTATCATGAGTCCCATGATCAAGCTCACATGACTACTTTACCTCATGAGGAACCTCACCATCAACCTCACAATGACCGAGTGGAATCAATGCTAGAAGAAATGTTGAGGAAGATGGATGATCTAGAGAGCAACCTTGCTTCCATTTCTAGTTCCCACATGGAGCTTGAAACGGAAGTTTGTCATCAAGAGGAGGTTCACTATGAGGAGATCCAAGAATTGCCCGATTCAACCATAACCAATAGAAGCCTTGAGGAAGAGTTGAATGAAGCTCGAGAGCAATTGTGGTTAAGGGATTTGGCCCTGAAGGAAGAAAGGAGATTGAATACCGAGAGAGAGGAACGAATGAGGAGGGAGATTGAGGAGATTAGGAATGCTCTTATGCTAGGAGATCCTACCATTCTCCAAGGTTCACCTCCACCTCCTTCACCTTTGGAGGAGTGCAATGAAGAACTCTCATCCCCGGACATCCTTGCCATCAATCCCGGAACCACACTCGAAGAGCACATGAGGAATGAAGCCAACAAAGAGAACCACGCCCGTGGAGTACAAATCACGGCCGTGGAAGCTAACAGAAATAACTACGGCCGTGGAGTACAAACCACGCCCGTGGAAGCTACTTTCCTAGGCGATCCTAAGCCACTTTCAGCTCCCTCCGACCCTTTCTTGCTTGCTCGGAGTACACACGAAGATTGGAGCCCCTTTCCTAAGGATTCTCCATTATTGAATGATGGAGACAAGCATGATGGATCCAAGATGGCTATGAAGTACTTCAATGAAGGATTCTTTCCAAGAATCGGCTTTCTTCGGATCATAGAGGATGAGGATGACAAGTGTTTCACCGGTGTGACCGCGGAGTATAAATTGCCTAAGTATGGGATGGAATCTATGGTTGCAACTCCATACTATCATCAAGGAAGCGGTGATGAAGGAGTCTACTACTCACCGGTGAAGAGAGAACTTAAAGTTTATTTGGGCATCAAATGGCCTTTGCTTGTCATCATGGATTCCGGCAAAAGATGGTTGCTTGGACTCCTCAAGCAAACCATGGTATTCGAGGTGGATTGACATATCCACGGGGTTTGGTCAAGCTAATGACCTAAAAGAAGCGCTTAATGGGAGGCAACCCATTGGTACAACTCTTTCCCTTTTCTTTTTCATTTTTGCTTTTGTTTTTGCTTTTTTTTTTTGTGTTTTTGTGTTTTGTGTTTGTGTGGAAGATCGTAGGTAATAAAGAAGCCTTGCAAAAGAAGTCGATGATGATGATTCCGTTTTCAAACATGGGTGGAGCGGACGTGAGGCTTGGACGGCTTGAGGTGTCTTGTTAGATGGAAGAGCTCCCATCTCACATACACCTTGGCGCGGGTCTCGACGCTGGAATGATTATGAAGAGCTCTCTACCATGCTTGATCGATCATCCATCACCACCACTCCACACGAGTTCATCCCAAATACCGAAGCAAACCATTTTACATTGTGAGAACCTTCTTTCACTCTCTTTACTTGAATACCACATTGGGGACAATGTGTTTCTAAGTATGGGGTGGGGTTTGCATGATCCTTTGCATGTTGAGCATCTAGGATAGTTTAAAATCTTCACATGTCTTGCATTGTATATACTCATTTCGAAAATCCCATAAAAATCAGAAAATTTTAAAAATTTTGTGCTTTCTAGGCTTGGATATGACCCTAATGATGAACCTTGTCTTGTGGATTGGCTATGGATGGCCTTGTGTGTTTAATTGATGATGCATATGTGGACTTGAAATACTTATCTTGAATTCCATGAATGACTTGTGATTATGATGCTTGCCTTGATTTAATTGAGTATTGAAAGTCGAAATTACATGATAGTTCTTGCACATCAATTAGGAGTGATTAAGGCAATTCATCTTCCTCTACTTCTCATCTTTATCACGTTGCTTTAGCACCTCAATTGAGATAAATTTGACCTCTTTTGACCCATCCGGGAATAGGAGCATGTTAGTGTGTTGATGTGTGTGAAAAGCAAGTGTGGGGTGAAGTTGTTGATATTATGAATGTTGTGAATGAAGTGCTGAAATTGTTGTGAAAGTGTAGCAAAAAATATAGGTTTGGGGACGTCGGTTTAAATGACAAGTAACTCGGTACACTTCACATGATCGGGTGTTGGTGCCTTGCCAAAGTCAAATAAACCGATAGTCCTAACGAGCTTTGGTATGTGTGCCCGGTGTGGATGCACCTCGAAAAATAGAAAAAGCCCGAGGATGGCTAATCACCAAGGTTTCGGCTTTTGTACACCAATGCCATTGTCTCAAAAATAAAAGAAAAGAAAGAAAAGAAAATGAAGAAAAAAAATATACACTTGAGGGAAGTTGATAAGAAATGTGAAGTTGTGATTGTTTAGTTCCTTTCCCGGATTAGCATCACATAGCCTAGAAAATTCCCACCTAATCACGACGTTTCTTGGCCTTCTATTTTACAAGTCCTTTTGACCTACTTGAATGTGTGTAAGACTAAGTGATTTAGATTGGATATACTCATGATCATCTTGACTTCTTCATCTTTACATTTCATTGCATGCTATCAAGTTAAGTGTAATTGTCTTCCCATGCCTTCATTCATTTAATACATAATTGCTTGTCCATTGCCATGAAACATCACTATGAAGGTGATCCATCTTTAGAAGCACAAATCCAAAAAGATTTTTCCATTTAGATAGATTTCTTATTCATTCATGCACGGTTTAGCACTAGTTCATGACGTTTTGCACTCAATTCACGTATTTTGTCGAGATAGACGTCTACTCGGACTTTTGCTTGCTTTGTAGGTAATTTGGGAGATTTAAGAGCCTAATCGATACATCCGAAGATCATTCCTCGAGATGACACACTTCCGGACTCATTGGAATGCAAGCTAAGGGCTAAGGAGGACTCATGGAACCTTGCCAACACAAACCATGCACCAAATCATGGCTTAACGAGCCTAGGAGAAGCTTCTGACAGAAACCACGGTCTAGGCCCTTTCCACGGCCGTGGTTATGCCCGTAATTCTTGCCAGGACCACGTTGACAGCTGGCCACGATCTCTTCCATTGCTCTTGCATTTTAGTGGGTATTTAAAGGATTTTGCAGGCTGTAATTGGGGATCCTTCTCCTCTCTTTTGACCTACCTTTCTTCCCCAAAAACATTTGGCCATTGTTGCCTCCCTTCCAAGCACCCATTAGGGGTGTTCTTGGAAGAGATTAGTGTAGATTCTCGTTTTAGAGTGAGATTAGATTGGATTCGAGTGAAGTTTCGATTGTTGTCAAGTTGGATTAGCTCTTGGAGCCTTGTAAAGATTTGGTAACTTCTATCCTATGCTTTTAATGTCTTTGCTTTGGATTGTTCTTCATCATTTAACCATGACTTGCAAGCATGTTTTGATTGTGAAGTTTGGTCTTGAAATGAATGTTATTGGCTAGATAGATGTGGTTCTAGAGTGAAGGAATAATGTTTGTGATTTGGACTATGATTGTATTGCTTCCATGTTAGCTTAGGATCGATTTGTGTTCGAAATCCCAACTCGGAACCAAACCACGGCTTGTTCTTCATGCTTCCACGGCCGTGGTTTAGCATGATCCACCCGTGTTTTTATTCTGTTGTTCTTATATTGTTGAATCTTGATGTTTGGATGTAGATGTGTTGAAATCCTAGTGTTTGTTGAGCTCAATCTAACTTAGGGCAACCTATTGTTAGCAAACTAATTGAGGAATGAGACTTACCCGGTAATTTCCCCTCTTAGATACCTAAGATGATGAACTCTAGGTAGTAGTGAGCCAAAAAAGCCGCTATTGGATTGAGTGTGCTAGGATCGTTACCTAAGACTTACCTTTTCCGAGACTTACCCGGTAAGGAGGGGTTTGACCCTTAGGTAGTGGCCGGTTTGTGTGGAATTCCATCCCTTAGGCTCTTTGAGACTTACCCGGTGATGAGACCTTAGGATTGGATTAGTGGATGCATGAGACTTACCCGGTAATTGCTCCCATTAGAGAAACACCCAACTCCGAACAACCACAACCTTCCTTAGACCTTTAGAAACATGAGTCCATAGTCATATTCGGAATTCCGAACCTCTAGAATCCATTTCCTTACCTCTTATCTCTCATCTTTTGTTTGTGTTTTGTGTTGCTTGATTTTGTTGATATACTTGTGATCTTTGTTTGATCACCGAAAAACCTCCAAAAACATTGTGTTTTCCATTTTCTTTATTCCTCATCTTATCTTAGTCTAGATTCACACTATTTTCGATCATTGAATGACTTAGTTTCACCTCAGTCCTTGTGTTCGACCTCGGAATACTTTCCTTTCTACAATACGACCCGTACACTGCGGGTTTCGCTAGGTAGTTTAGGATTTAGTTCGAGTTTATAAATGTAAAGCTTTTTGTGCTATATTTTCTAGCGTAACAAGTTTTTGGCGCCGTTGCCGGGGACTAGGTTAAGATTAAGTCATTTGTTTTTGATTGTTTTTAGTGTTTATCTTTCTTGTTACTTTTGATCTTGTGTTATTTTTGTCTTTTCCTTTTCATGTTTGCCATGGACGGATTGTACCTCCAAGACGACCTTGACAACATGGAGTATGAGGAGTGGATGGAAGGCCAAGATCTAGGACCTCTCCATGATGAGTTTGAGTATTGGGAGGAGTTCAATGCCTATCATGAGTCCCATGATCAAGCTCACATGACTACTTTACCTCATGAGGAACCTCACCATCAACCTCACAATGACCGAGTGGAATCAATGCTAGAAGAAATGTTGAGGAAGATGGATGATCTAGAGAGCAACCTTGCTTCCATTTCTAGTTCCCACATGGAGCTTGAAACGGAAGTTTGTCATCAAGAGGAGGTTCACTATGAGGAGATCCAAGAATTGCCCGATTCAACCATAACCAATAGAAGCCTTGAGGAAGAGTTGAATGAAGCTCGAGAGCAATTGTGGTTAAGGGATTTGGCCCTGAAGGAAGAAAGGAGATTGAATACCGAGAGAGAGGAACGAATGAGGAGGGAGATTGAGGAGATTAGGAATGCTCTTATGCTAGGAGATCCTACCATTCTCCAAGGTTCACCTCCACCTCCTTCACCTTTGGAGGAGTGCAATGAAGAACTCTCATCCCCGGACATCCTTGCCATCAATCCCGGAACCACACTCGAAGAGCACATGAGGAATGAAGCCAACAAAGAGAACCACGCCCGTGGAGTACAAATCACGGCCGTGGAAGCTAACAGAAATAACTACGGCCGTGGAGTACAAACCACGCCCGTGGAAGCTACTTTCCTAGGCGATCCTAAGCCACTTTCAGCTCCCTCCGACCCTTTCTTGCTTGCTCGGAGTACACACGAAGATTGGAGCCCCTTTCCTAAGGATTCTCCATTATTGAATGATGGAGACAAGCATGATGGATCCAAGATGGCTATGAAGTACTTCAATGAAGGATTCTTTCCAAGAATCGGCTTTCTTCGGATCATAGAGGATGAGGATGACAAGTGTTTCACCGGTGTGACCGCGGAGTATAAATTGCCTAAGTATGGGATGGAATCTATGGTTGCAACTCCATACTATCATCAAGGAAGCGGTGATGAAGGAGTCTACTACTCACCGGTGAAGAGAGAACTTAAAGTTTATTTGGGCATCAAATGGCCTTTGCTTGTCATCATGGATTCCGGCAAAAGATGGTTGCTTGGACTCCTCAAGCAAACCATGGTATTCGAGGTGGATTGACATATCCACGGGGTTTGGTCAAGCTAATGACCTAAAAGAAGCGCTTAATGGGAGGCAACCCATTGGTACAACTCTTTCCCTTTTCTTTTTCATTTTTGCTTTTGTTTTTGCTTTTTTTTTTTGTGTTTTTGTGTTTTGTGTTTGTGTGGAAGATCGTAGGTAATAAAGAAGCCTTGCAAAAGAAGTCGATGATGATGATTCCGTTTTCAAACATGGGTGGAGCGGACGTGAGGCTTGGACGGCTTGAGGTGTCTTGTTAGATGGAAGAGCTCCCATCTCACATACACCTTGGCGCGGGTCTCGACGCTGGAATGATTATGAAGAGCTCTCTACCATGCTTGATCGATCATCCATCACCACCACTCCACACGAGTTCATCCCAAATACCGAAGCAAACCATTTTACATTGTGAGAACCTTCTTTCACTCTCTTTACTTGAATACCACATTGGGGACAATGTGTTTCTAAGTATGGGGTGGGGTTTGCATGATCCTTTGCATGTTGAGCATCTAGGATAGTTTAAAATCTTCACATGTCTTGCATTGTATATACTCATTTCGAAAATCCCATAAAAATCAGAAAATTTTAAAAATTTTGTGCTTTCTAGGCTTGGATATGACCCTAATGATGAACCTTGTCTTGTGGATTGGCTATGGATGGCCTTGTGTGTTTAATTGATGATGCATATGTGGACTTGAAATACTTATCTTGAATTCCATGAATGACTTGTGATTATGATGCTTGCCTTGATTTAATTGAGTATTGAAAGTCGAAATTACATGATAGTTCTTGCACATCAATTAGGAGTGATTAAGGCAATTCATCTTCCTCTACTTCTCATCTTTATCACGTTGCTTTAGCACCTCAATTGAGATAAATTTGACCTCTTTTGACCCATCCGGGAATAGGAGCATGTTAGTGTGTTGATGTGTGTGAAAAGCAAGTGTGGGGTGAAGTTGTTGATATTATGAATGTTGTGAATGAAGTGCTGAAATTGTTGTGAAAGTGTAGCAAAAAATATAGGTTTGGGGACGTCGGTTTAAATGACAAGTAACTCGGTACACTTCACATGATCGGGTGTTGGTGCCTTGCCAAAGTCAAATAAACCGATAGTCCTAACGAGCTTTGGTATGTGTGCCCGGTGTGGATGCACCTCGAAAAATAGAAAAAGCCCGAGGATGGCTAATCACCAAGGTTTCGGCTTTTGTACACCAATGCCATTGTCTCAAAAATAAAAGAAAAGAAAGAAAAGAAAATGAAGAAAAAAAATATACACTTGAGGGAAGTTGATAAGAAATGTGAAGTTGTGATTGTTTAGTTCCTTTCCCGGATTAGCATCACATAGCCTAGAAAATTCCCACCTAATCACGACGTTTCTTGGCCTTCTATTTTACAAGTCCTTTTGACCTACTTGAATGTGTGTAAGACTAAGTGATTTAGATTGGATATACTCATGATCATCTTGACTTCTTCATCTTTACATTTCATTGCATGCTATCAAGTTAAGTGTAATTGTCTTCCCATGCCTTCATTCATTTAATACATAATTGCTTGTCCATTGCCATGAAACATCACTATGAAGGTGATCCATCTTTAGAAGCACAAATCCAAAAAGATTTTTCCATTTTTCTGCATGCATAAATCATGTCATCTCTTAGTCTATAGTTGGGAATTTGCTCGGGGACGAGCAAACCTTAAGTATGGGGTATTTTGATAACACGATTTATGAGCTAGTTTTAGGTAGTCATTTAGATAGATTTCTTATTCATTCATGCACGGTTTAGCACTAGTTCATGACGTTTTGCACTCAATTCACGTATTTTGTCGAGATAGACGTCTACTCGGACTTTTGCTTGCTTTGTAGGTAATTTGGGAGATTTAAGAGCCTAATCGATACATCCGAAGATCATTCCTCGAGATGACACACTTCCGGACTCATTGGAATGCAAGCTAAGGGCTAAGGAGGACTCATGGAACCTTGCCAACACAAACCATGCACCAAATCATGGCTTAACGAGCCTAGGAGAAGCTTCTGACAGAAACCACGGTCTAGGCCCTTTCCACGGCCGTGGTTATGCCCGTAATTCTTGCCAGGACCACGTTGACAGCTGGCCACGATCTCTTCCATTGCTCTTGCATTTTAGTGGGTATTTAAAGGATTTTGCAGGCTGTAATTGGGGATCCTTCTCCTCTCTTTTGACCTACCTTTCTTCCCCAAAAACATTTGGCCATTGTTGCCTCCCTTCCAAGCACCCATTAGGGGTGTTCTTGGAAGAGATTAGTGTAGATTCTCGTTTTAGAGTGAGATTAGATTGGATTCGAGTGAAGTTTCGATTGTTGTCAAGTTGGATTAGCTCTTGGAGCCTTGTAAAGATTTGGTAACTTCTATCCTATGCTTTTAATGTCTTTGCTTTGGATTGTTCTTCATCATTTAACCATGACTTGCAAGCATGTTTTGATTGTGAAGTTTGATCTTGAAATGAATGTTATTGGCTAGATAGATGTGGTTCTAGAGTGAAGGAATAATGTTTGTGATTTGGACTATGATTGTATTGCTTCCATGTTAGCTTAGGATCGATTTGTGTTCGAAATCCCAACTCGGAACCAAACTACGGCTTGTTCTTCATGCTTCCACGGCCGTGGTTTAGCATGATCCACCCGTGTTTTTATTCTGTTGTTCTTATATTGTTGAATCTTGATGTTTGGATGTAGATGTGTTGAAATCCTAGTGTTTGTTGAGCTCAATCTAACTTAGGGCAACCTATTGTTAGCAAACTAATTGAGGAATGAGACTTACCCGGTAATTTCCCCTCTTAGATACCTAAGATGATGAACTCTAGGTAGTAGTGAGCCAAAAAAGCCGCTATTGGATTGAGTGTGCTAGGATCGTTACCTAAGACTTACCTTTTCCGAGACTTACCCGGTAAGGAGGGGTTTGACCCTTAGGTAGTGGCCGGTTTGTGTGGAATTCCATCCCTTAGGCTCTTTGAGACTTACCCGGTGATGAGACCTTAGGATTGGATTAGTGGATGCATGAGACTTACCCGGTAATTGCTCCCATTAGAGAAACACCCAACTCCGAACAACCACAACCTTCCTTAGACCTTTAGAAACATGAGTCCATAGTCATATTCGGAATTCCGAACCTCTAGAATCCATTTCCTTACCTGTTATCTCTCATCTTTTGTTTGTGTTTTGTGTTGCTTGATTTTGTTGATATACTTGTGATCTTTGTTTGATCACCGAAAAACCTCCAAAAACATTGTGTTTTCCATTTTCTTTATTCCTCATCTTATCTTAGTCTAGATTCACACTATTTTCGATCATTGAATGACTTAGTTTCACCTCAGTCCTTGTGTTCGACCTCGGAATACTTTCCTTTCTACAATACGACCCGTACACTGCGGGTTTCGCTAGGTAGTTTAGGATTTAGTTCGAGTTTATAAATGTAAAGCTTTTTGTGCTACCTTTTTAGCGTGACAAGAGCGTTTATTGATATAATCTTCTCTTTAGGAGTTTCGTTTGGGTCCCTACCATAATATATTGATGTTGAAGGTGTTGCTTGGTTTGACACTCATGCAAATCAGTGGGTTGTTGCACTTCTAATGCCCTACTATTTTGATGATGAAGGTATTACTCAAATTTGCACTCACTCTACGGATCATATCAATGCACTTCAGTTGCACAAATCAACCCGAACGAACCCAAACCGAGTTGAGTCCAACCCTAATTACCATGATAACTGATTAAAACGACCCGGAACAACCCGAGATTCCGATTATCAATTGTACAAGTGTACCCCGCTAAATCCAGCCCGATCCGAGTAACACATGACATTATGTACAAATCCATTCCACTTCACAAAACTTAATCTAAGACCTTGTACAAATTTTCTCTCTTAAAATACAATAAAGTCACACAATATGTCCAAAGATTGTACAAATATATACCACCATACCGACGCAATCAAGATAATGAAATGCTTGTTTCTACTAATGCTGACTACAAACAAAAATTGTTACTATAATGAGATTTGTGCATGGAACACCTTTGAGAATAATGTATTAGTAAGATGGCCTATGGTAATAGTTTAGCAATAAGCTTGTCAAAAAACGAAATCAGGCAAGGAATATTTGTAAAATTCCCAGACCATCGATCCAAATTTCAAATGCTTAGATAAACAAAAACCAACTCATTTAATAGAGTTAATTCTCCGTAATATTTGTATGACTACACAAGTTTACTACATAACTAGATCCAATCCTTCTTACCAAAATGTGTAATATTAGATCTAAATCTCGGGTAAAATTAATACACAACATTTATGGGTCTTAAGCACTCAGATCGATCCAATTTGAAATTATTATGTAAACCACTTCATATTTTATTGCGATATTCGACAAATTTTATTCAAATTGGATATTCAAAGGGAATATTCTTCATATCCTACTTCAATCTTCGTGAAACAAATATACTACGTACGTCAAACAAGCAAGATTTTTTTTTTTTTTATCAAGAAGGTAAGAGGCTCGATTACACCAAACATACTTGGTGTATCGAGAGGCCGACAACCGGCAAACGGGCAAACCGTCATGCAAATACAAAAACCAAAAAACAGAACAATACAATCACCGCAAGCAAAGACCGAAAAAAGTGAGAAAGATCCAAAAAAACAGAACAACTACTCCTTGGGAGAAGACGTGGAACACTCGAGGCAAGCAAAACATGGAGAGGGCACGGGCTAGATGAACTGGCGCGGTGTCTCGCCGCCGGGAAGCAGGATGGTAGAAACCTTTTTAAGGGGAAGTCATACCTCCTGCGGAAATGTGGATCCCACGACGTTGCCCCCACCTAGATGGAGGATCTTCGGAGACCTCGAACACAACCAAGATCACAATCAACACGATCAACAGGGGCATGTGACTACGACATCTTCCAAGACAATCGTTTAGACCACACTCGAGAAACATCTTCAACAAGGAAAGTCATCCTAGAATTTTTGGAAGGATGAAATCTGGATTCCAAAAGCTCGGAATAATTTATTTATTTTAAAAACTAACTTTTTCTTACTTATTCATAACATTAATGTTGATTCATAACATTAATGTTGGAGGGTAATTTTGTGGTTGTTCTTGTGAAGATGGATCATTGTCCTCAATTATAATAGTTGTTCAAATTGTTTATAGTTATTCCTTGCTCATAGTTAATCAGATAATGTTTTTTGCCTAAAGATATAAGTAGGGATCTCCTTTCTCTATAAAACACGAATCCCTGCAACACCATTAACAAGAATCTAGAAATATGATTGAAGTATAACCTTACATTTCTTGTATTCCTTATAGTAGTACACACATATACAATCAACTCATTATTCATGCTATGATTCCTGTACTTTGTATTGTTCATGACAGAGTTACTCATCATCAAGTTGTTCAAAGCGATTTCCAAGATCTTGGCATATCCATCAATTTTTGGCTTTTCACTGGGTTTACTCTTAGCATGAATGACAATAGTCATTACATTTGAGATGTGGCTTTCATGATACAGACACACCAAAGGCCTTTTTTTGTATTTGCAGAGGTGCACTTCCAACCTAGTCGCAATGAATCATTTGATCGTATCCCGAAGATCTAAATTACCTTCCATTCCAAATTCCTGGTTTGTCCTCCTAGCTTTGCTGATCTAGTTGGTGTTTGAGTTTTGACTCCATTACTTGAGCAGGTGAACCACTTAGTTCCACTTCCACCCTTGTTTACAGATCAGGGGTATAGGCTACCTTTGTTAGTCTTAATGGTTTTATCAGTTTCTCCAATAACGAGGGCAGCACAAGCCATCCTCTCTCTGTTAGTCATGAGTAATTTTTTCGGATTTACTTTGTTCAGCAGGTAGATGTGAGGTGGACATCCTGGATGAGCTTTAGTCGTTCTAGACAAGGGCCGATGAAGAAAGACAGAAAGGCGAGTAAATGAAACCAGCCACACCATAAAGCGAGAAACCCAAGATCCAAGTCGCCACCATGCCAGCCGACCGCTTAGCAATTTCTCTATATTCTTGGACTAGTCGATTTGCGCCGGAGAGAGGAGATCTACATATGACTCCAGTCCAGCCGGAGATCCCGCAACCTGAGGAGGTCGCCGTCGATAGGTAAGTGTTTTGTGTGTCTTCTTCTTTTCTTTTCTTTTAATACAGATGATCCAGCGCCACCACCAAGGAAAACGTTGACAGAACCTCATTTCACCATAGCAGGGGTGCTCAAAATTGGGGGTTTTTTTTAAGAGTAGTTTCGAGTAGGGGAAGAAGGTTGGAGATGAGTCCAAAAACGATCTCAAATTGAAGATTTCATGGGAGGTTTTTTTAGTTTTAGATCTAGGGTTTCTGTTTGGTGGTGTTTCTAAAGATGGTGATGGTGGTTTTTGGGTTTTAGAGAGGGAAGAAGCAGCGCGTATAGGCGCGTTCTTTGGGCTGTAGTTTAGGGTTTTCATTTGTCAAACAAGCAAGATGTTCACCGATATAATGGTATTTTAATTATACCAATTCTAAAATCTACTAACTAATTCGCCTCAATAAATATTTAATTTTTTTTTAAATGTTTTTTTTATCTACAAGTCAAACACATGACCAAATCGAACTGAATCAAGATTTTACTAAATGATTTCGATTTGTTTTGATTGAGCCGTCAAATTAAAAAACTAAACTTGATCTAAAATCCAATTTTGAAGGTGGGCAAACTAGGTCATACATTTTGTACGGGTTCATACATATATAATAACCTTATAAACTGCATATACAAAGATATTTTACAATATAAAAATATTTAATTAAACAAGAAACTTACTTTCGTCGAGAGAGTTTTCCTCTATTGAAATGAGAATTTTTGTTTGGTACATGATGTCTATAGAAATCATGCATATTTATACAAATCATTTGAGAGTGAACATGATATACTACCGATGTGGAAATAATAGTAAAAGATATCAAAAATAATATCATATTAATGTTGAAAAACAATTAAAACTGCGTACGTACCTTTTATTTTTGTCTTCATTTGGATTTAACGTACATTTTCTAGGTAGTAAAGTAATGAATATCTTGATAGTTTTGCACAATACAATTCAATTATGTAAAAGTGAAACTTTATAGTATAATTTAGGTGCAACATCTCTACAATCATAAAGCTTCATGAATTCAAGTGATCATATGGATAATGTAAGAAGATATAAAAAATTTCTGAACAAAATCCTTTGTAAAGATAATAAAAAATTGTCCCTCGAGTTTCTTTTCTTCAATAAACATTTGTGTGATAAATAAATGGGGCCAATTGAATGTGTCTAAATGGGCAAAAACACATAATAGAACTAACCTACAACGAGTTAAATGGGGATAAAGATACATAGAAATTAACTTTTGGTTTGTGAAACTTAAACAACTGATTAAATCTTGTAACGACTCTAAATGAGCATACGACATATTAGAACCACCGGAAATGCAAGATTGTGTTAATAATTTTTCTTTGGTGTTGAAAGTAACTCATGTGGTAGATGTCGTCAAACTTGTCACAATCATACTCAAAACAACTAAAAATCCAATGTCCGAAACAACACGATAACGGACAAGTACAAAGCAATGAGACAAACTATTATCATGTATTCTGAAAAAAGTTTAGATGAATATCACTAAAATAAGATATAGCGATCCCTAATTTTTGGATCGTTCACACTGATTCCTTTGCCAAGTCTGAATGTTACCATATCGCCTCATGCCAAGCTCAGGAGACCCAAAATTTACAATTGATCAATGATTAACACAACTATTTACCCCTGTAATATTAGGGGGCTCTACCACCTTCTCAAACAAATCTTTGTCAAACAAATGATCTCCCTCCGCAATATCAAAGTACCTGACCTTATTGATCGTGCACAAAATGATTTTATACGAGGCTCCCTCTACTAACAGCTGCATCCACTTAATCCTCTCCCACCTTCGTACTATCGCACAAGCCTGCAACCTTGTTCCTTAGTGTAGGCCATGATGCTAGCTTGTGCCCCATGGGTTTTTGGCTATTGTTGTCCCCCTGGGCCTTTTGATCTTTGTTCTTCTTCTGTACATTCATTCTCTCCTTTCATTCAATTTATAATTATGCTTTCTTGCTACCCGGATGATTTTCTTCGTTGTGGCTACGCGATTACCCCTCACAATAATTCTACTAGTCAGTTGACTTTTCACAGTCCTTTAGTCGCGCCATCGATTTTTCACCAATCTTGTGATCTCAATTACTCAGAAAACTCGTCTTTATTCAATCTACCATCCTACTAATGACCCATAAACAATCTAAAATTGTCGAGGACCAGGAGAGATATTTGCTCCACTATGAATTTGTTACCTGTATCAAAACTTGGTGTATTGTGGGGCTTTTGCCTTGTGAAAAATAAGATTACCGGACCTTTTGGCCCCCTTAACTGCCAATTTTATAACCCGTTTTTAATGATAGCTATTTTCTCGAACTTTAGAGGGATGAGCCGATGCGGTATGTAAAATCCAAAGGATCAACACTATAGCCTTAGCATAAACAAAATCTAAAAACCCTCTAGATGATGGTTTTTGGAGATCGGCATGCTTTGATACAATGATTACTGCCCTACCGTCGGGAGAGTTGGAGGCTTATGTCTCTTATGGAAATCTTATCACCTAAGAAAACAAACAATTAATTTTAAGTTAAAAAATGACACATTCATTTGTATCGAATTTGCTTGTAACCGCAGCTACAACAAGAATGCTTGCAATCCCTCTCATCTAATCCCCTCATCTATCTTCGTTTCTAAGTATCTGTATGCTAACAAATAGCTATTATCCCTCTCTTTCTACTCTCATGTAAATCCTCTTCTTAATACAAGTAATTTTTCAAAAAAAAAAAAACATTTGCTTGTAACAAATTGAATTATAAGATGAGCTTCATCTTTACTTATACACATCTCCACAAGAAGCTTCAAAAAACCACGCGATTCCCTTTCCGACTTCATCCTAGATTCTAGTCTACCCTACATTATCCTTAAAGATCTAAACGAAATAACAACCCTCCGAAAAACAAGGAGGAGCTCTAATCAACATCAATAGATTTAATAGATTGATTAACTTCAAGAACTTATGCAACCTAGAGGATCATAATTTCTTTATCGGGAGGAAAAAATGAGATGGTCCAAATAACGTTCTTGAGAAACTTGATCGTGTTCTGGTCCAAAACCAAATTCTTCAATGGTATCCAAATTTAAAAACTAAAAATTACGCCTTTACTATATCAAATCACTGGCAAATTTCCCTTGAAAATTAGACAAGGAATAATTACACTCCACTACCGTTTAAATTCAAAATGATGTGGACTAAACAAAAATCGTTTGAAAATATTGTGAAACAGACATGGCATTCTAATTTTTCTAGATCCGAAATGTATAAACATAAAAAAAAACTCAGCTACTTAAAAATAAAGTAAAAAAATGTAATAAACTAATAATTATTTTCAAACAACTTAAAACGTTGAATTGCAACTCTAGAAAATTCAAGGGACAAGACCCTTCTCCTTGAACCAAAGGGATGAAACCATCCAACAAAATCTTTTAACTAAACATAATTGTTTACTATCCTTTCACCAAAGATATTGGACACAAAGGACTAACAATAAACACTTAAAAATATAGACTCAAATTCTAAATATTTTCGTCGCATTGCTACCGGTAGAAGAAGCCGCAAACACCTAAAGGATCTAACAACAAGAAATGGAACTACCCTCTCATTTGAAACCGAGATCCGGCTGGAAGTTAAAACAGAATTCTTGAGAAAATTCTCAAAAATTCCAATAGATCTCAATCTACTTGAAGATAAGCTCCAGCTTATCAAAAACAAAGTTAGTAACAATAAAAATTTGAACCTAACAAAGCCCCAGACTAATGAAGAGATCAAAAATACCATTTTGATATTGATTGCGATAAATCTCTAGGATTAGATGATATGCCGGCTAGTTGTTATCACAAATACTGACATATTGTGAGAACATATTGTGTCATACGAACATCATGCCAGTGTATATGCACTAATTTCTTTTGCTCGAGCAACGTCATCTCCAACTTTCTGGATCCTTTGGGCATGACTAGTAGAACACTGGTTGAGTGTGCGTGTAAGCTTTCGTTAGCCTTTAACAAAATCTCATTTTTCGGCGATCCTTATGGGAACAAATATACTTGATCGTGTAAGCTTTCTGGATCCTTTCGGCGATCCTTATGAGACGATGATATTTACTTTTCGGCGATCCTTATTGGAACAACAACCAATTTGCTAACAAAATCCGGTGCAAGCTTGATCGGATTCTTGTTAACTCCTCATGGACCAACTCCTTCCCTAACTCTTCAGCATTCTTCGAAAATGCTAGCATCTCAGACCACTCCCTTTCCATCCTAACCATCAACAAAAAGCCAAACAATTCAAAGCGTCAATTCAGGTTTAATAACAATTAGGCTCACCATGAGGACTTCCACTCCAAAGTCGCTATGTCTTGGTCTTCTCCTATACCAAGTGAATACTCCAATAGTCCCATGCACCTGCTTTCTTTCAAACCGCGGTGTCTTAAACCTGCTCTGAAACAGTTCCCAAGCATCAAACTTGAAGATTTGCACACCACCATTGACAACCTGAAATCATCCCTGACCACATCACAAAACAATCTCCAAGCCTCCCCACTCGATACCTCGCTCTTTAACCTGGAGCGTCACTATACTGCCTCTCTTATCTCGAACATGGATCTTCTAAGAGTCACTCTTGCACAACTATCCAAGGCATCATGGACTAAGCACGAGGACCAATGCAGTAATTATTTTTTTAAGAGCATTGTTAGCATGAAATATTGCGATATTATGCACGTATTTTGGTTGTTTTCACTCATTATTGTGTTCATGGATAAGGTATAGAGTTTGATCGTGTTCGAAGATGAGGAGATACATTGAGAGGCTAAGGAAGGAGCTAGGATAAAGAATGACACGAAACAAAAGCAAAAAAGAGGCATTATGCTTAGAGCTTCGCTTAGGTTTTGCGGAAGCATAGCGAATTTGGGATTTTCGGAGTTGTTTGTGGCGGAAGTTACGCCTTTTTCTTAGATTTGATATTGAAAACGGATTGACATCCCGTTCTTCGTTCTTATCTAAGATTGTTGTGAGGTTTTTGTTTTGGTTTCTGAATCTATTATACATTACTCGTTGTGTTTCAGATTTGGATATTGGATTTTTGTTTTATTTGAGTTTTCAAGTGTTTTCATCTTTCATTCTTCTTAATTTGATTTTTGATATCATGACAATGGTTATTGGCTAAAACCCTTTAGCAATTCTAAGGTGAAGGGTTGATAGTTGTGGCTTAGATGATGATAGATCGATCGCAAACGGATTGGACCTTGAGAGTGCGAGAAACTTCGTCGACACCCTAAATCACGGTTTGTTCTTGGACTTCCACGGCCGTGGAACTCAAGATCTACCCGTGATTTACCCCAGTTTACAAACCTTGCTTTTACTTTAATCCAAAGTTAAAGATTAGCTTTAACCTAGCCTTGGCTTGCCTTTCCTAGGTAGTAGTGAGACTCAACATCCTCTATTTCGGTTTCGAGTGTCATAACCTTAACCGTTTGAGCCTATCTTGATCCTTGGGTTACAAGTTTGGGTATTTGAGATCAATTCTTACCTTTAGATCCTTTCTGTACTGAAGCCTCAACAACCTTTATAGAGAGCGTCTTTTGGTTAGACATATAGGGTTTTGGAACTTCACCGTACATTACCTTACTTTCGTATACCTTTGCAATTCTTGACTATGTCCTTAATCCTTTAGTATATCTTGAATCGATTGCCACAATTTGATATATGGATCTTTAGGGTTGCTGTTTTCCCCAATATTTGCAAAGCTTATTACTTTTACTTGCTTGATGATTTGTGAACTGAATTTGTTCCCCCAAATCCCTGAGTTCGACACTCTGGAATTCTTGCTTTACTACGCCGATCCGTACACTGCGGGTTCACTTGCTTAGATTTCAGTTTTATAAATTTAAGACTTGATTGCACGCACACTTCGAGGCGAACAAGTTTTTGGCGCCGTTGCCGGGGATTTGGTTTAGGCCGAATTTGGTTATCGGTTGTCAAGCTTGAGAGCTTTGCTCTTGTTATTTGATATCTCTTTTGAGTAATATTTGCAGGTTATTTTAGGTATATGCGCAGGTCTAGATCCAACAAAGACCTCCTATCGCTTGATCAAGAACTTGAGAAGACTTTGAGAAGGAAGCTCAAAGAAAGAAAGATGGCTGAAAATATAGATAGGGATCTCCAAGCGGAGTTGGATGATTCTCAAGCTCAGCTGGATTGGAGTGAGAAGACTCGTAGGGAAGAATCGGAGCGTTATCGATCTCAATATGATGAGCTCAAGAAGTTGCAAATGAGGTTGGAGATGAGTAGCTCCAAGAAGAAAAAGCGAAGCAAACCGGCTAGATCGGTTAGAACTGAATCATCCGACGATGAGAGTGATGATTCTATGCCACCGCTAGAGGACATTGATCCAACGATCAATCCAGTCCGGGATAATCCAAGACCAGCCGCCAATCCTCGTATTCCAGTTGGGGGTGTGAGAGCCGCTCGTGTAGATGAAGAGCCGCGAACACTTGGTCAAAGGATGGATCCGACCCAACAACCACACCGCCTAGGCGTGAACTTTGAAGCTGAAGATATCCAGGGATTCAACTTTAGTCTGCAAGTAATCACCATGGTTCGCCAAAATCAATTTGGCGGAATAAGTGCTGAATCTCCACATCAACACTTGCAGAATTTTGAGATTCTCATGGAGACAATGAAGCCGAAGAAGACCACCACCAACAACTACAAGATTAAGCCGTTCTTCTTCTCTTTGAAGGACAAGGCTCTAGCACGATATCAAGCTCTCCCAAATGGAAGACTTAATACATGGGAAGATCTATCTTCGGAATTTCTAACTAAGTTCTTTCCACCATCCAAGACTGCGGAATTGAGAGGTAAGATTAATGCATTTCTTATGAAGCCTAACGAAAGTTTGTTTCAATCTTGGGAAAGGTTTCAGGATTTGCTATTGGATTGCCCACGCCATGGCATTTCAAGACTCGAATTGTTAGAGATATACTATAAGGGGCTGGATGTGGAAACACAATTCAAGCTCCAATCCTTTTCATGTGGCACATTCATGGACATGAGGGAAGATGACGCTTGGGACTTCATTGAGAAGCAAGCCAAGTCATACAGAAGTACTCCCACCGGAAGGTGGAATCAAACCGAGGAGATTCGGGAGCAAAGCTAACCCAAGCTGCACAAACTCAAATCTTCTTCCTCAACACCGAAATCAAGGAATTGAAAGAGGTGATTAGAGCTAGATTTCAAAAGCCAAAGGATCAAGGCGTTGGTTACCTAGGAAACAACAACTATCAAGGGAATGAAGGAACCAACCGGAACAATAACCGGAACAACAACAACCGGAATAATTGGAACAATAATAACCGGAACAACAATTGGAACAACAACAACAACAACAGGAATTCAAACGGCAATTGGCGTTCTAACCAACAACAAAACTCCGGTAATTTTTTCAATTCAGGAAACTCACTAACACCACCTTCTTTTTCTTCCATTCCTTTGAAAAGCTAGAGGCAAGGATCTAATAGCACAAGCAGTTCGGGAAAGGAGAAGCCCGATCCCATGTTGGAAACAATCTTGGGAAAGCTTCAAGGATTGGAGAATCACATCACTAAGGTTGATAAAGCTCAAAAGACTTTAGAAACCCAACTATTCAGCAAAGATGAGGAAGTTCATAGAGACCAAGGAAAACTTCCCGGAAAGACGGAGGACAACCCAAAATGAAGGGTAATGGCTATCACTACTAGGAGCGAAGTAACTACAACCGATCCGCAGCCTAAATTTGTAGAGGTTCCAGCCGAGAAAGAGAAGGAAAAGGGGAAGGAGAAGGAAGACATCTACATTCCTCCTCCAGCTTACAAACCACCCCTACCATTCCCGCAATCTAGAGAGAGAGCGTGTCTAGACAAGCAGTTCGGTAAGTTCATTGAACTCATGAGTAAACTGCACATTAACATACCTTTCATTGATGCAATTTAGGTATGCCCGCTTACGGGAAGTTCTTAAAGGAAATCCTCTCTAACAAGAGGAAGCTAGAAGACTTTGGAGAAGTCAAGATGAGTTCGGAATTATCGGATCTCATCAAAACGATGAAGGAGAAGATGCCCCCAAATCTGAAGGATCCGGGGTCTTTTTGCATTCCAATCGGAATAGGAGATGTCACATATGACGCTTTATGTGACTTGGGAGCAAGCGTTAGCATCATTCCGCTTGCCTTATGTAGGAAGATCGGTCTAGGTGAGCCTAAACCGTTGAAGATGACGTTGTACATGGCGGATCGATCCATAACTCGTCCCGTCGGTATCATCGAAGACATCCCAGTCAAGCTTGGTAAGTTCTATGTTCCCATAGATTTTGTTGTGCTTGACATTCCTGTAGATTGTCCGGTCCTGATCATACTCGGAAAACCGTTTCTTGCAACATCCGGCTGCATGGTGGATTGCAAGAATGCTAGACTCGCCTTCGACATAGGAGAAGAGAAGGTTGAATTCGTTCTCTAAACATTGGTGAAAGAGCCGGCTCTTGGAGAGGACATGTTCGACATCTATGACGAGGAGGCATCTAGAGAGGAACTAAGTTCGATTCTATTCAAAGACCCATTACAAAAGGTCATTACCATGAGCATCATAGAGAAAGGAGAAGAAGAGGATTGCATTAAGGAGATTGAAGCCTTAGAAGAGCTACTAGAAGTGCATGAAGAAGAGTTTGAAAAACTCTATGATGGGTCAGAAAACGTGAGGAATCACGGTCAGTCATGCTATTCCACGGCCGTGGTTTCCCCCATGATGACCGTAATCAGCTATTCAGAAAGCTCCAGTAAGTTACACGGCTAAAACCACGGCCGTGGAACTCCCAAAGGTGCCGTAATTGACTTCCACGGCCGTGGAAGTAATAGAGGTGCCGTAATTTCAAGGAATTCTGAGAATAATTACGTTCTTTTCACCAATTCTCTTGAGCCTTCTTCAACAACTCCCACACCCTTAGAGACTTCTAAGGAGGCATTGAACACTCCTCAAGAGCCATTTGAGACTCCAATGATAATGGAATTGAAGCCACTTCCCACACATCTTCGGTATGCATTCTTAGGAACTAATTCTACTTTTCCGGTAATTGTTAGTTCCGATTTAAGTGAAGATGAACATGATAAGCTAATAGCCATTTTAAAGAAACATAAAAAGGCTTTGGGCTACACAATAGAGGATCTTGTAGGAATTAAACCATCACTATGCATGCACAAGATTCTAATGGAGGAAGATTTTAAGCCTTCACGACCACCTCAAAGGCGGTTAAATCCGACCATGAAGGAGGTTGTCAAGAAGGAGATTCTTAAGCTACTTGATGCAAGTATTATCTACCCTATCTCCGATAGTAAGTGGGTGAGCCCCGTACAAGTTGTTCCAAAGAAAGGAGGAATGACGGTCATCACAAACAAAAACAACGACCTCATTCCTACAAGAACCGTGACGGGGTGGAGGATGTGCATAGACTACCGCAAGCTGAACAACGCGACAAGGAAGGATCACTTCCCATTGCCATTCATCGACCAAATGCTTGAGAGGTTAGCACAACACTCGTACTTTTGTTATCTTGACGGTTATAGTGGTTTCTTCTAGATTCCGATACATCCGGATGATCAAGAGAAGACCACCTTCACGTGCCCGTGGGGTACGTTTGCTTATAGGAGAATGCCATTCGGGCTTTGCAACGCCTCAGCCACCTTCCAAAGGTGCATGATGACTATCTTCTCGGAGTACATAGAGGAGATTATGGAGGTTTTCATGGACGATTTTTCTGTTTATGGCTCCTCTTTTGATAATTGCCTTTCTAACCTTTCTCTTGTGCTACAAAGGTGTGAAGACACTAACCTAGTTCTCAATTGGGAGAAGTGTCAATTCATGGTGAAAGAAGGCATTGTCTTAGGACACTTGATCTCTAGTAGAGGGATTGAGGTAGACAAGGCTAAGATAGAGACCATAGAGAAGCTCCCTCCTCCATCTTCGGTGAAGGGGGTAAGAAGCTTTCTAGGACATGCTGGATTCTATAGAAGCTTTATCAAAGACTTTTTCTAAGATATCAAAACCGCTTACTAATCTATTGATGAAGGATGCAGTTTTTGATTTTTCGCAGGATTGTTTAGATGCATTTAACAGGATCCGGGAAGCTCTAATCTCAGCCCCTATCATACAACCTCCGGACTGGAATCTTCCGTTTGAGGTCATGTGTGATGCAAGTGACGTAGCCGTTGGGGATGTGCTGGGACAAAAGAAGGAAGGCCGCACACACGCCATCTATTACGCTAGCAAGACGCTAGATGAAGCGCAGCTCAACTACGCCACTACGGAAAAGGAATTTTTGGCCGTTGTATATGCATTTAAATATTTTCGTTCTTATCTTGTAGGATCGAAGGTAATTGTATACACGGACCACTCGGCGATTCGGTATTTGCTTGCTAAGAAGGATGCAAAACCGAGACTGATTAGATGGATTCTTCTCCTACAAGAATTCGATCTTGAGATCCGCGACAAGAAAGGTTCGGAAAATTCTGTTGCGGATCATTTGAGTCGTCTACCACACCTAGAAGATGACGAACTACCTATAGATGACTCCTACCCGGAGGAACACTTACACATCATAGAGGAGTGCATCAACAAGATAACTAGAGGTAACGAACCATGGTTTGCTGATTTTGTTAACTATTTGGTTTGTCAGGAAATACCTCCCGGACTATCCTATGCACAAAGGAAGAAGTTCTTTAAGGATGTCAGGCAATACTTTTGGAACGAACCTCTACTCTTCAAGAGAGGTCCAGATGGCATCATTCGAAGATGTGTGCCGGAAGACGAGATGCAAAGCGTCATCCGCCATTGTCATTCACTACCTTGTGGAGGACATGCTAGTTCCAACAAAACTAGCGCTAAGGTATTGCAATCCGGTTTCTTTTGGCCTACTTTATTTAAGGATGTGCAAACCTTTGTATCCTGCTGCGATGCTTGTCAAAGAACAGGAAACATATCTAGGAGGAACGAGATGCCTTTTAACAACATTCAAGAGGTAGAGATCTTCGACGTTTGGGGAGTCGACTTTATGGGACCTTTCCCATCATCTTGCGGGAATCCATACATACTCCTAGCTGTGGATTATGTTTCGAGATGGGTTGAAGCTATAGCCTCTCCAACTAATGATGTTGCGGTTGTCATAAAGTTCTTTAATAGAACCATTTTCCCAAGGTTTGGGACACCGCGGACCATTATTAGTGATGGAGGTTCACATTTCATAGCCCGACGATTCGAAGCTCTCCTAGCTAAGTATGGGTTGACTCACAAGATCGCCACTCCCTATCATCCACAAACGAGTGGACAAGTGGAGATCTCAAATAGAGAAATCAAGGGCATCCTAGAGAAAACAGTTTCTAAGACAAGGAAGAATTGGTCTTTGAAGCTAGATGATGCATTATGGGCATACCGGACTGCGTATAAGACTCCCATAGGAACGACATCATACAACCTTGTGTATGGGAAGTCTTGTCACTTGCCGGTAGAGGTAGAACACAAGGCATATTGGGCGGTAAAGTGGTTGAACTTCAGCATGAAAGAAGCGGGCGAGAAGCGCCTCTTGGACCTTAACGAGCTTGAAGAACTTCGCTTAAACGCCTATGAGAATGCCAAGATATACAAGGAGAGAGCAAAGCATTGGCATGATAAGCATATCATTCCAAAGGACCTCAAGGAAGGAGATCAAGTTCTCCTCTTCAATTCGAGACTTCGGCTCTTTCTAGGTAAGCTTAAATCTCGTTGGAGTAGACCTTATCTAATCAAACATATTTTCCCCATGGTGCAGTTGAAGTATGGGGTGAAAAGGGCGGAAGTTTTAAGGTGAACGGTCAACGACTCAAGAAATATTCACCGGAGCTCCAAGCTGAGGAGTTCGCGCCTACCGCACTCGAATAGATGCAGACATAGGTCTAGCTACGGACCTTAAACAAGCGCTGCTTGGGAGGCAACCCAAGCTATTGCACTTTTGTTTTTCATTCTTAGTTTAGAGTAGTTTAGACGTTTTTGCTTTGTTTTGCCCTCAATATCTTCCGGTATGTTGTGTTTTTGGATGTAGGAGCAAGGTATAGGGATTGGAAGAAGGAAAAGTCAGAAGAATTGAAGAAACTTGAGCTTTAGCACAATGCAGAGAGTTTCACGGCCAATTCCACGGTCGTGGAAGCTACGGTGACCGTAATTCTTTAAAAACTGAGAAAAATCACAAAAACCATGGGTCCGTACATTTCCACGGCCGTGGAACACCCCGAGTGACCGTGGTTTTCAAAACTTTTTACGACCACTATATAAACCACTTTCCTTCACAAAAACACCCAAAACTCAATTCCACGCCCCTCTTCCACGACCTAAACGCCGAAAATCATCCCTCCCTCTCAAATCTTTGTTTGGAGTCCAAATCGAACGATTCTTGGTGCTAATGTGGAGCATTTTCGATCATCTACAAGATCCAATCAACAAACCAAGTGAACAATCGCTGCAGAAGACGGAATTTGGATTTAAAGATCCAAAAACCTAGGTTTTTCTTCTATTTCTCTACTTTGTCAATTCGGGTTAAATTCTCGCAAGAACTTAGAAGAATTGCATATGATAGAGATTGGAATTAGTCCAGGACAGGTTCTGTTGAGTTTGGTGATTGATTTGTTGATATTTGAGCAAAACAGAGGAGAATCACGGTCTTTGGGCATTCCGCGGCCGTTGAAATACAAGAACAGACCGTGATTTTTTCTGGATTTGAGAAAATGTTTACGAGGATATCTGGAAGGAGCAAGAAGAGAAAGGATGATAGTTCCTCTTCTTCCCAAGCCCCCCTAGTGAACCACCATCACCACCACCTCCTAGAATCCCAACCATACATGAGAACTATCTCGATGCTTTGGAAAAGATCGACAAGAGACCGATCATAGGACCAAGGTACCTTTTGCTTGAGGAGTTAGAGCCACTCAATGTGGTGAATGACTTGATATGGCTTTTAAATAGAGCCGGGTTGATTGTCTTTTCCGCTATTCGAGCGGATGCCTATGAGGAGATTACAAGAGAGTTTGTCACTTCCTTCGAGCACAGTGCCGTCGATTGGACGGTTTCTTTTAGGTTGATGGAGACTAACTACGAGTTCTCGATCTTACAGTTTGGAGCTTTCTTTGGGTTCCATGAGACCTTTAATGGTCGTTTTCCTAGCGGTGTATACGCTAAGGACTTTTGGAAAGAGATAGCGATGGTTAATGCTAGTGAGGATCGTTGGCAACCGGCCGACACCAAGACTAAGCTCATCTACCACTTAGCCTTGAAGATAGCTCATAGGGTCCTTTCCGAATGCCTATTCCATAGGACCGAGACCCCACAAAAGATCAATACCGATGAGCTTTTCCTTCTCTATTGCATGCTCCATGGTAGACCTGCTGACTGTGCCACCCTCTTAGCCTCCACCGTGAGTAAACTGAAGAACAAGAGGGCCGAGAACATTGGGTATGGTGGGATGGTTACCCACATTGCCACGCAGTTTGGGATTGATTACTCCGCTTGCACTAGGATAGCGGCGTGACCTTTGGGTCTCAATAACCTTATGACTAGGGATATTATCTTTCCTAGACACCGCGACCCACCTACCGCCGGTATGCCTTGGGAGGAGAGAGGATGTAGGGGCATTCCTTGGATTTCCAAGTATTACATTATGGCCGGACGCCATAATTGGAAGGATACATTCGCTGCTATGCATGCGAATTGGCTAGCACCGCCCCCAATTGTCCCGGATGAGCCTCCAGCTGCGGATGCTGAGGAGGAGATGGGAGGAGGTGATGATTTTGAGAGAGGAGGTGATGATTTTGAGAGAGGAGGTGATGATCAGGATTTTGGCACTTTTCCGGATCAGCCGGACACCTTCCCGGACTTACCTAGACATTCTCCCCGCCCTTCTAGACCCTCCGGTGCTTCTTCCTCTCGCCGTGCTAGTGTGAGCGAGAGGCCGGCTTGGATGGATACTCCTCCCGCTTGGTACGGAGCGCAGCCGGAGTGCATGGGAGCTCCACCACCTTGGTATGCACAGCCACCAGTAGCACCGGCTCCACAGGATGTACCAGCTTATTATGGTCAGCCGCCGGCTTGGTACGAGTAGTTACCGGCATGGGCTACCGACCTATCTAGGAGAGTCGGAGATTTGGAGATCCATCGGGACACTCAGGAGACACGGAGACAGGAGCATGATGAGATGATGAGCGACATATACCGCCAGCAGTTTGGGCATGACTATAGCCATGACTTCCGCCCGTTTCCACCACCGCCGCCTCCGCAGTGACGAGATTTTATGACCGCCAGTTTCAACCGCCCAACCGCCATCTAGTGAGTTCATTTTTCATTTCTTTCTTTTCTTTATGTATTTTCGAACATTGAGGACAATGTTTGTTCTAAGTATGGGGTGGGGTGTGACTATGTGTTGTAATAACTCTACTAGATTTGCTTGCCGTTATCCATGACAATTTTGCATGTTTCATTCCATAGTCACACGTTTCATTATTGCATTGCATGAAAAAGGCTTTGAAAAACCCATAAAATTTTGAAAAATTTTGAAAAAGTTTTGTGCTCCTAAGATTTGAGATGATTTCTATGATAGTTCTTACTTGCGGAATGAGTTTTTGATGACAATTGTATGCTTAAACGGAATTATGAATTGAAAAGAAATTGAATGAGTTGTTTATCCTTTCTTGAAAATTTCATAATGTGAGAGTTTTATCTAAATTATATTGAGAAATCGAGGTTGAAATCGCATATGAGTTCTTATACTTCTTTATGAAATGATTAAGGCAATTCGATTTTCTTACTTCTTTCTTTGATCATTTAGCCCCTCAATGAAATAATTGCCTCCCTTACCTATCCGGGAATTTGGAGGAGTTGATATTTGGCATGTTTGATGTGGGAGGGCCATGAAAGCAAAATTTTGCATTCAAACAATAGAAAATTGTAGGTTTGGGGAAGTCAATCATGACGATGAGTAATTCGGCACCATTCACTTAGCCTGGTGTTTGTGTCTTGCCAAAGTCAAATTGAGCGATATTCCTAACGGATTATGGTATGTGCATCAAGGGTTTGAGGCATCTCGAAATTGAAAAACGCCAATCTCCTAGGCTTCGGTTTTTGTGCACCGCTGTCCATACTTCCAAAAGTAAAGTCGAAAAATAATGTGAAAAAGAAAAGAGCAAAGCTCTAAGTTGATGTTGTTGCAAAATCAAAAGAAAAAGTAAAAGAGTTGGGTTATTCCTTTTCCCGGATTCATGTACCACATCCTTTATAAGCTTCCCTCCTTTCCGCATTCTAGACCTTACTTGGAAGTCCTTCAGATCAAAAGAGTGTTATTTGACTTGGTGATCTAAATTGAAGTTTCTTATTCATGATTTTGACAATACTTGAAGGATATGATGTCTGTTTTGATGTTTAAGCAATTTGTGATGTTTCTTTACCCTACATCCTTTGGTTTATGTATGTGAGAGTTTTCAAAGATGAATGAAGCAAGGTTTGAGGATGATCTATTGACTAGAAGTACACTTACCTAAAAGGTGTTTTGTTTTGAGTTTGCATGCATATTTCATCCTAACTTATGTTCTAAGCTTTTGAAAACCTTGCTTGGGGACAAGCAAGTGACAAGTATGAGGTATTTTGTTAGCATGAAATATTGCGATATTATAGGCACGTATTTTGGTTGTTTTTCACTCATTATTGTGTTCATGGATAAGGTATAGAAGCAATTGTTAGCTTCTTCATCTATATTTTCGATATGGAGGTCTACATTAGCTTTGTGTTGATTTTAGGTGAATAAGAGCTGGAATCGGATCGTTTGATGGCAAACAAGGAGTAATTGATTGTGTTCGAAGATGAGGAGATACATTGAGAGGCTAAG
Source organism: Fagopyrum esculentum (assembly GCA_033239045.1). NCBI lineage: Eukaryota > Viridiplantae > Streptophyta > Magnoliopsida > Caryophyllales > Polygonaceae > Fagopyrum > Fagopyrum esculentum. Next base: position 156,204,213 of record BSUD01000001.1, read on the forward strand.
GAAGGAGCTAGGATGAAGAATGGCACGAAACAAAAGCAACAAAGAGGCATTATACACTTCCACGCCTTATTCCACGGATGTGGAACTATCATTATGAATGTGGACTTGATCTTTGAGCAATCCAGTAAGTTATACGGTATAAATTACGGTCGTGGAAGGCTAGAGACACCGTAATCATTTCCACGCCCTATTTCCACGGTCGTGGAACTCCATGAGACCGTGATTTGGGTGATCTTTTGGCTAATCATTAATTGCCACGTCATCTACGTATTGGGCCTTGAAGATATCTTTTTCTCACCTTATAAAAAGGCTGAAAAAGAGAGTTTTCGGGACCGCTGCTTGAACCATCGTACGGTTGCTTAGAGCTTCGCTTAGGTTTTGCGGAAGCATAGCGGATTTGGAATTTTTGGAGTTGCTTGTGGCGGAAGTTACGGCTTTTTCTTAGATTTGATATTGAAAACGGATTGACATCCCGTTCTTCGTTGTTATCTAAGATTGTTGTGAGGTTTTTGTGTTGGTTTCCGAATCTATTATACATTACTCGTTGTGTTTCAGATTTGGATATTGGATTTGAGTTTTATTTGAGTTTTCAAGGTTTTTTTATCTTTCATTCTTCTTAATTTGATTTTTGATATCATGACAATGGTTATTGGCTAAAACACTTTAGAAATTCTAAGGTGAAGGGTTGATAGTTGTGGCTTAGATGATGATAGATCGATCGTAAACGGATTGGACCCTAAGAGTGCGAGAAACTTCGTCGACACCCTAAATCACGGTCTGTTCTTGGACTTCCATGGCCGTGGAACTTAAGATCTACCCGTGATTTACCCCATTCTACGAACCTTGCTTTTACTTTAATCCAAAGTTAAAGATTAGCTTTAACCTAGCCTTGGCTTGCCTTTCCTAGGTAGTAGTGAGACTCAACATCCTCTATTTCGGTTTCGAGTGTCACAACCTTAACCGTTTGAGCCTATCTTGATCCTTGGGTTACAAGTTTGGGTATTTGAGATCAATTCTTACCTTTAGATCCTTTCTGTACTGAAGCCTCAACAACCTTTATAAAGAGCGTCTTTTGGTTAGACATATAGGGTTTTGGAACTTCACCGTACAATACCTTACTTTCGTATACCTTTGCAATTCTTGACTCTGTCCTTAATCCTTTAGTATATCTTGAATCAGTTGCCACAATTTGATACCTGGATCTTTAGGGTTGCTGTTTTCCCCAATATTTACAAAACTTATTACTTTTACTTGCTTGACAATTTGTGAACTGAATTTGTTCCCCCCAAATCCCTGAGTTCGGCACTCTGGAATTCTTGCTTTACTATGCCGATCTGTACACCACCTCACCAAACCCCCACAACCAAACCCCCACAAGCCCTTCCCAGATTGCTGCCTTCCCACTATTCACTCGGATCACGCATCTAATCTCAGCATGGCCATCACTCCATCTGACGTTAAAACCGCTCTATTTGCAATTGGGGATCACAAAGCTTCTGGGCCTGATGGGTTCAACTCCTACTTCTTTAAAAAATCTTGGAGCACTACCGGTCATGACTTCACTAAAGCCATCATGGATTTGTTTGAGATCGGTTGCTTTCCCAGTTCCTATAACCACACTTCCATCTCACTGATCGCCAAAAAACCGAATCCATTGTTGCCCTCTGACTACAGGCAAATCTCGTGTTGCAACACCACCTACAAGGTCATTGCCAATATCCTTGCTTCAAGGTTAAATGAAGTTCTCCCCTCCATCATCGGAAACTTTCAAGGTGCCTTCATGAAGGGTTGTTTGATCAAGCATAACATTCTCATTGCCCATGAATTGCTCAAAAAATATAACCACAAACGTATCTCCCCTCACTGTGCACTCAAAGTGGACATTACCAAGGCCTTCGACTTAATTGATCACAACTTCATCATAAACTGCCTGGGCAGGATGGGGTTCCCTCCTAAATTCATCCGACTTGTTGATGATTGCATTGCCAGTCCCTCCTTCTCGATCAATTTGAATGGCTCCCTTAAGAGTCATTTTAAGAGCTCCAGGGGCCTTCGTCAGGGTTGCCCCCTCCTCTTTTTTCAATTGCCCTAGAAGCTTATCTTCTATGATACACACAAACACATCCAACCCAAGCTTCAAAATTCATCCAAAATGCTCCTCACCCCGCATCACCCACCTTTGTTTTGCTGACGATATTCTTCTGTTTTGCAGGGGTGACATTCGCTAAATCAACATTCTGAAACAAACTCTCACTCACTTTGGGAACTATTCAGGACTTCACATAAATCTCAACAAACCCAGTCTTTACCTTGGTGGCATTTTTGAGCAGGACACTATCAACTTTACAAATTGCATTGGGATTCCACTTGGCTCCTTCCCCTTCACCTACCTTGGAATCATTATCGGTACAAAGAGGCTTAGAAGTGTTGACTACCTGCCCCTTATTACCAGAATCACTCAAAAGATTAACTCCTGGCATGCAAGGAATCTATCCTATGCAGGTAGGAAGCAAATCATCTCTTCCATTCTCATTCATCTTCAGTACTATTGGTGCTCGGTACTTCCCATCCCTCAAGTTGTCGTGTTCAAAATCAACGGGTTACTATGCTCCTTCCTCTAGTCGGGTTTGGAGTCAAGCCCGAGAACCCTTATTGTATGGAAATTTGTCTACTCTAATTTGTCTAATGGTGGTCTCGGCTTTAAGGAGCTCCTTTCATGGAATAGAGCCTGCATCTCCAAGCTGCTTTTTGAATTGGAATCCCACCCTCTTGACCATGAACTCTGGACTCGCTGGATCCATAACCACTACCTAAAGAATCAATCCATTTGGTCTTGTGAGTCAAGCTACAAATATAGTTTTACCTGGAACTCCATCCTCAAAAGTCAAAAACGACCCCCATGCTTGCCTTAATGGTCGCAATTTCAACACCACCACAAAAAAGCCTAACGGGAACTTCTCTACCTCAGCAACCTATACCTTACTCAAACCTGTGTTGTCTTACCCTCACCCCTATGGACTTGATATCATCTAGAAGAGTTCAAACATCCCAAAATGTAGCTTCATTTCCTGGGTTGCTAGCCACCAAAGACTCCCCACCCTCTCCAAACTCCTCTCCTGTAACATTGTCCAAAATGATACCTATAAGCTCTGTGATAGGCAACCCGAAGATGAGAATCACTTGTTCCACAACTACACGTTCTCTTCACTTACCCTTGATATCATTTCAAAATGGACACACACACCAGTATCTTATCCCTACAAGACTAACATCTGGACATGGCTTCGAATCTCCAAACCTCACAAGCGCGATCTCATTGTACACATTAGGACAACCACCATCACTGCCTATGTTTACTTTGTATGGAAGGTTAGAAATGAACTGATCTACAACCACAAAGTCACTAATGAAATCGAATGTGCTCACAACATTATTCAGGCCACAAGAAGTCACTTTGCTCAACACTAGAAGGAAAGATCCCCAAACTCGCTTGCCTAGGCCAACCGACCTGGCATTCATCTCTTGTAATTCTGCTCATCTCTCATGTCCCTATGATCCTGTCTGTTGTCTAAGTTGACTCCCTGTATATCCTGTTCCCTTTCATTGATATAACACTCTTTTTAAAAAAATTTAATTATATTATCAGCCTGTGTATATATGTGGTGGAGTAAAATTAAAATAAGCTTAAGATAGCTAAGTAGAATTTAATATAAGGTTTGTAGCATATTGATACTACAGAAAAGAATGTGAATATGAAGAGGGATAACATGAATCACATGGACTTAATGATTTGGAACAAGGGAATTGTTGCCTCACCTGGAAGCGGCTAGGCTAAGAAGAGGAAGCAAAGGCTGAAGAAAGACCTTCCACACGACTGCTCTTCTTTACTGTTTGCTGTAACTGTAAACAACCGATTTTCTTATTCAACAACTCTCTAATCAGTTTGGGAACTAGGCAGTAATAACTGGTAAGGTTAGTACGGACCCTTTTCAAAGGTCACTAGAGTGGCTCCCGTCTTTCCTCACTCGAGGTCTAGCTTTCCCTTTGATTACTTTGCATCCTTCCTGCTTGAAGGAAAGTGCCGCACTATTTTTAGCCACTCGGAGATAGCATTTTCGATCTTATTGGCTTAAGCAGACCATTCGTGAGCAGATAAGATCAAAGAAAGCAACCTACAATCCCATGCATACTAATAGGACAAGGAAGTTACATAGAATACTATGAAAAGAGGAAGCTGGTATTAAATTAGCTAGGGAGGGAGCCAAAAGCTCATCTGACCCCAAGGTAGTATGTATCCTGTAAAAGCTGTCACAATCATTAATAAGAAGATTACAACTCCGAGACACCGAACAAATTCCCTAGGACTGCTATAACTCCCATGATATAGACCACGAAGATTTAGCTATGCATTTTAGGATTGTTAGCTAATAGTTTTATGTCGTTTTGATTGATAGATAGAAGACATGATAAGAAGTTATGGATTGATTCGGAGCGAGCGATTAGCCAGATTTGCATACGTACTTATTAGGATCTAGTTGTGATTACTATTATTTTGATACATTTTGTTCCGACTGGTGTTATAATACTAGGTGTTATTCGTTATTAAGGATGACACTTTAATTGCATAACATTGATTTCCGCATAATAACTATTTTCATTTTATAAATTGCATCATGTTGAAAAATCTAAGACAAAAGTTCAAAAAAATCTGGGATGTTACATTTATCACCCGCAACTCAAACCGAATGCAATATTTACACAAACTTCCATTCAAATCGATTACCACTACATTACCGGAACTATAACCATTCGACATAGACATTTCACCAAAATTATAAGTATAAAAATCATAAGTAGCAATCACAATCTTCTCGTTTTTAGGATTTACATTACGACTCTTTTTATAAAACAACCAATGTAGAAAACCACCAAACGAGTATAAGTAGGTAATCGCTTTATTTTTGGGAGTTTATGAGGCCGGACATAACTCTTAACAATTATATTTGTTCCCATAAGGATCGCCGAAAAGTAAATATCATCGTCTCATACACCAATACTCATGTCGATATAACTGGCTTCGGCAATATTATGCAAATTTTTTGTGTCACTGCCCCCTTCATTAACAATCTACAATTCCTTCAATGTTACTGGCAATTACACAAATAATGTGCCAATAAGGGTATAATCCTAGATCTCCACTTGAACAGATATAAACAAAGTTGAGTGAAACAACTATAAATTGGAAAACTACAACAAAACCTCAGAGTGGGACATAACAGTGATAAGTAAAATATAAAGGGCATCTTTATTGTTCCACTTGAATCCTAAGTACTGTGACTCAAGACTTATCTATGCTGATTAATATTGATGTATCAACGAACTTCTCTGAAATTGTTCTGACTAAAGTAGTGAGATTAATATCTTGAAAACTAATTACATTTTTCTAGCCTAATACAAACATTTTCCCATTAGGTCATGAACACATTGCACAGATAAGATAAAGCTGAAGCGCTTTCTAGAAATAGTCAGAATGGTAAAGAAAAAAATTAAAGGAAGACAACAAACCAACCTTTCCAAGATATGCTGTCAAAGCGGTATATATTTGTGTTTGTTCCATGTAAATCCAATCTTCAACCATCTGAAAAAGGGTTCATTTAAGAGAATATTTCAGATATTCAGATATGAGTAAAGCTGATAAAAAGAAAAAATAGCAATAGAATAGGCAACGTACTCTTAACATATAAGTTGGCTTCTTAGCATAACTACAAGAACAGAAGCAAATGCGAAACAACCCTAGGATGTTCAATGACCTCCAAACCCACATCAACTCCTTTACTCACCCTCCTTTACTCACCCAATATATGAGCGTCGTTCATCCTCAGCTGAGCTCGAACACGCAGGATCCCGCCAATGAAATAGTTGTCCGTATCATTAACAAAGTCGTCCCACGATATCTTAAGGTCATCGATCTGCTGCTTGTTGCCCCCTCCACAGTCCTTAGACTTCATCTTAGTCTTTACCTTCTTGAGCGAGTCTTGCATCACCGCAAAGTCAATATCCATCGTGCAGCCTTCCGAGACGTCGCTCATATGCAAATACAGGCCAAATGTGTGCCCATTGGTGCATGCCGCCATCAACAAATACCAACGTCCACCAAAGGCGAACTTTTAAGAATAGACCAGATTTGATTCATACATGAACTCACATTGAGTTTTCTTTAGCTCCAAGTAGACGACACCAAGGACGTTCGAGATGCACAACCTTATTAGCAGGTTGATCATAGTTGCGGAAAATCAAGTTGGTGTCGTTCGTGAACTGGTCCTGAGTGACATGCATGAATTGCGAAAAGGGAGACTCACTGTCCGGGATTAGGGCATCAAAGATGAGCTTTGACACTCCCGGATGTTGAAAGTCAGGACAAACTGACCACCACTATCTTTCTTCCAAGTGCCTTTTTCTTCAACCGTTTCCATCGAGATTATACCCTTCCAATCCAACCCTTTATAAGGTCTCTTTTGGTTACATTTCTCTTTCACATTGTACTCAAAGCAACTACTACTACTACTGTTGCTTAGTACCCACCTCTAGTTTTCTGATCAAATTTTACTCGGCAATTTGTGAATGGCGGAGGAAGGGGACGACCGGCGTTGCCACCGTAATGATGGCCGGAATTGGATGTGCAAAAGACGTGCATTGCCTGGTAAGCTTTTTTGCGTTATTCATTATGGAAAGTTTCCTGTTACTGCTCCTTCAGACCTAGTTCCCGACAATCCTCCGACTCCGGTGTATCCGGTTGCTGATCAAAACGGAGATGCTGAAATTAGGGTTCTTGGAAGGGAGCATCTGTATAGACAAAATAAAAGGAATCACTCCTAGGTTGTTGATAAGTGAAATATAAAGAGCCTCTTTCATAACAATGATAAGTGAAATATAAAGGGCATTTTTATTGTTCCACTTGAATCCTAAGTAGTGTGACTCAAGACTTATCTATCTATGATGGTTAATATTGATAATATTTTGTTTTTACAAAGGTTGTAAGCTTAATATCTTGAAAATTAATTACATGTTTCTAGCCTAAGACATACATCTTCCCATCATGCCATCAACACATTTTATAAGAGCATATTTTGCTCATAACTTTTATAGACATTTCAAGGAGACAGATCATATGATCCTCCTCAAGTCCCTCAATTACCAAACGTACACTGTTACAAAGAGTTTCCCGGTTTTGAAGGATTACCTTGTTAAGATCCCTTCAAATAATGAGTACCTCGTCTTGGTGATAAACGACGTTAATTGATTGATCAATGCAAAAACTGGGGATTCTGTGTGGTCTCGTGCAACATGTCCACTTGAACATCTTGACCAACGGATCTTCATCGAGGATCTTATGTTTTCTATTGGTGAGATTTTGATCTTGTACACTGTTGAGGACGTTCGAGGAGGAGGAGAAAATTCTTGTGATATCAAGTTTGATGCATCTCGGTTTGAGGTGTAGATGCTCAATTCAAAGGCCAAGGCTTGGGTGCCCGAAAGGGATATCGGAAATGTGTCATTGTTTTGTGGGAATTTGGACGGCCTTTTCACATCATTCTCCCATTTGTCTCCTTTTTCCACAAAAAAATGTTCTTTTAGGAGCATATTTTAGAGATTTAGATATGAGTAGACCTCATAAAAAGAAACAAAAGATTAGCAATAGAATAACCAACGTACTCTTAACATATTTTAGGGATTCATATATGACTAGAGCTCATTCTAGTTCATTTTCTTAACCTCTTCTTGATCCTCCTTTGGCACTTCATAACTTGGTGTTCTTCCAATCATAAAAGCAGTTTTCTAAACATTAATTTCCTAAACATTAAAGTTATAATGTTGATTATTGTTTAACATCTCATAGACAATACATAAGCGTGAGTTTAAATCATTGGTCATGAAAAGAAAAATACTATTCAGTAAATTAAAAGACAAAACCTCATCTAAAATCCCATTATAAAAGGTGGGCAAACTAGGTTACAGATTGTGCCTGTATTTATGCATATATAATAACCTTATAAATTGAATAAGAAAGATTAAAAGTAAACAAGAAACTTACTTGGTAATTTGTTAATTCGATAACTCATAAGCAAATAACTTTGTTATCTTCTTTTCCTTCTTCCTCGCCGTCGAGAGAGGATTCCTCCATTGATATGGTAAATTTTTGTTTGATAGGTTAATGCCTATAGAATCACTCATATTTATACAAATTCTTTGAGAGTGAAGATGGCATCCTCCCGATGTGGAAAATGATAGTAAGAGAAAAAAAAATATCATCATCTTAATGTGGAAAAAATTTATTCCGACCCTTGATTATTTTATTCACTTTACCCACCAAGTAGTATAATTGAGCTTCTTATTGGAAAAATCGTATCATTAAAACTTCTTGTCATGGTGATATACAAACAACAAAACTTTTACCATCTTATACGTATATACGATGTCATGTATGCTACCTCAAATACGTTGAAGTAGTTTCTCATAATACTCGAGGGATGAAATGTGAAAAAATTTATCCGAAACTCTCCAACCTCATACTCCTTTATCACCCACAACTGAAATTCAAATGCAATATTTGTATACATAATACACAAGCTTCTATCCAACTCACTATCAGAACGTACAATACCCATTCGGCAAAAACATTTTACCAAACTTACAAGTATGCAAATCATAAGTAGCAATCACAATCTTCTCATTTTCAGGATTCACATTACAACCCTTTTGTGTAAACCCAATGTAAGAAACCACCAAACGAGTATTAGGTAATCGCTTTACATTTGGGATTTTATCAGGTCAAATAGAACTCTCAGCAGTTATATTTGTTTTGATAAGGATTGCTAGAAAAGTAAATATCATCATCGTTTGATACACCACTACTCCTGTCAAGTTTTACTCACTTCAACACCGTTTAGCAAACTTTTTGCGTCACTTTGCCCCTTCATTAATATATCTACAGTTCCTTCAGTGCTCCTAGGTGGTAAGTTAGTTGTGTTCATACTTGTCAAAATCCTTCCAATCTCTAGAAGCTTCCGGAAGAAGCGAGAGAGAAAGACCCAGGTGGCAAGTCAGTTATGTTCTCCCAGTTCGGATGAATGCTATTCGTAGTTGAAGAGCAACTAACAGCTGTTGGATTCAAGATTGGCTCCGGTCCTGATGCACCCACAGTTTTGATGGCTAGCCTCAAGGCATATACTGTCAATGGTCTGAACCTCACCGCTGCTTCGACGGTCTACATAATGGAGCCGTGGTGGGACCCGCTTGTTGAGGATCAGGTTGTTGATAGAGTCCATAGGGTCGACCAGAAAGGAACTGCTAAGGTGGTGAGGCTTATAAGAACACTATCTTTGAACATCTGCACGAAGAAGTTAGCAACTTTTAAGGTATGAAAGAAGATAAATATTAACAGCTTGTTTTGTAAACATATTTGGATATGAGTGTATCAGATATGAGTGTATCAAGATATCAATTTGATATCCTTATAACTTGTAGACCAAACACCAGGTATTAACTTTTTATGTCGATACTCATATATGATATTCAGATACTGATATCAAATGGACGCTAAGAACTCCAAAGAATATGTATGCATAAAGGAAGTTTACCTTCCAACCAAAAAAAAAGGAAGTTTACCTTGTAAAAGAAGAGACTTTTTGCCGCTAATATAGCGGCAACATACTCTTAACATATAAATCGGCTTTGTTCTTTTTTATGAACTCATTTCAATTCATCTTCTTAAGCTCTTCTTGATCCTCAGTTGGCAGTTCATAATTTGGTGTTCCTCGAATAACAAAATCAGCTTTCCTAAACGCTAAGGATATAATGTTGATTATTATTTAATGTCTCATAGATATACATAAGCCTAAGTTTAAATCATTGGTCATGAAAAGAAAAATACTATTCTAGCTTGCAATATCTAATCACCTATCAATCTATCAAATCGTTGAAACCCGTCCCTAAACACAAGTTGATGCTTCTAAAACTCTACAACACCGATGTGGTGTAAGACTTATGACAATTGAGTAAATTCAGTTCTCAAACAAAGTGATTGTTACAGACACGTACGACAACTTAACATAACTACAAGCCTTTATGTAGAATTAATTATCCGTAATATTTGTATAACTACATAAGTTTGTTGCATAACTAGACACAATCCTTCTTACAAAATAATTCAAATTAGATCCAAACCTCGGGTAAACTTAATACACAACATTTTATGTGTCTTAAGCACTCAGATCGATCTAATTCAACAAAATTTATCCAAATTGGATATCCAAAGTGAATATTCTTGATATCCTACTTCAATCTTAGTGAAACAAATATACTACTTATGTCGAACAAGCAAGATGTCCACCGATCTAATGGTATTATAATTAGACCAATTGAAATTCTACTAATTCGGTTCAACAAATATTTGATTTTCTAAAATACTTTTTGATCTAGAGGTCAAAAACATAACCTAGATCGAATTGAATCAACACTTTACTAAATGATTTCGATTTGTTTTGATTGAGCCTCATGCGTCAAGTTAAAAGACTAAACCGGATCTAAATTCAATTCTGAAGAGTGGGCAAACTAGGTCACACATTTTGTCCGGGTTTATACACATATAATTAATAACCTTATAAATTGGATATACAAAGACATTTTATAATATAAAGAAGATTAAAATTAAAAAAGAAACTTACTTGGTAAATTGTTAATTCGATAACTAGTAATCGAATAACTTTGTTATTTTCTTTTGCTTCTTCCTCGCCGTCAAGAGAGTTTTCCTCCATTGAAATGGTAATTTTTGTTTGGTACGGGATGTCTATAGAAATCATGCATATTTATACAAATTATTTGAGAGTGAACATGATATACTACCGATGTGGGAATAATAGTAAGAGAGATCTATAATAATATGATATCGATGTAGAAAAACAATTAAAACTGCATCCCTTTTATTTTATCTACATTTGGATTTAACGTACATTTTCTGGATAGTAATGAATATCGTAATAGTTTTACACAATAAAATTCAGTTATGCAAAAGTGAAACATTACATAAGAAGTATAATTTCGATACAACATCTCAACAGATTATAAAGCAACATGAATTCAAATGATCGTATGGATAATGTAAAATTTTATAACTATTTTTTGAACAAAATCCTTTCTAAATATTTTAAATAAATTTTGTCCCTCCAATTTCTTTTCCTCAATAAACATCTTTGTGATAAAGAGTTAGGGTCAATTGAATGTGTCTAAATGGACAACACACATATTAGAACTAACCTACAAGAGTTGGATGGGGATAAAGATACATAAAAATTTAATTTTTGGTTTGTGAAACTTAATCAACCGATTAAATCTTGTAACTCTAAATGAGCATAAGACATATTAGAACCACCGGAATGCAAGATTGATTTAATAATTTTCTTTGGTGTTGAAAGTAACAACGTCGTCAAACTTTCCACAATCGTACTTAAAAACAATTAAAAAATAATGTCCGAAACAACATGACTTTCGACAATTTTGTCACAAAATGTTTCACTATGTTTGTAATTCGAAGTACAAAACAATGAGACAAACTATTGTCATTTATTCCGGAAACAAGGTTAGATGAATATCACCAAAATAAGATTTAGCAATCCCCATTGATGTGTTGTACAAAGAATGGAGAATTGAATCACTGTTGCCTTTTTTTCATGACGGGAGAACTGAATTCATCATTTACTTCTCCTCGTTTTGCTTCTCGTCCTGGTGATTGAGTGAACAAACAAAGGATGTCAATCGAACATAATGCGTCGTATGAACATCACGACATTGCTTATGCACTGGTTCCATGTTGACTAGATGAAAAAGCTTGATGTAATCGCTCTCATAGAAACGAAACTCCATGCTTACAAGATGAAAAAGCTAAACTCTCTCATCCCTTCCTGGAATCACACCTCAAACTACTCCATCGAATTAAAATGCCGTATTTGGCTTTGGTGGAACCCCCAAACAATCACCCTCACAAACCCTTCCACCACCAACCATACCTCATCCTTAAATTGCTTTTTCATTTATGCTCACAATGACATAAATGATCGACCTCCTCTCTGGGATAGCATTACCACAATCAAGTTCTTCAACACAAACGAGTCATGAGCCCTTCTTGGTGATTTTAACACCTACCTCACCCCACACGAGAAGCTCTCCATGTCTCCGACTACCCACACCCAACCTTCACCAGAATTCTCTAAATGCTTCTCCAATCTCTCCCTGGCGGATAATACTTACTCGGGCTGCAAACTCACATGGAATAACAAACAGAATGATATGAGAGTCTAGTGCAAGCTCGACCGAATCATCACTAACCACACCGGGGCTAGTCACTTTCCAACATCCTCTACTCACTTTGCAAACCCTAACATTTCAGACCACTCCCCTGGCATTATGTCCCTCAATGCAAAACCTATTCATACTAAATGCCAGTTTTGCTTTAACAACTCTTGGATTAGCCATGAGAGGTTCACCCAATCCGTTTCTCTTGCATGGACGTCTACCCCTCAAACCCAAAACCACAACATCACCCACATGAAATCACTTCTCCTCAAACCAAAAAAACTCAAGCCAATCTTGAAGAAGTTTCCAAGCGAAACCATGGAGATCTTGAACACTACCATTGAGAATCTTAAAAGTGATCTCGCTTCCATCCAAACTAGGCTTCAAGCTTCGCCCCTCGACTTGCACCTTATTGAATGTGAAAAAATCACAAATTGTGAGCTCAACTCTAAACTGGACACCCTCCGCTCTACCATAGCCCAACTCTCAAAGGCCGCTTGGTCCAAACATGGCAATCAATGCAATGCTTTCTTCTTTAAATCCATTTCTTCAAGGAGGGCCTCAAATGCAATCATATCCTTGATCGATCCCCATGATCTCGGTAGTGGACCCATCCAGGATCCTGTTAAGATCTCATCTATCCTTATCCGTCATTTCTCTAGTATGCTTAACCCTCAAAATAACCAAACCCACTTAACCTTGACCCCAATTACCCTCTCCTGCTCATCTCTCCTAAGGATGTCAAGTCTCTCTGCAGGGTGGTTACTAGCAATGATATAAAGACGGCTCTCTTTGACATAGGTGACTGGAAAGCCCCCGGACCCGACGGGTATAACAACCTCTTCTTCAAATTCACTTGGAGCATCACTGGGGATTCTTTCACAAACGCCATCGATGGATCCGCAAGCAAACCACACTATCATCTCCCTGATTGCCAAAAAACCAAATCCAACCTTACCCTATGACTGTCGTCCCATATCTTGCTGCAATATCTCCTACAAGGTCATTGCTAAAATCCTGAGTGCAAGACTCAACACTATCTTGCCTTCTATCATTGGAAGATATTAGGGTGCATTTTGTTTGAGGAAGATCCATCAAACATAACATTCTACTATGCCAAGAGATCTTCAAGTGTTACAATCAAAAGCATATTTCCCCAAGATGTGGCATTAAGATTGATATCACAAAGGCATTCGATATGATTGACCATCGCTTCATCATTAACTCCCTTGGTTGGATGGCTTCCCTCTTGAGTTCATTAAGCTCATTGGCGCCTGCATTTCAAACCCATCCTACTCCATCAACATAAATGGTACCCTCAATGGAATTTTCAAGGGTTCTAGAGGGCTCAAGCAAGGCTACCCTCTCTCCCCCTCCCTCTTCATTATTGCTATGGAGACCCTCTCTTCAATAATCAACATCAACACCTCCTCTCCAGACTTTAACATCCACCCAAAATGCTTCTCTCCCCGCATAACACACCTGTGCTTCGCTGACGATTTAATGTTGTTTTGTAAGGCCAAATCTATCTCCATTAGCATCCTGTTGAAGACCTTGGCCCACTTTGGTACCTATAGTGGCCTCAAGCTGAATCTTAACAAGTTGTCTATCCTCCTGGGTGGCCTCTCTCTTCAGGCAAGCGATCTCATTACCTCCTCTTGCGGACTACAACGTAAAACCCTACCCTTCACCTATATTGGTGTACCCATTGGAAGCAAAAGGCTCCGCTTGGCTGAATTCCTCCCTCTCATCACAAAGTTCACCAAACGGATTAACTCTTCGAGCGCGTGAAATCTTTCATATGCTGGTAGAAAACAAGTCATACCATTCTCATGTCTCTCCATTATCACTGGTGTGTTGTACTCCCCATCCCCCAAATTGTCATTGACAAGATAAGAAGCCTTCTCGACTCTTTCCTCTGGTCTGAAAAGGAATCCAACTCTCGCTCCCTTGTCGCTTGGAAGGTCATCAGCTCCCCTACTAACGCGGGTGATAGCATGAATTATAGTCTATATTTTGGGGTTTGTTTGGACGTTTTATCTTTCATAATCTGCATGTTAGCATGTATTATATGTGATTATATTACCATTTCATCTACCTTTGCAGGAATCGAGGTCTACACTTAGTTTTGTTGTAATCGCAGGTAATATGATACGTTTTGCATCAAAAAGGAGCAAAAGGAGTCATGAGTCATTTGGAGCCACATCCAGGGAGCATAGCCATGGATTAAATATTTACTTTGGAGCAGAATCGAGAGATTTCACATTCAGTTATGACTCACCTCGGTTGACCAGAGATTCATCTCGACCGAGGTGATCCAGAGACGCCGACTCGACCGAGGCGAACACCTAGGACGCGGCGAGAATATTTTATTCTTGGCTGAGATCTTTTAAAATTGGAAAGTGATCTTATATTTTTGGGCCTGAATCCTGGAAGGAAGAAGATATGCAGAATCATATATTTTACCTATATTTATGGGTAAATATCTTTCTAAGATTTATTATCTTTGGAGGGTTATTTTCCTATAAAAAGGGTTAGATTTTCCACAAAACCCGCTAACATCCGCATACAGTTGGAAACACCGCTTAGCACGCAGCAGCAGCAGCCATACTCCAGTTGGGAGTTTCGAAGAACCTTTTTGAAGGTTAAAGGAAGATTGAAGATCATAGTTTTTATAGCTTTTTGGAGGGTTCAGTAAGATTGTCTTTAATTCCCTCACTTGTTATCTTGTCTTGTTGGATTGCTATCCAAGGAACGCTTTGTTGTGATATTTGATTCAGTTATTGAAGTCTTTTCCTTAAATTCTTCTTTGTTCAAATATTCACCTTCTTCCCATATATTTTAATACTTTCATTATGATGATGAGTGGCTAATTTCCTTGTGTGATTCTAGGGTGATTGGCTGAAGGTTGTGGAAAAAACAATGATAGAATAATCTTAGATTCCAGTAGGATCCTGAAAGTTCGAGTCTTTAACCTTAACCCTAAGCATCTCGTTCAGTCGATGAACATCTCGGCCGGGGTGGAATTCTTCTGACCGAGATGACTTATCTAATCCTAAACTGAGAGTTAAGTGTTAGAGTTTGCCAAATCCTATTCTTATTGCACCTTTCCTGGTTCAAAGCAAGCTTAGGATGAGACTTACCCGGTAATTCCTTAGTTTGTGTACCAACGATCATAAGTGTAGGTGATAAAGGTTTATCCTTTTATTGGGGTTTGAGTGTGCTTCCATCCCATCTTTGTGAGTTAGCCTGAGACTTACCCGGTAAAGGTTGATTCTATTCCCTTA
This sequence comes from Fagopyrum esculentum, assembly GCA_033239045.1. NCBI lineage: Eukaryota > Viridiplantae > Streptophyta > Magnoliopsida > Caryophyllales > Polygonaceae > Fagopyrum > Fagopyrum esculentum. The sequence goes on from BSUD01000001.1 coordinate 156,219,848, forward strand.
GATGGTGTGTTAGTTTGAGGTTATAGTTCTTTATCTTGATTCCTTGAGACTTACCCGGTAATAGGAGTTACGGTTTAGGATTAGTGTGTAGTGAGACTTACCCGGTGATCTACTCCACTCTAGTAACACCTTCCCCACGCAAAAATCTCAGCTTTGTCCGCTTATCTTTAGATCTTGAGTTGGAACCACAACTAGATTCTTTAATCCCTAGAATTGCATGTTTGCTTTATTGAATTCTTATTCATCTTTGATTGTGTTAATTGCTCTTTGTGGTTAGTATTCACGAAGCTTACCGTTATTGACTTTGTTTCACCGAGTCCCTGTGATCGACCCCTGGAATTTTCTTGCTTTTTACTACGATTGACCCGTACACTGCGGGTTCGCATCCTTTGTTTAAGCTTAAGTCTAGGGTTATAAATTTAAAGCTTGCACACACCGTTTGAAACGAACAAGTTTTTGGCGCCGTTGCCGGGGACTTGGTCTAGACCGAGCCGGTACGGTTTGCTCTTGGGGCGCTTGCCCCGAGTCATCTAACCACTCTACTTGAGTGACTTTTGCAGGTTCTTTCTTAGGTATATGCAAAGAACCCGCACTGGGAAGGAAGTCGTTCCTTACGATCCCGGACCAGAAAAGACATACAAGCGACGCTTAAGAGAAGCAAAGATGGCCCAACAAGACGATCGCGATCTTGCGGCCGAATTGAAAGAGGCGCTAGAGCTGCTACGCCTCAGCAAGGAAGAACTAAGGCAAGAGAAAGAAGAGAATCGCACCAAGACTGCAGCAATCGAAGCTGAGATAGCAGTCATACGAAACCAGATTCTACGTCGACCGAGGGAAGATCCCCCTGTTGATCCTTGACCGATGCAGGATCTAGTAGCTGATCTTCGACCGAGGCAGATTCCAGTACCTGACGCCCCGGCCGATGTACTTCCACCTCGGAGGCCAGTCCGAGATGTTCTTCTTGCAGGAATCCCACAAACCCTAGGTCAAAGGATGGACCCTAATCAACAACTGAGGCGTCCAGGGGTCAACCTAGGAGATCCAGCGGATCATGACTACGAACTTCGACCGCAAGTTCTATCCATGATTCGCCAATGCCAATTCGGAGGGCTAGAGAAGGAGTCACCGCATCAACATCTTCAAAACTACGAGATCTTGATGGAAACCTTGCGACCTTCCAGAATTGAAAATAACAACTACAAGCTAAGACCTTTTTACTTTTCTTTAAAAGATAGAGCTCTTACTTGGTATCAATCTCTTCCTCCAAGAAAAATTAGCACATGGGAGGAGATGACTACGGAATTCTTGACCAAATTCTTTCCCCCCTCAAAGACCGCTGAAATGAGAGGGAAGATCAATGCTTTCATTATGAAGGACAAGGAGAGCTTGTCCAAATCTTGGGAGCGGTTCAAGGATATCCTTTTGGATTGCCCACATCATGGGATTCCAAAGATCGAGTTGCTGGAGATTTACTTCAAAGGACTGGACGGAAGCACCCAGTTCAATCTCCAACTACTCTCCGCCGGTACCTTCATGGACATGGCGATTGATGAGGCTTGGGACTTCATTGAGAAGCAAGCCTTGCACATGGAGAAATATACCCACCAAGGAGCTGAAGGTGGAGTTAAAAGAGTCAACTTTCAAGAGACTCAATCCAACAACAATCAACTCACGTCTTTGAAGAATGACGTGAAGCAATTGAAGGAACTCTTGATGGCTCAAACTAAGAAGGAAGAGCAAGGGCAATGGAACAACAACAACAACGGGTACCGTAACAACAACAACGGTCCCCAAAACAACAACTACAACAATAACAATAGAGGATCCAATAGCAACAACTGGAGGGCGAATAACCAAAATCACGGTAACAATCATTCAAACTCCAACTCTAACGATTCCTCTAACCCTTTCCTCTCTTCCCCTTCTTCTTCTTCTACTCCATTAAAGAGCCAAGGGCAAGGATCAAGTTCGTCTCAAACAGAAAAGAAAGACGCAGTTCTGGAGGCTATCTTGATCAAGCTTAGCGCTATGGAGAATTCTATGACTTCATTTTCGAGGGCCCAAAAGTCCTTCGAACAACAACTTGCTAGTAGGGCGAATGAAGCGCCAAGAGATCCAGGGAAGCTTCCAGCAAAGACGGAAACCAACCCTAAGGGCCAGTGCATGGCCATAACGACGAGGAGTGGACTTAAAACTGCAAATCCAGTACCTCGTTCGACGCAGACCACCTCGGTCCAGACCCAGTCGAAGAACACCTCGACCGAGATGCCAACCGAGGTGGAGCAACAGAAAGCAGGAGAGACGACTGAAACTTATATTCCACCTCCTGCATACAAACCACCACTTCCATTCCCTCAGTCCAGAGCCAGAGCACATCTAGACAAGCACTTTGGTAAGTTTCTTGACTTGATGAATAAGCTACATATTAATATTCCTTTCCTTCATGCTATTTTAGGTATGCCCGCCTATGGGAAGTTCTTAAAAGAAATCTTATCAAGGAAGAGGAAGCTGGAGGATGTTGGTGAAGTTAGGATGACATCTAAATCTTCGGAGCTCATACAAATCATGAAGGAGAAGATGCCTCCTAAGTTGAGAGATCCCGGCTCATTTTGCATTCCCATTCAAGTTGGGGATGTCACTTGTGAAGCCCTTTGTGATCTAGGAGCCAGCGTGAGCATCATCCCGCTGGAATTATGCGTAAAGATCGGTCTTGGAGAGCCCAAACCGGTCAAGATTCGACTTTATATGGCGGATCGCTCCATTACCCATCCCGTGGGCATCTCGGAGGACGTTCCGGTCAAGTTAGGTAACTTCTATCTACCTATAGATTTTGTTGTACTTGACATTCCCGCATATTATCCTGTTCCTATTATTCTCGGGAGGCCATTTCTAGCAACTTCGGGTTGCAACGTGGATTGCAAGAACGCCAAGTTGAAATTCAACGTTGGTGGCGATGAGGTGGAGTTCGCACTACTTGCAGCCATGAAAGGGGAGCAGCTAACTGATGATATCTTCAACATCTACGATGAAGAAGAATCAAGAGAATTGGTGAGCTCTATCCTTATTAACGATCCACTCGAAAGAGTTATTAGCTTCAGTTTAACGGAGGAAGGTATAGATGCTTCTTGTGATGCAGATATACGGAGCTTGAAGGCACTGGAAGAGGATCCAGGAGCTAAAACTGAGAAGCTAACCCAGGAGACGAAGATCTCCAGTCTCGGTTCCAGTAGCAGTACCTCGACCGAGGCACTTTCTGGACTAAGCGAGGCGACTGAAGAACGCCTCGGTCAACGCCTCTACGCCTCGACCGAGGTCGATGGCGAGACGATTCTAACTGAGACTTCATCGAGTCCAGTTACTAACACCACTCCACTGGAAAGAGGAAGCAAGGATCCCTCTCAAAAAGCACCCCCAGTTGTGGAGCTTAAACAACTCCCTAGTCACTTGAGGTATATCTTTCTTGGACCGGATTCTACTTATCCCGTTATTGTTAGTGCTTCCCTTACCGAATCTGAATTGTCTAAATTAATGCATGTCCTGAGAAAGCATCGAAAGGCTATAGGTTATACCACGGATGATCTTATTGGCATTAAACCTTCTTTCTACATGCATAGAATTCTAATGGAAGATAATCATAAGACTTCACGGGAACCTCAAAGACGGTTAAATCCGATCATGAAAGAGGTTGTGAAGAAGGAAGTTCTTAAGTTGTTGGATGCAGGTATTATTTATCCTATCTCGGACAGCAAGTGGGTCAGCCCGGTGCATGTCGTTCCAAAGAAAGGAGGGATGACCGTTGTGACGAATAAGAACAACGAGTTGATCCCAACGAGGACCGTTACTGGCTGGAGAGTTTGCATCGATTATAGGAAGCTGAACACGGCAACTCGGAAGGATCATTTTCCGTTTCCCTTCATCGATCAAATGCTCGAACGATTGGCCCAACATTCACACTTTTGCTACTTGGACGGCTATAGTGGATTCTTCCAGATTCCTATCCATCCGGATGATCAGGAGAAGACCACTTTCACTTGTCCATGGGGGACATTTGCCTATAGGAGGATGCCATTTGGATTGTGCAATGCACCCGCTACCTTCCAGCGATGCATGATGGCTATCTTTTCCGAATACGTAGAGGAAATCATGGAGGTATTCATGGATGATTTTTCTGTATATGGTTCCTCTTTTGATAATTGCCTATCTAACCTTTCTCTCGTGCTTAAAAGATGTGAAGACACTAACCTTGTTCTGAATTGGGAGAAGTGTCATTTTATGGTTAATGAAGGCATTGTGCTAGGACACCTCGTTTCTAATCGAGGTATTGAGGTTGATCGAGCTAAGATCGAGACTATTGAGAAACTCCCTCCTCCTTGTTCTGTTAAAGGTGTGAGGAGTTTTCTCGGGCATGCAGGTTTCTACAGGAGATTCATCAAAGACTTCTCTAAAATTTCTAAACCTCTAACTAACCTCTTGAATAAAGATGTTGTTGTTGAGTTTTCGCAGGAGTGTCTTGATGCTTTTTACAGGATTAAGGAGGCGTTGATCTCCGCTCCCATTATCCAACCTCCTGACTGGACCTTGCCCTTTGAGGTCATGTGTGACGCTAGTGATGTAGCCGTAGGAGCAGTGCTTGGACAGAAGAAGGATGGACGGACCACCGCCATTTATTATGCTAGCAAGACGCTAGATGAAGCACAACGCAACTACGCTACCACCGAGAAGGAGTTATTGGCGGTTGTATATGCTTTCGAGAAGTTTCGTTCCTATCTAGTGGGGGCGAAAGTCATTGTCTACACCGACCATGCAGCCATTCGTTACTTGTTGGCTAAGAAAGATGCCAAGCCGCGCCTTATTCGATTGATTCTCTTGCTTCAAGAGTTTGACCTAGAGATCCGCGATAAGAAGGGATCCGAGAACTCAGTTGCGGATCACCTCAGCCGGCTACCGGAATCTTCCCGCGAGACGGATGACCCACCCATAGACGATTCATTCCCCGATGAGCACTTACACTTGTTGGAGCGTTTGATGGATTTACTTACTTCACCCCACGATGAAGGTGAAGTATGGGGTGAGGGCACCTCCCATCACGTTTGAGACGCATCATGGTCCAGCTAGCGACCTTAAATCAAGCGCTTCTTGGGAGGCAACCCAAGGTATTGTTTTCTTTTCCCGTTTTCTAGTCTAGTTTAGATAGTTTTTGTTTTTGCTTTGCTTTGCTTTGTTTTTGGCGTTCTAGACAGATTACAGGAGACATCTAAGGAAGGAGCATAACTGGAAGGATAGAAGTTCGAGATTCTGAGAAGATAGAAACACCTCGGTTACTGTCAGAGCACCTCGACCGAGTTGATGCTTGAGCAACCGAGGCGACTAGGGTTTCTGCAGAACCACCTCGGTCCATACCACCTCGGTCCAGTCGAGACCATCTCGACCGAGGTGATAGCAGATCCAGGAACAGTATAAAAGGGGGAAAATTTTATTTTTTTTCACTTTTTACCTTATCCAACTCGACCGCGGCGCCCTTCCCACCTCGCCTCCTCAGATCTTGCTCATTTTCGAAGATTTCCGCTTCCAAACTGAGATTGAAGGGTAGAGGATCCTATTGCAACTACAGATCTGCAAAGAAATCGAACGAATCGACCGAAACGAGGTAAAAACGGTCGAAACCCTAACTCGTTCATTCGCTTCGATTTGGGCTTTGGTTGCCCCTGATTCTGCTGAGAAAAGGCTTAAGTACCCCTTAGGAAGCAATTGTAGTGATTTTTGGGAGAAAAGAACTAAATTTCTGAGAATTGGAATCGTAAACTGCTGCGCCTCGGTCCAGTCGAACTGCATCTCGACCGAGGTGATTTTTGAGTATTGTCAGTGACCGAGGTGTTCTGACAGTGTTGAGAGAAAATGAGTTCCGATCGTCGCCTAGCCCTCAGAGACAGATCCTCACCTTCCCCTTCATCCTCTTCTTCCCGACCATACCGCCCGGTGATCCACGAGAGATGCCGGGTAGACTATGAGTGGATAGCTAGCCGTCCAGTTATCGCACCACGTTTTCTGGACGTGTCAGCTTTCGATTGCCTAGGGTTATATGGTGACCTTAAGAGAATGATTGCCACTGTGGGGCTGGATCAGTTTACTGAGATCCGAGCCCCAGCCTATTTGGAGCCGATCTTAGAATTTGTTAGCTCCTTCTCCTACCTCCCCACAGACCAGTCTGTGAAGTACCGGTTGATGAACCGGAACTTCATAGTTCCCTTAGAGATTTGGAGAGAGATTTTCGGCTTTTCTGAGCCCACCGCCACCGACTTCCCCTCCCGATCCGTAGCTAGGGAGTTCCAGGGAGAAGGTCATCTTCCACCCGGCCTTCAGATTAGCCCATAGGATATTCAGCGAGACACTTCTGGCGCGTACTGAGACGCCCCAGAAGATCCGACAGGGCGAGCTCTTCAGCCTTTATTGTATGGTCACGGGGGGTTTCCCAGACTTTGGCTTGATCTTGGCAGAGGACCTGCACATGATCAAGGCCAAGGCGAAGGGAGACATTTGATGTGGAGGTCTAGTCACCCATATTGCTGCTTATCACGGGATGGACCTCAGTGTATGTACGATGGCGGCGGCTCCGAAGCCGCTTGGATTACAGGAGATGATCACTCGGAGGATTCTAGTTCCCCGAGGTCTGACCACTCCATTTGTTGCTATGCCATGGGAGCGGACTGCACCACAGGGGATCCGCTGGTCTGCACAGTTCACAGTTTTCGATCCACATTACTGGCAGACAGCTTGGGCTCCACTGATGGAGGATCATAGAGAGGCAGCAGCCGACCCAGCTGAGGATGAGGAGGAGGAGGACGACGATGACGAGGAGACGGTAGATGAGAGAGATGGTGGAGTCCCGATGGATACAAGGACGGATACTGCAGGGACGAGCGCACCACCGATCATTGATTTGGATGATGAGGAGGATACTGAGCCTGCACCCGCTGCACCACCTGCTAGATCTGCTAGGCGTCGGACACGCCGTCATAGAGACACAGAGGCTCATCGTCGGATCGATGATCTGACTGACCAGATGATAGATTCTTATGCTGCCCTTACTATGGACATGCATGAGAGATTTGCTACCCAGCACCGACAGATTGACAGCTGGACTCAGCAGATGTTAGAGGGGCAGCACTATCAGCGTAGGATGATGGAGCTACAGTTCCAACAGACTATGGGCTACCCTTTCGATCCGACTCAGTATCCGTACGTACCACCACCACCACCGCCGGATCAGGATTATTGAGGAGCTGCAAGATTTTCTTTATTATATTTTTATGTAGTTCAGCTATTTATCCGGTGAGTACTCTTATTTCTAGACTTATATTGACCCACTGGGACAGTGTGTTCCAAGTATGGGGTGTTTGTATTTATTATGACTACTTGATGTACTTATTCGACTACTTTTGATGTATGACATTCTATCTTATCGGATATTTTATTTATGCTTCACTTCTGCATTTATATGATTATCTGATATTACATGCATACCTACAGGTTATTTGATTGAGAAAAACGTCGAAACCGAAAAAAAAAATGGTTTTAAAAAAAATTTTGACCTCGACCGAGTCAGTCTTGGCCAAACGAGGCATTCCACCTCGGTTGAACCAAGAACACCTCGACCGAGGTGCGTAACAGAAAGTTTTCGAAAACGATTTTGTGCTACTTATCTGGATATGATCTCAGTGAAGATTTTGTTTACTTACTGGTTTTAAATTCTTTATGTGTTTGAAAGGTTTTATATAATGTTTAAGTTGCTAAATGCTTTGTTTGAAATTATTGGCATGTTTAATACTTTGTTTTTATCCAAATTATGTTGAATTTGAAGGTTGACACCGCAGGTTAAGTTCTCTCACTTTCTTCTTGGAAAGACCAAGGCAATTCATTCTCTTCTTCTTCTTCTTCTTCTTGATCATGCTTAGCCCCTCATATACATTTTGCCCCCCTTTACCTATCCGGGAATTTGGAAGCAAGCGAAGTGGTGGAAGCAAGCGAAGTGGTGAAAGCAAGTGGAGTTAAAGTTGAGAAGTGGCTAGAAGTGAAAGTGTTAGAAAGCAATAATAGGTTTGGGGAAGTCAATCATGAAGATGAGTAACTCGGCACCATTCACATAGCCGGGTGTTTGTGTCTTGCCAAAGTCGGATTGAGCGATATTCTTAACGGGTCATGGTATGTGCATCAAGGGTTTGATGCATCTCAAGAAATTGATGATTGCTGATTTCCTAGGCTTCGGTTATTGTGCACCTCTGTCCATGCATCCCAAAAAGTAAAGTAAAAAGAAAAAGTGTGAAATAAGCAAAGCTTATTGGTGGAAGATGTTGCAAGTCAAAGTGAAAATGAAGTTCATCCTTTTCCCAGATTCTAGCACCACATTACCTTACATACATCCCTACCCTACACGTTTCTTGACCTTTTCTTTTGGAAAGCCCTTGAGACCTTGAGCTTGTTGATTGACTTAGTGGTTTAAATCGGATTATACATGATTAATTTTGATAATTATGATTTATTATGCATTCTATGATTTTATGCAAAGATGAACAACTTTCCTATATTTATAAAATGTTTTGAGCATATTGAGTTTTTAAATTCCATGAAGTATTCTCTTAGAGTGATCTATGATTGTAACACACCATAAAATGTTTTTGAAAGACTTTTCATTGATTTTCTTGACTTATAATCCATTCTATCTTGTCTTCTATATGCGGAACTTCCTTGGGGACAAGCAAGGGCTAAGTATGGGGTATTTTGATAGCATGAATTATAGTCTATATTTTGGGGTTTGTTTGGACGTTTTATCTTTCATAATCTGCATGTTAGCATGTATTATATTTGATTATATTACCATTTCATCTACCTTTGCGTGAATCGAGGTCTACACCTAGTTTTGTTGTAATCGCAGGTAATATGATACGTTTTGCATAAAAAAGGAGCAAAAGGAGTCATGAGTCATTTGGAGCCACATCCAGGGAGCATAGCCATGGATTAAAGATTTACTTTGGAGCAGATTCGAGAGATTTCACATTCAGTTATGACTCACCTCGGTTGACCAGAGATTCATCTCGACCGAGGTGATCCAGAGACGCCGACTCGACCGAGGCGAACACCTAGGACGCGGCGAGAATATTTTATTCTTGGCTGAGATCTTTTAAAATTGGAAAGTGATCTTATATTTTTGGGCCTGACTCCAGGAAGGAAGAAGATATGCAGAATCATATATTTTACCTATATTTATGGGTAAATATCTTTCTAAGATTTATTATCTTTGGAGGGTTATTTTCCTATAAAAAGGGTTAGATTTTCCACAAAACCCGCTAACATCCGCATACAGTTGGAAACACCGCTTAGCACGCAGCAGCAGCAGCCATACTCCAGTTGGGAGTTTCGAAGAACCTTTTTGAAGGTTGAAGGAAGATTGAAGATCATAGTTTTTATAGCTTTTTGGAGGGTTTAGTAAGATTGTCTTTAATTCCCTCACTTGTTATCTTGTCTTGTTGGATTGCTATCCAAGGAACGTTTTGTTGTGATATTTGATTCAGTTATTGAAGTCTTTTCCTTAAATTCTTCTTTGTTCAAATATTCACCTTCTTCCCATATATTTTAATACTTTCATTATGATGATGAGTGGCTAATTTCCTTGTGTGATTCTAGGGTGATTGGCTGAAGGTTGTGGAAAAAACAATGATAGAATAATCTTAGATTCAAGTAGGATCCTGAAAGTTCGAGTCTTTAACCTTAACCCTAAGCATCTCGTTTAGTCGATGAACATCTCGGCCGGGGTGGAATTCTTCTGACCGAGATGACTTATCTGATCCTAAACTGAGAGTTAAGTGTTAGAGTTTGCCAAATCCTATTCTTATTGCACCTTTCCTGGTTCAAAGCAAGCTTAGGATGAGACTTACCCGGTAATTCCTTAGTTTGTGTCCCAACGATCATAAGTGTAGGTAATAAAGGTTTATCCTTTATTGGGGTTTGAGTGTGCTTCCATCCCATCTTTGTGAGTTAGCCTGAGACTTACCCGGTAAAGGTTGATTCTATTCCCTTAGATGGTGTGTTAGTTTGAGGTTATAGTTCTTTATCTTGATTCCTTGAGACTTACCCGGTAATAGGAGTTACGGTTTAGGATTAGTGTGTAGTGAGACTTACCCGGTGATCTACTCCACTCTAGTAACACCTTCCCCACGCAAAAATCTCAGCTTTGTCCGTCTATCTTTAGATCTTGAGTTGGAACCACAACTAGATGCTTTAATCCCTAGAATTGCATGTTTGCTTTATTGACTTCTTATTCATCTTTGATTGTGTTAATTGCTCTTTGTGGTTAGTATTCACGAAGCTTACCGTTATTGAATTTGTTTCACCGAGTCCCTGTGATCAACCCCTGGAATTTTCTTGCTTTTTACTACGATTGACCCGTACACTGCGGGTTCGCATCCTTGTTTTAAGCTTAAGTCTAGGGTTATAAATTTAAAGCTTGCACACACCGTTTGGAGCGAACAGCGGGGGGTCTAGGCTTCAAAGAGCTTCTTTCTTGGAATAAAGCTTGTCTGGCCAAACTCATTTTCGACCTGAACCATGGCTCTCATTCCACCAACCTTTGGATTGACTGGGTTCACCAAAATATCCTCAAGGGTCTCTCTATTTGGTCCACCAAACACTGCTCCAGGTTCAGTCACACATGGCATACTATCCTTACGATCAAAGACGAGATCCTAAGCACTACTACCGGCCCTCAATTCATAAACACCACTACCAGGTCGAATGGTACCTTCTCAACTATTGTTTCTTACCATTTCCTGCATTCCCCCTCCACTACCATAAACTCTTACTCACTTGGGATCATTTGGACCGGTATAAACATCCCACATTGTAGCTTCATCTCCTGGATTGCTAGCCACAATTGTCTCCCAACCCTCACCAAACTCAAAGGCTGGAATCTTACCCAAAATGACACTTGCAAACTCTGTGGAAACCATCCTGAAGAGGAAGATCACCTCTTCAAACACTGGAGCTACTCCACCCTCGTCCTTGACCTCATTACCCGCTGGTCCTACACCGTTCCTCCTTACCCCTACAACGATGATATTTGGACCTAGCTCAGCTCTCAAACACCTCACCAGCATGACTTCATCGCCCACATTCGTATCTCAGCAATCACAACCTTCATCTATTCCATCTAGCATGCTCGGAACGACCTCATCTAAAACAATCATTTCACACATGACACCACTTGTGTTCACAATGCCATTAGAGCCACAAAAAACATTTCCTCTTATCACTGGAAGGATAGATCGCAAACATCGCTCATTGTAACGCCCCAAATTTGTAGGCGCGTTTGCGACTTTTTCTTTTCCGGCTTTTAACGATATGTTAATAGATTAAATATTTGTACAAGTATTTTTACGGCGTATTAAATTCTACAAGTATATATATACATCGATATATTTTATTACTTGTGTTTAAATTATTATATAATCTCGTAAAATAAATTACGAGAATGGTTTTTGTATTTCAAAGTATATTTTTTTTTACGGGTTTATTAATATGATTGATCCATATTATACTTTTTGGAAAAAGTCGGGCAGTTTTCCGGTTCGAAAATCTCCTTCTTAATGTTTTGATCGAGTTTATAGATTCTCTATTTCCTATTTTAATATTATTACTATTATTCTAATTATTTTATTATATTTATTATTATTATTTTTTCCACCTCCTCACTATTCGCTCTTCTTGGAACTGTGGTTGTGATGAACTGCCCTCTCCCTCTAGCAGTAGCCTGACCATAGCTTTCTGCAGCCCTAGCGGCCGACCCATCGCTCACCTACCCGACCCCCTCATTCCGACCCCTGGTTTCGCCTGCCCCCTATCACCTCACCAGGCTCGTTCCCTGTCCTCATTTCCCTCATCCTTGCTTCTCCCTTGGATACCTCTCTGCAACAGCACCAACGCACCTTCATTTTCCCTTTATCTCTTGTGCAGTTTTCAGCAGTGACAACCACCGGCTAGAATCGGTGAGTCCCGTGCTTGCTTTTTCCAACCGGAGATCCACCAGGAAGCCCTAGCCGCCGCTCTAGTTTTGCCCTGCACACCAGCCGCCGGAGAAGCTTCGCCTGTGCCTCCGCTGTCGCCGAAAGCCGTCGTCGCCTCTCTCTCCCTCTACTTCTCTGTCGTCTCTCTTCACGCCGCACCAGGAATAGACGACGCTCACACCCCGGAGACAGATCCACGCCACAGTCGCCTCGTCTCACTCACTGGAGACCGAAGCTAGCGCCGCCAGGAGCGATGCCGGTGACTGCCTGTGTGCCGCCAGCCCTTGCAGCCCCGCCACCCCTTGCCGCCCTGTTACCGCTGCTTCACCACCTCCGTCGCCGTCTAAAGCCACCGGGAAGTGCCCAGCCTCGCCCTTGCCTGCTGGAGTTCCCGCCGCCTCCTGTGCCGCCTTCACTGTTTTCCCCCAGCGTGCCACATTCACCAGTAGGTTAAAGAAAACCCTTTTGGGCTATTTGCGAACGGGCCCCTCTAAATCTAGTGTAATTACAGTTTTGTACCCATATTTTATAATTGCAGAATTGACCCAGCTTTGTGAATTTAACATAAATGCCCTCTGCATGTGTAATTACAGAAATGGCCCAAGGTTTGATTTACAAAAATTGTCCCAAGTTTCTAGACTTGTATATATTGCCCGGAAAAATGTTTTTACGAATTTAAATTTGGGTTTCACTTGAGTTATATTCTTATTTATATATACACTATATATATTATGCTCATGTTGGATTAATTTCGGGTTATGACTCAAAGATTTTATGGGATTTTAGCGTTGGGTTTGAAAATGAGTTTTACCTTGAGTTTATTATGTTATACAATTTGCCCGGAATTTATATTTACGGTTTTAACTTGGGTTTTGAAAGTGGGGTTTTCCTTAGATTATATATGTTCTTTATTGCGTTCAAATTTAGCTTATAAGCTAAATTTGTTTAGTTTGATGCTAGGTTCGAAAGCGCCCCGATAAAGGCCTAACGAGTCCAAGTCGACATCCGTTGAAACGACTCTTGCTTTTGACGTCGTGTGAGTATTCTTTCCCCTCGATCTAGTTATGTTAAGTTTTAGTATCATGCTAGGATGGATCTAGCATAACTTAGAGTTAATGCCAAGTAGTGGCTTTGAACCTAGGTGAGTTTCGAGGATTTGATATTGTTTGATGATTTGATGTTGATTCTAAGCTTGAGGTGATATGGCGGTCTAGTGAGATTGTTATAAGGATTTGAGTATATGGTTTGATCTTGTGAGTTATGACCTTGCGAGATCCGAGGGTTTAGAAGTCTTAGGACTTCTAGCTTCTATTGAGTGTGATGTGAGCATGAGGGATTCTAGGATGCGGTCCTAGAATTGAGAGTCAAATGGTCTTGCGTAGATCATTTGTATAGAAGTCTAAGACTTCTATTGTGAGTGGGTTGTTGTTGATATAGTTATCTTCTTGTGAGCAGGTTATGGGCTTCCTCCCTAAGGAAGCGAGAGTGTTGTGAGTTGAGTGTGGTGACGAGGTAAGTCTCCGGACTTACTTAGCTCGTATTCCTTGTATTAGCATTGATGTGTGTTTGGTGGTGTGTGTTTATTCTTTATTGTTTATAACAACTAAACCGGAAATAGGACCACCGACCTTTATACTATTTGGCCCAAGTGTATGATAACGGGCGGTGACATCACTGTCTAGCTCTTGCGTAGAGCTAGGAGGTTCTTGGCGACTATCCCGCGTGGTTAGACGGTCGGAGGCATCCACCGTTCCATGCGGTAAGTGGGGACCGAGGCGAGTTTCGGGAGATTCTCGTGTCACAAAAGAAGTTGAATTAGAACGGGATACGACTTAATAATAAAAAGATAATAAACCAGACCTGTGTGATTTGGTGTACATTGTGTGTTATGTGGATTTACTTGTGTTTGTGCCTTTCACCTTGATTCTAATGCTTCGAATATTAGCTAACGGTTTTATACCGATTGTTGTAGATTGCCTTGCAGGTTAGGATTGCGGCCGAGAGATCCGGAAGAGTGGGCAGCCGGGGTTCCGTACATTTTAGGAGTGGGTTTTTGGTTAGAGTCGAGTTTGTATATTACTCATGTATATTGTATATCGCGTGGTGGCATTTCACCCTTGGTGTTGCATATCGGCTGAAGTCTTTTGTTGTTTTCCTTCGGGTTTCTTATCATTTGCATAAAAGGAATTTTGGTTTTGCCTTTATTTGTGCCATGTTGAAAGATCCGGTGAAATTGTTGTCAGGCTAAGGGTCGGGACCCATTGTGAGGTCCCAACCCGTAGCGCCCCGAGTCCCGCGGATTCGGGGTGTTACAAAAGTGGTATCAGAGCCCTAGGTTGACAACAATGGCACTCGCAATCTTCTAAAGGCCGAATAAGGAATAAACAGAACCCCGCGGGTTTTGAGTTTTCGTTTTCAAAATCACATGCATGAGTCGGGGTAGAATGTACGGACCACCACTCCTTCCACGGATCTCGGCAGCATAGTTTATTGGATTTTTAGTATATATATGTAGATATGTATTGTGGACTTAGGATGTTTTTGGACTATTATTGTATGTGGATTGTAGTTGCATGATGGACATGATTTATGTGTATAGTTGTATATGTGAACGATTATATGTTTTGGACCTTGTATTGTTGTAATGGAATGCCGAATGCGTGATATTAGTAGTACGATGAACTTAGGACTTATATAGTTATGGATACGTATTCCTATTATATATAGTAGCATATGGAGATATAAGACCTTTTAGTTGAGATGCTATTATGATATCATCGCCCTTGGACGACGTCGTTTTACATAGGATAGTGTACAAACGAGGACGAATATGCTCAAGTATCGAGTTGAGAGCTACGTTCGGGCGAACATTTTGGAGTTCTTGTACTCCTTTAAGAGGATGTCGAAGAGGAGGAGTAGAGATGACAATAACGAAGGACGAACAAGTAGAAAGAAGAACTTGAGACGAATAAAGAGAGGTGGAGATGGAGCAATACAAGTAAAGAAGAGCAACATTAAAGTGTAGAAGCGGTTCCAAAGAGGCCATGATCGAACGACGACGAGATCAAGGGAGAGAACAAACTTAAGTTCTTCGAGAAGAAGCGTGGACAACTAAAGAGGTAAATAGAGAAGGAGATGATTACGTTCTAGCAAGGTTAAGGTGGTGTTCCATTAAGATGCAAAGCTTTCCTTAGACGTTTCTAAGCATTGGAGTTAAGATGAGAGAAGTGAACGAAACATGTGAGAAGGATTTAAAATACCGTAAGTTAAGCTTACGAGGTACCAAAAAAGTAAAGTTAAAACATTACTAGAGTTATGAGAAGAAAGGCAGGGGGGGGTTTCACGTGGAGTTGATTGGTTTCCGTTATAATGATAAGACTAAAAACGCCAAGAAGGAGGAAGTGTGTGTAGATGATGATCTTCAGAAGATGAAAGGTGAAACAAGGAGTTTGGATTCAAAGACTCAAGTTACCAACCTAGAGAAGAGAGAGTAGTTTCTAACCATAGAGATGTGGGGAAGATGCACTTACAAGATATTATGAAGAACGGTTAAGCTTATGAACGGGAGTTATGCGACACAACAAGGCCGAGAAGGTATAGTTACCTTATAGAAGAAGAAGGAAGCGTGGAGCGTGTAAAGAGTTAACGGAGTGTGTGAAGGGGAAATGAGTAAGTGAAGTTTAAGATAGAGTGCCCTGAGAGGGTAGCCTTCAGGAGAATGGTAACATGGAAAGTGTAGTAAAATGGTAAGTCATTGACCTTGGAGAAGGTCAAATGTAAGTTGACCGGTGACAACTGAGAACGCAAAGGTGCGGGTTGTCTATTGATGAGTGTAGAGGGGATGAGTAAACAAGACTATGGAAAATAGAGGATCGACAACAAGATCTTAGACAATGGTAAGGAAGTACATCAACAGAAGCGTAATTGTCTTAAACAAATAATGTCGAAGGAGTTTGAGCCAGTAGATGTTACAGACCTCCTAGGGGAAGGATGGAGATGACCCTTTGCGACCTTCTTAGGTCATGAGAACGGCATATGGGAGAACGACACGAATTAGAGGTTTTAAAGTTTGATCACGGTAAAGGGGAAGTAGTGAATCAAGAAGAAGGTAAGGTGTCATGGTGGTGGTACGTAAACGAGAGTATATAGAGGATGCAGGGTATGAAATGGATGATATGTTACCACAGGCAAGATATAAGTCAAGTTTATAGACTCACACGGAAAAGACATGGTGTCTGTGGCGTGAAGGGAGGACCTAGATTAGGGGAACGTTGTTAGCTTAGAGTTATGATGTTAGTACCTGGAGATATAATGAGTTTGATATTTTAGTGGTTTTGGATGGAGAGTTTCTTCTAGCATTTTCCACGGGGCATACCGGTACAATTGTGAGGTTGTTCATGGAATACCGAGAGATGCATAAGAGAGTAAGAGAAAACCGAAGTTTTGAAGTTTGTTGTCGGTATGAGATGTACAAGAAGTACACGAAAGATTGAGGTTAGAGCCTCTACGGTCGGTTTGACAGTTGCATAAGAAAATGAAGTAAGTTCTACACCTACTCGAAAGAATGGTGCAAGCTTAGGTAGAATACAAAAGAACTCCCCCAGTATGTTAGGATGTCCGGGACAACGAAGAAGATAATATTGATTTGTTATAAGACGTGATTATGCCCTACAGTTAGGACGGGTGCGGCAACACATAAGTACGAGTTCTTAAAAGGTTATTACGTCCATGACTTCCAGGTGAAAAAGATGGAACAATACGGATTCGAGAGAAGAAGGACCCTTGATAGCTGAAGATGGAACAATACACGAGTCTTAAAGACGTCACCTAAATAGATCGAGGTAGATCAATTGTGTTATGACCACTTGTAAAGTGATAAGACAAGATTGTGTCGGTTATTACAATATGTGACGGAAAAAGAAAAAAAAATAATAAAAAAATAAAAAAATAAAAAAAAATAATAAAAAATAATAAAAAAAAAAAAAAAAAAAAAAAAAAAAAAAAAAAAAAAAATAAAAAAAAAAAAAAAAAATGAATGAACCTTGAGGCATCACGGATTCCAATGCGTCAGAATGGGGATTTTTCCACTAAGGTCGAGCTTGATTTAATTCCGATGTCTAAGGCATCGTATGGAATGACGCTTGTGAAGAGACATGAGTTGTGGAAGTAAGTGAAGGAGCAATAACAAGAACTTGAAATATATCTTAAACTCTTGAGTTGAAGTTGTTATGGAGAACACTAGTTGCGAAAATAGAAGCGGTTATCCCCGTTTGTATATCGATTACAATGAACCAAACAAGATAACAATGAAGAACAAGTACCCCTTACCACGTATAGGTGATCTACTTGACCGGTTGCAAGGGTCGGTGGTCTCTTCTAAAAATTGATTTAAGGTTTGATTGTCACCAATTGAGAAGTTGAGACTGAGATATCGCAAACACGGCATTCCAGACAGAGTATGATCACTACGAGTGTAGTGACTCCATATGGGCTACTCATGCCTGAATAAGACATTTTGGTATAATCTTGAAGAAGAGAGAAGTTGTATGAGCTGTTATCGCGGGATGACAACCCCCGAAAGATATAAAAGAAGTTACAAGTTTTCTTGGATGTGCCGGTCATTCCCGGATTTGTGGTGAGATTCTCCAAAGCAACACCATATACGACTAATCTACTCCGGGAGAAAAAGGTTTTGAACGGGACAAGTGTCAGAAGAGTTGTAAGAGTTAAGAGGAGAGTCCTTGGGCATGTGTTTTGACATTTGCCTCGAGGTATGATGGGTTTGGAGAGGACAAGTGACTCTCCAAGACAAGTCTTGATTTGGTATTGAGGAACGATGTAAAGGTAATAGCATACGCATCTCGTTAGTAGAAGCGGTGTGAATGAAAGTACTTCCTTAATCACTTAGAACTTGCAACAAAAATTTAGGAAACGTAGCATCAAAGTTTGGTTTGACAAGAACCAAAGGTCAAGGTGTTAATGGGAAGATTCGATCTTCTTTGATAGAGACACGCAAAGAAGAACATAATGGAAATGAGGCATTGAGAAAGACCCGAGTAGGAAGTTGAGTTTTCAATATATCGGACCTTTTTGAAATCTTAGCGCGAGTTCGTGAGTGACTTACAAGTGGGCGTTACCGCCAAGAGTAAAGAGTGCTCACCCGGTGTTTCATATGTATCAGTCGAGAGGGTACCCGCGTGATTCGAGACGTGTGGTCAATCATGATGATCTAGTGATAGTCGAGGAACCAATGAGGCTAATAGGACGACGGAGGATAGTATCTTTGGTTCAGTTTTAAGCTGAGCTAGTAGCATCGATAGAATCGGCGGGATAGAAATAGTTCTTCCTTATGTGAGTTATGTGCATGTGTGTGATGTTATGTGTAGTTGTGTCTTGTACGGGAATGTGTTATATGACTTGACATATCTACAAGGGTAGTTCAAGTAGTTGGTGTGTACCAATTAGAAGGTTTCAATCTTCTTAGTTTGAGAGTTCATACCTCGGCCTTAAGGGACCGAGAAGTTCGGCGTGTGGCAAGTTTCGGGACGAAACTTGTTTTTAGGGGGAACTGATGTAACGCCCCAAATTTGTAGGCGCGTTTGCGACTTTTTCTTTTCCGGCTTTTAACGATATGTTAATAGATTAAATATTTGTACAAGTATTTTTACGGCGTATTAAATTCTACAAGTATATATATACATCGATATATTTTATTACTTGTGTTTAAATTATTATATAATCTCGTAAAATAAATTACGAGAATGGTTTTTGTATTTCAAAGTATATTTTTTTTTTGCGGGTTTATTAATATGATTGATCCATATTATACTTTTTGGAAAAAGTCGGGCAGTTTTCCGGTTCGAAAATCTCCTTCTTAATGTTTTGATCGAGTTTATAGATTCTCTATTTCCTATTTTAATATTATTACTATTATTCTAATTATTTTATTATATTTATTATTATTATTTTTTCCACCTCCTCACTATTCGCTCTTCTTGGAACTGTGGTTGTGATGAACTGCCCTCTCCCTCTAGCAGTAGCCTGACCATAGCTTTCTGCAGCCCTAGCGGCCGACCCATCGCTCACCTACCCGACCCCCTCATTCCGACCCCTGGTTTCGCCTGCCCCCTATCACCTCACCAGGCTCGTTCCCTGTCCTCATTTCCCTCATCCTTGCTTCTCCCTTGGATACCTCTCTGCAACAGCACCAACGCACCTTCATTTTCCCTTTATCTCTTGTGCAGTTTTCAGCAGTGACAACCACCGGCTAGAATCGGTGAGTCCCGTGCTTGCTTTTTCCAACCGGAGATCCACCAGGAAGCCCTAGCCGCCGCTCTAGTTTTGCCCTGCACACCAGCCGCCGGAGAAGCTTCGCCTGTGCCTCCGCTGTCGCCGAAAGCCGTCGTCGCCTCTCTCTCCCTCTACTTCTCTGTCGTCTCTCTTCACGCCGCACCAGGAATAGACGACGCTCACACCCCGGAGACAGATCCACGCCACAGTCGCCTCGTCTCACTCACTGGAGACCGAAGCTAGCGCCGCCAGGAGCGATGCCGGTGACTGCCTGTGTGCCGCCAGCCCTTGCAGCCCCGCCACCCCTTGCCGCCCCTTGCTGCCATGGAAACGCAGAGATTGAAGAAACCCTTCCTTCCTAATTATAATCGTGACCCCCTTATTTTGGTATAATAACAGAATGTACCCACATTTTTTTTATCACTGCAGTTTTAGACCCACACTTTAGGAATCTTGCATTTATATCCTTTGCTGGAAAATTTCAGAAGATGACCCAAGTTTATAAATTGTTCATCTTTGCCCTAAAAATCTATTTGTCGATTTTAAACTCGGGTTTCAATAAGGGAGATATTCTTATATTTGTATATACTACATATTATGCCTTTGTTGGATTAATCTCGGTTTATGGCAAAGATTTTATTGTGGGTATTAACCTTGGGTTTGAAAATGAGTTTTACCTTGAGTTTATTATGTTATACAATTTGCCCGGAATTTATATTTACGGTTTTAACTTGGGTTTTGAAAGTGGGGTTTTCCTTAGATTATATATGTTCTTTATTGCGTTCAAATTTAGCTTATAAGCTAAATTTGTTTAGTTTGGTGCTAGGTTCGAAAGCGCCCCGATAAAGGCCTAACGAGTCCAAGTCGACATCCGTTGAAACGACTCGTCTTTTGACGTCGTGTGAGTATTCTTTCCCCTCGATCTAGTTATGTTAAGTTTTAGTATCATGCTAGGATGGATCTAGCATAACTTAGAGTTAATGCCAAGTAGTGGCTTTGAACCTAGGTGAGTTTCGAGGATTTGATATTGTTTGATGATTTGATGTTGATTCTAAGCTTGAGGTGATATGGCGGTCTAGTGAGATTGTTATAAGGCTTTGAAGTTATATTGTTGATCTTGTGAGCGTTTTGAGGCTCGAGGTGGGGTTGTATGATCTTGTGGGATTTTGGAGTTTAGGTTTGGCTTATCCTAGTTGTGTTGTGAGTTATGATCTTGCGAGATCCGAGGGTTTAGAAGTCTTAGGACTTCTAGCTTCTATTGAGTGTGATGTGAGCATGAGGGATTCTAGGATGCGGTCCTAGAATTGAGAGTCAAATGGTCTTGCGTAGATCATTTGTATAGAAGTCTAAGACTTCTATTGTGAGTGGGTTGTTGTTGATATAGTTATCTTCTTGTGAGCAGGTTATGGGCTTCCTCCCTAAGGAAGCGAGAGTGTTGTGAGTTGAGTGTGGTGACGAGGTAAGTCTCCGGACTTACTTAGCTCGTATTCCTTGTATTAGCATTGATGTGTGTTTGGTGGTGTGTGTTTATTCTTTATTGTTTATAACAACTAAACCGGAAATAGGACCACCGACCTTTATACTATTTGGCCCAAGTGTATGATAACGGGCGGTGACATCACTGTCTAGCTCTTGCGTAGAGCTAGGAGGTTCTTGGCGACTATCCCGCGTGGTTAGACGGTCGGAGGCATCCACCGTTCCATGCGGTAAGTGGGGACCGAGGCGAGTTTCGGGAGATTCTCGTGTCACAAAAGAAGTTGAATTAGAACGGGATACGACTTAATAATAAAAAGATAATAAACCGGACCTGTGTGATTTGGTGTACATTGTGTGTTATGTGGATTTACTTGTGTTTGTGCCTTTCACCTTGATTCTAATGCTTCGAATATTAGCTAACGGTTTTATACCGATTGTTGTAGATTGCCTTGCAGGTTAGGATTGCGGCCGAGAGATCCGGAAGAGTGGGCAGCCGGGGTTCCGTACATTTTAGGAGTGGGTTTTTGGTTAGAGTCGAGTTTGTATATTACTCATGTATATTGTATATCGCGTGGTGGCATTTCACCCTTGGTGTTGCATATCGGCTGAAGTCTTTTGTTGTTTTCCTTCGGGTTTCTTATCATTTGCATAAAAGGAATTTTGGTTTTGCCTTTATTTGTGCCATGTTGAAAGATCCGGTGAAATTGTTGTCAGGCTAAGGGTCGGGACCCATTGTGAGGTCCCAACCCGTAGCGCCCCGAGTCCCGCGGATTCGGGGTGTTACAAAAGTGGTATCAGAGCCCTAGGTTGACAACAATGGCACTCGCAATCTTCTAAAGGCCGAATAAGGAATAAACAGAACCCCGCGGGTTTTGAGTTTTCGTTTTCAAAATCACATGCATGAGTCGGGGTAGAATGTACGGACCACCACTCCTTCCACGGATCTCGGCAGCATAGTTTATTGGATTTTTAGTATATATATGTAGATATGTATTGTGGACTTAGGATGTTTTTGGACTATTATTGTATGTGGATTGTAGTTGCATGATGGACATGATTTATGTGTATAGTTGTATATGTGAACGATTATATGTTTTGGACCTTGTATTGTTGTAATGGAATGCCGAATGCGTGATATTAGTAGTACGATGAACTTAGGACTTATATAGTTATGGATACGTATTCCTATTATATATAGTAGCATATGGAGATATAAGACCTTTTAGTTGAGATGCTATTATGATATCATCGCCCTTGGACGACGTCGTTTTACATAGGATAGTGTACAAACGAGGACGAATATGCTCAAGTATCGAGTTGAGAGCTACGTTCGGGCGAACATTTTGGAGTTCTTGTACTCCTTTAAGAGGATGTCGAAGAGGAGGAGTAGAGATGACAATAACGAAGGACGAACAAGTAGAAAGAAGAACTTGAGACGAATAAAGAGAGGTGGAGATGGAGCAATACAAGTAAAGAAGAGCAACATTAAAGTGTAGAAGCGGTTCCAAAGAGGCCATGATCGAACGACGACGAGATCAAGGGAGAGAACAAACTTAAGTTCTTCGAGAAGAAGCGTGGACAACTAAAGAGGTAAATAGAGAAGGAGATGATTACGTTCTAGCAAGGTTAAGGTGGTGTTCCATTAAGATGCAAAGCTTTCCTTAGACGTTTCTAAGCATTGGAGTTAAGATGAGAGAAGTGAACGAAACATGTGAGAAGGATTTAAAATACCGTAAGTTAAGCTTACGAGGTACCAAAAAAGTAAAGTTAAAACATTACTAGAGTTATGAGAAGAAAGGCATGGGGGGGTTTCACGTGGAGTTGATTGGTTTCCGTTATAATGATAAGACTAAAAACGCCAAGAAGGAGGAAGTGTGTGTAGATGATGATCTTCAGAAGATGAAAGGTGAAACAAGGAGTTTGGATTCAAAGACTCAAGTTACCAACCTAGAGAAGAGAGAGTAGTTTCTAACCATAGAGATGTGGGGAAGATGCACTTACAAGATATTATGAAGAACGGTTAAGCTTATGAACGGGAGTTATGCGACACAACAAGGCCGAGAAGGTATAGTTACCTTATAGAAGAAGAAGGAAGCGTGGAGCGTGTAAAGAGTTAACGGAGTGTGTGAAGGGGAAATGAGTAAGTGAAGTTTAAGATAGAGTGCCCTGAGAGGGTAGCCTTCAGGAGAATGGTAACATGGAAAGTGTAGTAAAATGGTAAGTCATTGACCTTGGAGAAGGTCAAATGTAAGTTGACCGGTGACAACTGAGAACGCAAAGGTGCGGGTTGTCTATTGATGAGTGTAGAGGGGATGAGTAAACAAGACTATGGAAAATAGAGGATCGACAACAAGATCTTAGACAATGGTAAGGAAGTACATCAACAGAAGCGTAATTGTCTTAAACAAATAATGTCGAAGGAGTTTGAGCCAGTAGATGTTACAGACCTCCTAGGGGAAGGATGGAGATGACCCTTTGCGACCTTCTTAGGTCATGAGAACGGCATATGGGAGAACGACACGAATTAGAGGTTTTAAAGTTTGATCACGGTAAAGGGGAAGTAGTGAATCAAGAAGAAGGTAAGGTGTCATGGTGGTGGTACGTAAACGAGAGTATATAGAGGATGCAGGGTATGAAATGGATGATATGTTACCACAGGCAAGATATAAGTCAAGTTTATAGACTCACACGGAAAAGACATGGTGTCTGTGGCGTGAAGGGAGGACCTAGATTAGGGGAACGTTGTTAGCTTAGAGTTATGATGTTAGTACCTGGAGATATAATGAGTTTGATATTTTAGTGGTTTTGGATGGAGAGTTTCTTCTAGCATTTTCCACGGGGCATACCGGTACAATTGTGAGGTTGTTCATGGAATACCGAGAGATGCATAAGAGAGTAAGAGAAAACCGAAGTTTTGAAGTTTGTTGTCGGTATGAGATGTACAAGAAGTACACGAAAGATTGAGGTTAGAGCCTCTACGGTCGGTTTGACAGTTGCATAAGAAAATGAAGTAAGTTCTACACCTACTCGAAAGAATGGTGCAAGCTTAGGTAGAATACAAAAGAACTCCCCCAGTATGTTAGGATGTCCGGGACAACGAAGAAGATAATATTGATTTGTTATAAGACGTGATTATGCCCTACAGTTAGGACGGGTGCGGCAACACATAAGTACGAGTTCTTAAAAGGTTATTACGTCCATGACTTCCAGGTGAAAAAGATGGAACAATACACGAGTCTTAAAGACGTCACCTAAATAGATCGAGGTAGATCAATTGTGTTATGACCACTTGTAAAGTGATAAGACAAGATTGTGTCGGTTATTACAATATGTGACGGAAAAAAAAAATGAATGAACCTTGAGGCATCACGGATTCCAATGCGTCAGAATGGGGATTTTTCCACTAAGGTCGAGCTTGATTTAATTCCGATGTCTAAGGCATCGTATGGAATGACGCTTGTGAAGAGACATGAGTTGTGGAAGTAAGTGAAGGAGCAATAACAAGAACTTGAAATATATCTTAAACTCTTGAGTTGAAGTTGTTATGGAGAACACTAGTTGCGAAAATAGAAGCGGTTATCCCCGTTTGTATATCGATTACAATGAACCAAACAAGATAACAATGAAGAACAAGTACCCCTTACCACGTATAGGTGATCTACTTGACCGGTTGCAAGGGTCGGTGGTCTCTTCTAAAAATTGATTTAAGGTTTGATTGTCACCAATTGAGAAGTTGAGACTGAGATATCGCAAACACGGCATTCCAGACAGAGTATGATCACTACGAGTGTAGTGACTCCATATGGGCTACTCATGCCTGAATAAGACATTTTGGTATAATCTTGAAGAAGAGAGAAGTTGTATGAGCTGTTATCGCGGGATGACAACCCCCGAAAGATAT
This sequence comes from Fagopyrum esculentum, assembly GCA_033239045.1. Lineage (NCBI taxonomy): Eukaryota > Viridiplantae > Streptophyta > Magnoliopsida > Caryophyllales > Polygonaceae > Fagopyrum > Fagopyrum esculentum. The sequence goes on from BSUD01000001.1 coordinate 156,244,568, forward strand.
AAAAGAAGTTACAAGTTTTCTTGGATGTGCCGGTCATTCCCGGATTTGTGGTGAGATTCTCCAAAGCAACACCATATACGACTAATCTACTCCGGGAGAAAAAGGTTTTGAACGGGACAAGTGTCAGAAGAGTTGTAAGAGTTAAGAGGAGAGTCCTTGGGCATGTGTTTTGACATTTGCCTCGAGGTATGATGGGTTTGGAGAGGACAAGTGACTCTCCAAGACAAGTCTTGATTTGGTATTGAGGAACGATGTAAAGGTAATAGCATACGCATCTCGTTAGTAGAAGCGGTGTGAATGAAAGTACTTCCTTAATCACTTAGAACTTGCAACAAAAATTTAGGAAACGTAGCATCAAAGTTTGGTTTGACAAGAACCAAAGGTCAAGGTGTTAATGGGAAGATTCGATCTTCTTTGATAGAGACACGCAAAGAAGAACATAATGGAAATGAGGCATTGAGAAAGACCCGAGTAGGAAGTTGAGTTTTCAATATATCGGACCTTTTTGAAATCTTAGCGCGAGTTGGGAAAGTGGTTTAACGGTTGGCGTGGCCGCCGACAGTAGAGGGTGTACACTCGGAGTTCATGTGTATCAGTCAAGGGAGTACATACATGACTGGGGACGGATGGTCAATCATGATGGTCTAGTGGCAGACGAGGAACCGACGAGTCTAACTAGACGACGGAGTATAGTATATTTGGTTCAGTTTTAAGCTGAGCTAGTAGCATCGATAGAATCGGCGGGATAGAAATAGTTCTTCCTTAAGTGAGTTATGTGTTGGATTGATGTTATGTGTAGTTGTGTCTTGTACGGGAATGTGTTATATGACTTGACATATCTACAAGGGTAGTTCAAGTAGTTGGTGTGTACCAATTAGAAGGTTTCAATCTTCTTAGTTTGAGAGTTCATACCTCGGCCTTAAGGGACCGAGAAGTTCGGCGTGTGGCAAGTTTCGGGACGAAACTTGTTTTTAGGGGGAACTGATGTAACGCCCCAAATTTGTAGGCGCGTTTGCGACTTTTTCTTTTCCGGCTTTTAACGATATGTTAATAGATTAAATATTTGTACAAGTATTTTTACGGCGTATTAAATTCTACAAGTATATATATACATCGATATATTTTATTACTTGTGTTTAAATTATTATATAATCTCGTAAAATAAATTACGAGAATGGTTTTTGTATTTCAAAGTATATTTTTTTTTTGCGGGTTTATTAATATGATTGATCCATATTATACTTTTTGGAAAAAGTCGGGCAGTTTTCCGGTTCGAAAATCTCCTTCTTAATGTTTTGATCGAGTTTATAGATTCTCTATTTCCTATTTTAATATTATTACTATTATTCTAATTATTTTATTATATTTATTATTATTATTTTTTCCACCTCCTCACTATTCGCTCTTCTTGGAACTGTGGTTGTGATGAACTGCCCTCTCCCTCTAGCAGTAGCCTGACCATAGCTTTCTGCAGCCCTAGCGGCCGACCCATCGCTCACCTACCCGACCCCCTCATTCCGACCCCTGGTTTCGCCTGCCCCCTATCACCTCACCAGGCTCGTTCCCTGTCCTCATTTCCCTCATCCTTGCTTCTCCCTTGGATACCTCTCTGCAACAGCACCAACGCACCTTCATTTTCCCTTTATCTCTTGTGCAGTTTTCAGCAGTGACAACCACCGGCTAGAATCGGTGAGTCCCGTGCTTGCTTTTTCCAACCGGAGATCCACCAGGAAGCCCTAGCCGCCGCTCTAGTTTTGCCCTGCACACCAGCCGCCGGAGAAGCTTCGCCTGTGCCTCCGCTGTCGCCGAAAGCCGTCGTCGCCTCTCTCTCCCTCTACTTCTCTGTCGTCTCTCTTCACGCCGCACCAGGAATAGACGACGCTCACACCCCGGAGACAGATCCACGCCACAGTCGCCTCGTCTCACTCACTGGAGACCGAAGCTAGCGCCGCCAGGAGCGATGCCGGTGACTGCCTGTGTGCCGCCAGCCCTTGCAGCCCCGCCACCCCTTGCCGCCCTGTTACCGCTGCTTCACCACCTCCGTCGCCGTCTAAAGCCACCGGGAAGTGCCCAGCCTCGCCCTTGCTTGCTGGAGTTCCCGCCGCCTCCTGTGCCGCCTTCACTGTTTTCCCCCAGCGTGCCACATTCACCAGTAGGTTAAAGAAAACCCTTTTGGGCTATTTGCGAACGGGCCCCTCTAAATCTAGTGTAATTACAGTTTTGTACCCATATTTTATAATTGCAGAATTGACCCAGCTTTGTGAATTTAACATAAATGCCCTCTGCATGTGTAATTACAGAAATGGCCCAAGGTTTGATTTACAAAAATTGTCCCAAGTTTCTAGACTTGTATATATTGCCCGGAAAAATGTTTTTACGAATTTAAATTTGGGTTTCACTTGAGTTATATTCTTATTTATATATACACTATATATATTATGCTCATGTTGGATTAATTTCGGGTTATGACTCAAAGATTTTATGGGATTTTAGCGTTGGGTTTGAAAATGAGTTTTACCTTGAGTTTATTATGTTATACAATTTGCCCGGAATTTATATTTACGGTTTTAACTTGGGTTTTGAAAGTGGGGTTTTCCTTAGATTATATATGTTCTTTATTGCGTTCAAATTTAGCTTATAAGCTAAATTTGTTTAGTTTGATGCTAGGTTCGAAAGCGCCCCGATAAAGGCCTAACGAGTCCAAGTCGACATCCGTTGAAACGACTCTTGCTTTTGACGTCGTGTGAGTATTCTTTCCCCTCGATCTAGTTATGTTAAGTTTTAGTATCATGCTAGGATGGATCTAGCATAACTTAGAGTTAATGCCAAGTAGTGGCTTTGAACCTAGGTGAGTTTCGAGGATTTGATATTGTTTGATGATTTGATGTTGATTCTAAGCTTGAGGTGATATGGCGGTCTAGTGAGATTGTTATAAGGATTTGAGTATATGGTTTGATCTTGTGAGTTATGACCTTGCGAGATCCGAGGGTTTAGAAGTCTTAGGACTTCTAGCTTCTATTGAGTGTGATGTGAGCATGAGGGATTCTAGGATGCGGTCCTAGAATTGAGAGTCAAATGGTCTTGCGTAGATCATTTGTATAGAAGTCTAAGACTTCTATTGTGAGTGGGTTGTTGTTGATATAGTTATCTTCTTGTGAGCAGGTTATGGGCTTCCTCCCTAAGGAAGCGAGAGTGTTGTGAGTTGAGTGTGGTGACGAGGTAAGTCTCCGGACTTACTTAGCTCGTATTCCTTGTATTAGCATTGATGTGTGTTTGGTGGTGTGTGTTTATTCTTTATTGTTTATAACAACTAAACCGGAAATAGGACCACCGACCTTTATACTATTTGGCCCAAGTGTATGATAACGGGCGGTGACATCACTGTCTAGCTCTTGCGTAGAGCTAGGAGGTTCTTGGCGACTATCCCGTGTGGTTAGACGGTCGGAGGCATCCACCGTTCCATGCGGTAAGTGGGGACCGAGGCGAGTTTCGGGAGATTCTCGTGTCACAAAAGAAGTTGAATTAGAACGGGATACGACTTAATAATAAAAAGATAATAAACCGGACCTGTGTGATTTGGTGTACATTGTGTGTTATGTGGATTTACTTGTGTTTGTGCCTTTCACCTTGATTCTAATGCTTCGAATATTAGCTAACGGTTTTATACCGATTGTTGTAGATTGCCTTGCAGGTTAGGATTGCGGCCGAGAGATCCGGAAGAGTGGGCAGCCGGGGTTCCGTACATTTTAGGAGTGGGTTTTTGGTTAGAGTCGAGTTTGTATATTACTCATGTATATTGTATATCGCGTGGTGGCATTTCACCCTTGGTGTTGCATATCGGCTGAAGTCTTTTGTTGTTTTCCTTCGGGTTTCTTATCATTTGCATAAAAGGAATTTTGGTTTTGCCTTTATTTGTGCCATGTTGAAAGATCCGGTGAAATTGTTGTCAGGCTAAGGGTCGGGACCCATTGTGAGGTCCCAACCCGTAGCGCCCCGAGTCCCGCGGATTCGGGGTGTTACAGCTCATGTGGGCCAAGAGACTTGGCATTCATCTCCTTTAATTATATCTTGCACTCTCCTCCTGTTTTCTTGCTTGCCTTTGTTCTTGCCTATGTTTTTTTCCTATCATGTGATGGTTTAGTTGACCAAATGTAAATCCTTCTTTCTGATATATATATACATCCATTTCAAAAAAAATATATTAAGATCGTGATAATATAACTAAATATCAGAATATTAAGAAAAGTGTGGTCTATTATTTCCACCATTTATGTGGTTTTTCACCATAAATCTATCATGATATTAGAACATCGATCATATACCTATCGGCGTTCTACGGCTACCAACCACCCGGCATCGCAATAAAAAACAAAGCGCAACCCAACCACTTTCGTTCAAGACTCATTGCCTCAAATTGAATAAAATCTATTCAAAGGCAAGTTAAAAGGAGCGTCAGAAAAGCACATGGCTCGCAATAGCTTTGCACGTTCCGCCGACCAATTGACGGATATGTTTACAAAGACTTTGTTGTCCGAGTAGCAATTTCTCAAGTCCAAGCTCGATGTTGTGCGTCACTCACCACCAGCTTGAGGAGGCATGATAAGATCGTGATCGTGATTGTGATCGTGATAAGATCGAGATCATGATCATGATAAGATCGAGATCGTGATTATGATAAGATTGAGATCGTATAATATCTTTGTTATTTATTGAGTAAAATGGTTGTGTAGGTACTTTATGTAACAATGAGCATTAGCAGGGGAACTATTTTTTATATGTAAACAAACTAGGCCCGTCTAAATAAAAAAAATTGTACATAATATAACATTCTTCTCTCTCCTCTTAATTTTAATTAATTTTTATAATTAAGGTAACTAATTAATCTATATAATCCATTAAAGAATGAAAAATTCGGTTACCTTCTCCTTCAATCGTGGGCTATTCATCGTCTTCCTTTTTTCGGAAAAAACGTTGATGCATAATTTCTTCACTTCCATTTCACATCGTATCGTTGCTACAATTCGATTTGTTCAACTTTTGTGTGTTAATCGACTCATCTTCATCCTATTTGCAACGGTTATTGAGATTATCCTTGCGCATGTATTTGGCAACGGAAATTCATCCTTTCTAGGTACAATTTGGTTGACAACTTCGTTGATTTGAGTATTTTGTATTGTCAATCGCTTTTAATGTTTGTATAATTTACAAGATCTGTCGTACATAATTGTTATCATCAGCAAACAATACATTGCGACAGATTGCATCTTCAAATCAGATCTTTGTAGTGAAAAAGTTCCAGTTTATGTTTTTGGTAAGTAACATATGTTAATTGTGTTTTGGATTTTGAGGAAACTATTAAGAATGTATACGTTTTGATTTTTTACACATCCTTTACGGCTATTGTGTAATTTTCTTATTACATAAATGTATCGTTGTTTGTACAATATGTATCTGTTTTAGCAACCTTATGTTGGATGGCAATGTTGTGTACATATATGTATAGCGAATTTATTGTTATATTGATTTTTTTTATTGATGCGTATTTGTGTGTACATATTATAGAATGTTATATTTTTAATTCTTATGGACTTTGTAATTTATGCTGAAACATTAATTGTGTACATAAAACATTATTATGAATTTTGTGTATATTTGTGATATCACTTTTGTATTGACTGTAGAAAGCTACAATATGTAAATTTACAAATAAGTTATGTATTTTGTGTGTTTATGTATCAATTTATTACTAATTTGTGTGCTTGTTGTTTTGTGACAGGGCACTACAGATGGTGCCGTTGACAGAAGATAAAGAGAATTAGCGATTCCGACGGCTTGACAAGGACGATGGTTGAAGAGAAGTTGGGAGCCAGTTTTGGCATAGCCGAAAACACAAAACAAAACAGCCAAATACGACACAAAAGCCTAACTTGGATGATGTTGTTGACAGATGATGAAGAGTATCGGCGATTCCAGCGGCTTGACGAAGACGAAGGTTGACGATAATTTGGGAGTCGGTTTTGTAGTCGACGAGAGAAGTGGGATATATTTAGGTTTGCATGATTTTAGCTTCAGATGGATAATAAGTGTTCAACTGATTCACCGTATCTTTAATAATCAGTTTCTAAAATTACAAAACAATTTCCCTATTTCTTTGTAGGGACCTAATTTGTATCCGATACAATATAAGTCTTACTACACCAATCTTCTATTATTTAGTTTCTACATTACTAGTTATTATTATCTTTTTAAGCCTATATAAAGGATATCAAAATATTAATAAAAGTATGATTCTATTTCCACCATTTGTGTGGTTTTCTACCATAAATCTATCAATTTTGACAAGTGACGATACAATATAAGTCTTACTACACCAATCTTCCATTTGTAGGAGATGAAGTTCTTCATAGCATGGATCGCCTCATGATCGCAAGCCATAGTAGTGGTGAAAGTGTTGTTGTAGATGAGATCGTGTTTGCGAGGCTTAATATCTTCAATCCAGTTCCAAAGATGATCCAAATAGGGGTAGGGATGTGGCAACTTGGTCCAGTGAGAAATGTGGTCAAGGACTGTGGAGGAGTAGCTACACAAATTCCAAAGGTAATGCTCAGATTTAGAGAAGGAGCCGTAGAGCCTACAAGCGTCGTCAGATACGAGGTTCCAAAGTCGAATCTTAGAGAGCGTAGGGAGCTTTTGGTGACAAGCGATCCAAGCAATGAACTGACACTTGGGGATGTTTGTATTAAGAGAGATGTTCTTGAATTTGTTAGAGGCTAGGGTAGGGTCAAGGTTTCTGAAGAGGTGGTAAGCAGTAGAGCTGGAAAAGGAGCCAATAGATGTGGTGAGGGCTCGAGAGCCTAGGCCACTAGTACAAAAATGCACATTTAACACGGTTCTGTGTGCATTATTTATCACGGTTGTGAACCGTGGTAAAACTGCATGTGGTAAACGTGCTTAACACGGTTGGGCCCGAACCGTGTTAAACGTGTTTACCACGGTTCATGTTTCAACCGTGTTAAACGTGTTTACCATGGTTCATGTTTCAACCGTGTTAAACGTGTTAACCACGGTTCGCGCCCAACCGTGTTAAACACGTTTACCGCATGCATTTTTACCACGGTTCGTGTTGATCCGTGTTAAACGTGTTTACAACGGTTTGCACCGAACTATGTTAAACACGTTTAACACGATTAAGCTAGAACCGTTGTAAACATGTTTACCACATGCAGCTTTACCACGGTTACCTCCCAACCGTGTTAAAAGTGTCATGTTAATTGTGTTCACCGGTTCTCTTCGAACCGTGTTAATCGTGTTTACCACGGTTCTCTTCGAATTGTGTTTAACGTGTTGAACACGGTTCTATAGAACCGTGGTAATAATGTTGAATCATGGTAATAGTAGTGAACCGTGGTAAATTAGTAGCGCGTGTCAATTGACAACAATAATCATTTCGATCATCTCAAAATACTAATCACTAAAAATCCATAAGTACTTCATAAGATGCCTAGTTACTTCAATATCCGTTCTTTCAACTTAATGAAACCAATGCAACTAGTGTACATATTAATTGTTGCACATAACTAACCTATTGATCTCGAACCTTATCGATTTGCTTTTGTGAATACGGTACCGATTTAGCTAGCTCCGAAAACCAATGTCAATTAAGCCGAAATGATTTAGTGAGAAAACATCCATGTCATATACACATGAAAACACAAGAAAAGTTAATATAACTAATGCAAGACATAAGAATAGTGAACTTTACTAATAATAATTCAATTTTGACAAGTGACGATTTTGACAAGTTAATAATTGTAAATATTTAGAGAAGTAACTACAATTATACACATACCTTCTTAAGAACTTGATCTTGATCTTGTCCTCTTGTGATAATCTCTTTAATAAATCGAAGGACATAATAACTACAATTTGCATTATTTTTCTTGTGAGGGCACTACAAAATAATCAAGATTAATGAATTTAGAGAAAAGTCATCACAAAGTTTTTTATAAACTAATAAATTAAAGAGTGAACCAACACATTTCATAATAAACTTTGCTAACAAAGTTAACTAAAACTAACATTTACTTCAATCCACTTTATCGCCTTGTTAAGCTTGTTGAGAGATTTGTTAGCAATCCACACCTGCATACCCCTATTTACACAAAATTACATTACTACAAGGTAGAATGTTATTGGCTTCTTAGATGTTTTTATAACATGTTTCATACTTGCATTTCAATTATATGCTTGATGTTGACTCTCAATTTTTCTCCCATTGGATTGAGCCATAAGACAACATTTTTAAATGGATTTACGACACACAACATTCAGAAACCAAATGTAACAAAATAATTGTAATCTGAATAACATATCAATATTATAATCAACACTTGGTTAAATATGGAGCAAAAAACAATTGCTTTTTTGAGCTTTTTCCATAGCATTCGCAATATATACTGATCGTGCAATGTTGATGTCTTTAAATTGAATCGATGTGCGCTCTTTTACTTGAGATTCATCCAATTATGTGGGTTCTTCGGCAATGTTTGGACATATATAGAAAACCAAATTGATCTAGTGTCTTTTGCTTTTCACAAGCCTTTAACAAATACCTATCTCATCAATTTCAAAATTTTATCACTAATAATAAAACGTTAGCAATAACATATTGTGGAATATACATACATATAAAATTAAACGAGCAAAAATTATTTACCCGATATAGACAGACACATGTCCTAGTCCAATTTCATCCTACTTCAATAATTTGAAGATATCTTCCTTATATAGTAACTCGCAATTCGCCCTCATGCTTAAATGCTTTATCCATTGTCAACCACTCCTCCCCTTGTACCTTCATTGACGGACTTTTATTAATCAGATTTGATGCTTCCGAAAGTCTATCAAAGTTATCAATCATTTTCATTCCATTCTTCTCATTTTGCAATGGAAGTTCCTTTCACATAAATCATCATTAAATCTTGCAAAAAATAAGTGATCACGCAATAAAATTATTACTCAAGGTTTCAATTCCCCGATGTTTCAATTCCAAATCATTACTCATACACATCATCATTTTCACTCAAGTTTTAATTCTAAATCAATCATAATTGCGTTACAATCACATTCATCACACTTAAATATAAATTAACATTTAATAAACACTTACAACACAAAATAACATATAATTACATATACATATATACAATTCAGCTCATAAATCACAAAAATCCCCAATTTCAAAGTTAGATCAAATGACCCAAACCTCACAAGCAACACAAAATCAGCAAATACACTCAATTATTTCTAAAACTATCTAGTTACACTCTAACAATAATGCTAAGAACATCAAATTACACAAGAAGCCCCAAATCTAAAACCTATGTTTGAAATCCTGCACAAAAACTCACCCACAGTCGAATACGGAACAACACAAGAGAGGTGGCTAGGCTGACGGTGTGCAGAGGTCGCCGGCATCGGAAATGGGCAATGGTGGCGGCAGAATATCGACGGCAACAGAGGGCACGGCGAAGACGGCCGAATCTTGCGACGGCCTAGGCAGCTACGGGGTGGCTAACAGCGATTGCATCGGAAGGTCTCTAGCCAACGGTTGCCGGTGGTGCGGTTTGCGGCAACGGTGGTTCAACGAAGGCGTTTACAAGAGAGGGCTAGAGCTCGGGATGACGGTTCGCAAGGGAGGGTAAGGGCTCTAGGTCACGGTTCATAGGGGATGGTTAGGGCTCGGGTCGTGGTTTTTGCAGGGGAGGGTTAGAGCTTGGGTCACTGTGTTGTGGCCGTTCTGTTGGAGCTCCTTGTCCGGTATGAAGAACCGATAGGTGAATATAAAGGATAAAAGATAATCTAGATAGGGGTTGAATAGAGTATGGGAAATTTTCGCAAAAATATATCTCAATGCTTTGAAACTGTTTTAAAAGGCCTTGATGTCGATCTGAGCTCTTTGTGACACACTTTGATTTTAAGGGCTTTGAAACCGATTTCATGGTCCTTGACTTTATTCACCTACAAGACAAAGTTAGTCACAAAAAAGCAGATATAGTGCGGAAAATAAAAGATCGACACAAGGATATGTTTACGAAGTTTGGCTCTAAATAGCCTACTCTCCATCCCAAGGTATAGCCATAGGATCTAACAATCTATTATCAGCTTCAAAGAGTTCTATATACAAACTAGAAGAAATCCTCTTCTTCTCTCACTGTAGCCAACGCTATGATCTAGCTCCAACTCTTCATCTTGCTATTATAGCCTAGTTACTTCAATGAGTAACACATACTCGAGTATAACACTCTTTAGATATTCCAATGGAGCTCTCAAGTTTTATCTATCTCTAGGGGATAACGCTTTTTGTAAAAGAGAGAAAGAAAAACTTGTTTTATCGAATGAAGATGCTTTGGATTGCTTGAAGACTTTGAATATTTCCGTGTAAGCTTGTATCTCTCTTCTTCAATCGACATCTTCATTTATACTTCTTTGATGGAGAGGTCTTCTAGCCGTTAGGAAGATGACCGTTGAAGATGATTCTTCTTCTCATGAAAGTTGCTTCTTAGTTGAGATGAGGTAGACGTTGTAGATTTTCTATCTTCTTTATCTCCTTAAAACACGTTGATCTCTCTTGTCCGTAATCTTCTCAAACCTGTTGTAAAGATATCCGAAATCCGTTGAGAGAGTATCTTTGCGCTTTTGGTTGAGGATCTCTGTAAGATTTTATTTTAAATTCAATCTTCTTGGTCGGTTGAGATCTTCGTTGAGTATGGCCACTTAAGATCTCCTCTTAAGCATATCTTCTTGCTGGTAATATCTCCTTAGAAGATCTTCTTTGATGCTCGGTAGATTTGGTTGTTAGAGTTTTGAAATCCTTCCAGCCGTTTTGTTTCTACTTCAAGGCTTTGGCTTCTAATCCTTTGAAATGACTTTCAAGGCCTCAATGTTGAATTTTTCTAAACTCTTCGTTGGTCCCTTTGTGTCTGATTTCAAGGCCTCTGGTGATCCTTTGAAATACGTTTTAAGGCCTGCATACATTCTAGAAAAAACACTAAAACAAACCAAGCAACTAGACATATAAAACTTGTTAGTATTAAGCTAGAGGAGAGGACCTCATCACGGATCTTAATCAGTAGATTCCAAGTGAGGCCAAGGAAAGAGTTATGGGTAATTGTTCATATGGAATTATGCTTGAAGACTTGAATCTTGACCCAAGAGCTCCAGAGGTTAGGAACATTGTTGTCGAGCTCAAAAACAAGTTTATCAAGGTACACTTTGTTCCATGAGAGTGACTTCTTGAAACCAAGGCCACCATAAGAGGTAGGGGAGCAGATGGTCTCCCAGGCAATCAAGGCGCGATTACTGGTGATGGAGCCGGACTAGAGAAATGATCTAAGAAGGTTGCGGATGTGTTGAATAACCGAAGAGGGGATAGGGAGGACTGTGCACCAGTAGTGATTGATGGCCATAAGGATGAAAGCAATGATTTGCTTGCGGCCGGCGTGGGACATGTTCTATGCACTCCAGGAGTTATTTGTTGAGACTATCTTGTTGATGCGAGGATTATAGTCGGCGATGTTAAGGCGTTTGCTACCCACTGGAACACCTAAATAGTGGAAAGGAAGAGTACCGATGGGGAGGCCAGCAGAGCGAGTAATCTGATCTTGAGTGATAGAATGGACACCACCGAGGAAGATAGATGACTTCTCAATGCTAATCTTGAGACCCGAGTAAGAACCAAATTGAGAATGTGTATTCATCAGCATGGAGATGGAGATTATATTCGTCCTGCGAAAAAAAAGTAACATATCGTCAGCAAAATAAAGGTGAGAGAGCTTCGGGTTGTGGCATTTGGGGTGATGATTAAAGTCGGAGGTGTTGATGTGGATCATAGCTGAGAGCGCCTCCATGGCAATGACAGGGGGGGGCCTTGCTTGAGTCCTCTAGAGCCCTTGAGAACCCTTTGAGGGAGCCGTTTAGGCTGATTGAGTATGTGACGTTGGAGATACAGGCTTGAACCAGGTTGATGAAAGATCTCGGGAAACCGATGAGTTGAAGGTAGTGGAAGCTGAAGGAGTGTTCAATGGTATCGAAAGCCTTTGAGATATCCACTTTTATGGCGCAACGAGGGGATATGTGTGGCTGATTATATCTCTTGAAGAGCTCTTGACAAAGAAGGATATTATGCTTCATGACCCGACCTTGAACAAAGGCGCTTTGATAGTTGCCGATAATGTTAGGAGAAGAACCTCGTTGATCTTACCAGCGAGGATCTTTGAGATGGTCTTATAAGCAACATTGCATCAAGAAATAGGGCTAGTCCTTAGGGCAAGAGGGGTTTGGCTTTTTAACAATCAGAGCGATCGAGGTGTGATTTATTTAGCTCAAGAGCTTGTCTGTGTTGAAGAACTCAAGGAAGGCGTGGTGAAATCTGTACCGATGATACTCCACGAAGATATAAAAAAGAAAGCATTGAAACCATCGGGACCGGAGCTTATTGTCTCCCATGCTAAACACAATTCAGGGGCTTTATTGTCTCCCATGCTAAACACAGTTCGGGACGTCAGAGTGAGTGACGGGTTTGGATAAGTTAACAATGTCATCATGAGGTTATCTTCGCTTTAGTTTCCATCGCTAATCGTTGTCATTTACATACACTAATCTTGCCTATGGGAAGCTTGATGCCGATTGGTAATTGACTTCTTCAAGCAATGTCTTTGTCATAGAAAAATTAAAGGTACAAGTCAATAAATTATCAAATAAAAATAGATGTATTAAAATATGTTAAATTAGGAAAAAGTTGGGTTAAATAGCTACTCTTTTTTATAGTTACTTGGTTAAATAAGGATATGTTTATTAAATGAGTTGATTTTATTAGTACTTATTAAAAGTAAATGTTTAGTTAGTCATTTTATCTTTAAATTAATAAATACAAATCATATTTTAGGAGGCAACATCTATCATTAATAATTTACGGGGTTGCTATTCGATCAGACTAGGGAGACAATACAGTCGCATTGTGCATTTGGGGCGCAGCTAGAGTCTGCCATTAGGGCGCAGACAGATTATGCCTCTGGGGCGCATCCTGAATGCGCCTCTGGGGCGGATTCTGGATGTGCGCTAGAGGAAGACTCTGGCTACGCCCCAGTAACAGCTTTTCGCTGCGCCCGATACTTAAATGGGTGGGAGTTTAACCTAGCCCGTTGTTGCGACTCAATATATTTCTCTATAACGTAAAATCCAAATCAAATTTCACCTCTCAATCCAAAAAACCTCGTAGAATATGTCGACATTTTTCGAAGAGATTGAAGTTGAATCCGATGGTGAAAGCGTTAATCTTCCGTTCGATGAAAAGAAGTATAGCGATCCAAATGAACTTCTTACACATATCGGAGTAAGTATATTATTTCCTTTTTTTGTCATTTATTTCATTGTTTTAGGCAGGTAAATGTTCAGGTATGACCCTTATATTGCGGTACGGTCGTACGGCCGACCGTACGGGCGACACGTGTCCCGAAATTTTTTTTTTTTTTTCTCTTTTCTGAAACGGTTTTTTTTTCCCGGAAACTAATGAAAATTTATTTGAACTACCATGTTATAATTTATGCACTATTCTCCTATAAACTTTGAACTATTCCCATATAATCCATGAACTATTCTATTATAATTCATGAATTATCCCATAATAAGTTTTGAACTATTACTTTCACTCTTTTATAAATTTTTGCACTTTAAACTATTCTATTATAATTCATGAAATATTCTATTATAATTCATGAACTATCCCATAATAAGTTTTGAACTATTACTTTCACTCCTTTATAAATTTTGCACTATGAACTATTCTATTATAATTCATGAACTATCCTTTTAGAAGTTATGAACTATTACTTAATAAGTTTTGAACTATTACTTTCATTCCTTTATAAATTTTACACTATGAACTATTCTATTATAATTCATGAACTATCCTTTTATAAGTTATGAACTATTCCATAATAAGTTTTGAACTATTACTTTTACTCGTATTAAAAAAAAAACTCGTTCAGAAAAAAATTATTTTTTTTTCCGGGACACGTGTCGGCCGTACAGACGGCCGCACGGCCGTACCGGAATAATGGGCCTTACTTGAACACTTCCCGTTTTAGGCATGGTAGAATTGAGAACTGAAATCATATAATATTTTATGTATATTATTTCCTTTATGACCTCATTAAATTTAAACTAATTAATAGTTTAATAAAAGTAATATATATTATATAAATTAAAAAATTTAGAAGAGTAACTTAAATCTACTTTTTATTTCTTGGATAAAAATAAATGTTATGATGTTTTATTTCCTTTTTATTAGTTTTAGACATGTTAGAGTAAAGAGCCGATATTTTAAAATTAATATTTTATTTCATTTATAATATGATCTTATGGAATATTTTCGTATGATCGGTACCGATTTCTCGTCAAAGTTTGAGCTTCATGAATATTTTTTGGATAGAGATAACTTAGTGGGTTGGACTCGGTTTGTGGGGTACTCGATGAATACAATATTGGTCATAAACAAATCATGGTTGGATAGACGGGGTTCCGTATCTTTCATTTGGCATGCGATAGACATGGAGCACCTAGAAAGGAGAAAGGTGTTGATCCCGATCACGTGCCAAGTACTAGCCGGAAAAAGAACTCAAAGAAGTGTATGTGCATGTTTGAACTTGAGGTGAACCTCGTTGTCCCATATCGCTCTAGCTCTGTGGGTAACATAGCATGTCAACAACTCAAGATGTATATGCTCCTCCGATATCTAATCCTCCTCCGGTATCTGCGCATCCTGATGTATATGCTCCTCACGAATCTGGTCATGCTCACCAACATGTCTAATATCATCTAAATGTCCATCATTTGACCCCCCGTATGATAATCAACATCATAGTGTGATGGTGATGATGTTGCAGCCTCGACATCTACCTCAACGCGAACATGTGATGACTGCTCATCGATGGGTACATCTGCGTTAGTAGGAGGAGCTGTCTGCTCCTCAATAGGTACATCAACATCGGAAGGAGGTGCATGCTCCTCGATATGTGTCTGCTCCTCGATATGTACCTCTCTACCTGTCCCTGCTTGACGTGCGGATGCTGTCACTAGTCTCATCTTCCGTCTTCTATTTTTTTAAAACATTTCTATACGCAATCTGTATTTTTAAAGTTAGAAATATACGAATTTTATTTTATCTAACTTTATTATATTTTTTAAAGTTAGAAATTTGCGATTATTTTTAAAAAGTTATAAATATGCGATTTTTAAATTTCAAATTTATTTCAAATTTTAAAATTATAATTATATGATTATTTTGTTTAAAGTTATAAACTTGCAATTTTTATATTTAGAATATGTTTCAATTTTTAAATTTAGACTTACTTTAATTTTTAAAATTATACTTTTTATATTTTAAATTCAAATTTTAAAGTTCCAAGTATGCAATTATTTTGTTTGAAGTTACAAATATGCGATTTTTATATTTAGAATATTTTTCAATTTTTAAATTTAAAAATTATTTAAAATTTTAAAGTTACAAATATACGATTTTTATTATTTATATGAACAACTAAACGATGTTATTTTCCCCCTAACTTTATTTAAATTTTCTAAAGTTATTAATATACGATTATTTTGTTTAAAGTCACAAATATAAGATTTTTTTATTATTTATATGAGAATTAAACAACATTAAAATTTTATAAATTTATTTGAATATTTTTATGGTAGACATATACGATTTTTATTTTTTCTAACTTTATTTGATTTTAAAAAAAATAGAATTACGCGATTTTTACTTGTTTTTTCCTTTTTCGAATTTTTAAAGTTAGAAATATCTTAAGCCCGACTTAACAAAACAATGTACATTTTTTGAAAGTTACAAATATGTAATTTCTATTGTTTTTTTTAAGTTACAAATATGTGATTTTTATACTTTTCAAATTTATTTTAAATTATTAAATTTAAATTATTTAAAATTTTAAACTTATAGATATGAGATTTTGTTATTTATATGAACAATAAAATGATGGCGGTTCCAACTCCAAAATATCCGATTTTAGAATTCTAACTTTATTAGATTTTTTTAAAAGTTAAAAATATAAGGGTTTTTTTTTCTAACTTTATTTTAATTTTTAATAGTTAGATCGAGAGTGTGCCTCTGGGCGCATCCGTAGTGCGCCTCTCGGCGCATCCAGAGTGTGTGTAACGCCCCAATTTTTGACGCGTTGCGTTATTTATTTTCTCGGATCTTATCGCTATTTTAAATAGCTTACACATTTTTTTACGAGTATTTTGACGTCGTAAGTTAAATCCCACGGTATAAATATATTGATATATTTTATTACCCGTATTTAACGTATTATATAATCTCGTAAATAATTCACGAATAACGGGTTTTGTATTGCAAAGTATAATTTTACGAGTTTATATATATGTTTAATCCATATAAATTTTTCCCATATTTTATTTTGCGAGGAAAGTTCGGAAAAATTCTCCGATCCGATAATCCCGTTCCGACTTTTGATCAAGTTTATCTTTTACACTATTTCATTTTTATTTATTTAATTTTTCTTTATTTTCTCTTTTTCTTTTTTTTCTCCTTTCTTTCTTTGCTCTCACCTTCCAGCATGATGATGGGCTTCTACAAGCCTAAGTTAACCGACCCCTCGGCCTTCTACTCCTTGGTCTCGTTCACGCAAGGTGCCTCACCCAGATCACACCTCTCCTCCCTCACCTGCAATTCATCGACAACAGCCCTGCCCTCTTTCTCACTCTCATCCTCACGCCCCAACGTCTGCTACCTCCTTCTCCTCGTTCCTCTCAGTGTTCATCTATCAGCAACAACAAAACACCTCACCATTGTTTCTCCTCTGTTTTGGAGCAGCCATGCCTCTCCCCTTGCATATCTCTCTTGTAATAGCAGCATCATCGACTCTCCCTCAACTCTTCTCACCATTTCCATCTCTGTCGCACATCTGCTAGAACCGCAACCCCTTGCCGACAGCCTTTGGAAGCAAAAAACTGGCCATCTCGAACCGCCCTCACTGCAGCACGAAGAAGGGCCTCTGGGACCGGAAACCCGACGCCGGAGAACCCACCTCCAGAAGCCGCCTCGAGCCGCCGGCACAAAGAGTTACAGCCTCCCCTGTTTTCCCTCCTCCTTCCTTCTTCGCCTTGCTATGTAGCGCCGCCCAGCCGAGTTCTGTGCAACATCCGCTCGCTTCTCCCTTAGCACTGCCGCCGCCTTCGCTTCGACGCCGGAGCCATCGAAGCCGCCGGAAAGAAGGCTTCGTCGCCGTCGAGCCCTACGCAGCCCTTGCCTGCTCGCCTGCCGGGGACGCTCCAGCCGCGTCTACTCTTCCCAGCGTGCCTTCAAGCAGTTAGATAAGAAAACCCTATTTATTAAATTCTATTCGGGGCCCCAACTTTATCATTAATTACAATTTATGGCCAGTATTTTGAATTTACAGATTTGACCCACTCGTTTTGAATTGCAATTTACGCCCCTGCTGATTTGTATAAGTGTAGTTTTGACCCTACGCTTTTGGAATGTGCAATTTCTGCCCTTATGAATAAATCGTAGTTTGGCCTAAAGCTTATTTTGAAAAATGGCCGAGCTTCTTGAGTTTCATATAGTTGCCCGGAAAAGTTGAGTTCGGATTTTTACCCATGTTTATAAAATGGTATAACTCACCCCGGAAAAATGGTTTGCGGGTTTTTAACCTTGTTTTCAAAGCGAAATTTTTCATAGAATATTTCACGTTATATTCCGTTCAATTTAGCACACAAGCTAAATTTCCTTCACTTTGGCTTAGGTCCGGAAGCGGCCGTTATAGACCAACGAATCCAATCTCGACGTCCGTAGATCATCTTCAACCTCGGGTTGTGTGTGAGTACCTTCTTCCTCGATCTAATTTTGTTTAGTGGTAGAATCATGCTAGGTTGGATCTAGCATAACTTAGGGAAAATGCCAAGTAGTGGCTTGGAACCTTTAGGTGAGTGTTTGAGGTTATTGATGTTCTATGTCATGTGGTGTGCTGTTCTTGAGTTGTTGTATAGTTATGAGCCTCGTAGTTTATTTTGTGAGACTTGAGGTGGTATTTATATGTTGGTTCAGATTGCGGCGTTTCAAATGAGAGTATCCTAGTACATGGGATTATAGTTGCGATCTCGTGAGTTTATGAGGGCTAGGAGAGTACCCTAGTTTATGAGAGTGTATGAGCTTGTAAGAGTATATAGTACTAGAAGTCTAAGGACTTCTAACTTGCGTGAGTGGTTGTTGATTATCGTGCCTTGTCTTGAACAGGCTTTGGTTGTTTTCCTACGGGAAGTGAGATAAGTTTTTAGCTAGCTTTGAGACGAGGTAAGTCCCCGGACTTACTTAGCCGCTTTTATGCATTATTTGGATACATTATGGTGGTGTGTGTTTTATTGCTTTTGATCATGAAACCGGATTAGGATTACTTGACTATATATATATATATATATATATATATATATATATATATATATATATATATATATATATATATATATATTATTTGGCCCATTGTTACTATTATTATCGGGCGGTGACATCACCGCTCAGTTTCTCGAGGGAGACTGGGGGGATCTCTGCGACCAGGCCATACACGGTATACGGGCGGGCTTCTTCATCACTCCCTCAGGGTATACGGGTTGGGTGCCACCACACTCCTGTTGGTTACACGGGGACAGAGGCAAGAGTTATAAGACTCTTGTGTCACACTTGAACGAATGAATTAGATATGGAATAACCTAAAAAGATAATAAGTAACAGATGTGTATGTTTATGAGCATGTTGTGTGTTTGTGTTCCTATGTGTGTTTGTGCCATATTATTCTTATAATGCCTAGAATGTGAGTTAACGGTTTTATACCGATTGTTGTAGTTGATGTGCAGGATAGGATGTGGCCGAGTGATCCGGAGGAGCGGGCAGCCGGGGTTCCGTACATCTTAGGTTGAGTTGGGTTTTGGAGTCCTTGTGTTGTTATTATATATTATGTTGATGTTGTTGTAAGGACGGCTGAAGTCTTTCCTTTCTTTAATTTTCGGGTTTCATAACATTGCATAAAAATGTATTTCGATTTTGGCCTTTATTTGTGCCTTGTTGTAAGATCCGGTGAAATTGTTGTCAGGCTAAAGGTCGGGACACATTGTGAGGTCCCAACCCATAGCATCCCGATATCCCGCGGATTTGGGGTGTAACAGTGTTCCTTTGGGGCGGATTCTGGATGTGCCCCAGAGGCGCACTCTGGATGTGCCCCAGAGGCATACTCCTGATGTGCCCCAAAGACATACTCTGGATGCGCCCCAGAGTCTTCATGCGCATGCACCTCGTATCTGCTCTACTCTTGCGCCTCGTACTCGAAATTCGATTCCCTTGACTCGTTTGTATTTTTTTGACTGACCGAATAAAATCGCTCATAATTTATAGTTGATTGAAGTAAATAAAATAGAATACATAACGTAGACTCGTAGACAATTTTTTTTTTTTGGTAAGAAGTAGACTCGTAGACAATTAGAACTGTAATATCGAACCAAATCTATTTTAAACACTCTGAAAAATCACAACATTGAATCTTTACTAAAATAAAGCTACAACTTGGTACAACTATCCGTATTTCTATCAGGTTTTTATGCTGGTTAGCAGCAAGCATGAATCATCCATGACACATTTTCAACATGTTTTTTTATATCTATTAATGTATTTGTTAGATAGTATTGTAATAATATATATCATAAACAAAATAGTATACAATAACATGATAGTATTTAAACAATATCGTTCGATATTAAATAATATACCATAAAACTTTACAGGTTTAGTATCACGATTTACAGAATATATTTTATGAGATTACCTATCATGCTTACATACTTGATGAATGACAAACTTTGCAGACTAGAGGAGAACCTTAACTTTGATAAATTGTGGTAAAACCCTCCACTGAATGGTCGAAGTTAGGGTACGAAAGCTTGACGCACAATCGTGTGGCCATTGATTTGTTGAATTCTATATGTTTTATGGTTGGTTTTGTTGTTAGGGTTTTTTATTTAAAAAAAAAGGTTATGTATTAGTTTCAGAAGGGTAACCCTAAAAGGAATTACAAACAGCAAAGGGTTACAAACAAAGAAACATACTACCCTCAAAGGCTTTTTTAAAGTATCCGGGGGACTTAGGCAAGCATGCCCCCTATCCCTACCTCTATTCATCATTGCTATGGAGGTCCTCAACCATGATCAACATCAACACCACAAACCCTGTTGGTCCCTCCTTAATCAAGCCCAATTAATAAATGGGTTATCCAACTAATTGGATATAAGTCCAATGGGCTAAGATCCAAAAATGAAGAGTTCATTGTGAAGAATGTTCTAGAGAAGAAAGGATAAGAAAAGAATAATCTAGAGAAGAATAGAAAAGATAAGAATGATATAGATAAGATTAGTCTATAACTAATCTAGAACTTTCCTCTAAAATATCTTCTAGGATTTTGTGTAATTCTAGAATTCTCTTCTCAAATATCTTCCTAGATTATTGTGTAGGAAATGTGATCTCCTACCACTATAAATAGGAGGAGAAGTTGTACATTTGTATCATCCACAAATTTGAGAGATCAAGCAAGCTAAAGAGTGCCCACACAAAATCTTGTAGAATTCCTTCTCCACATAAATATAAGTGAGTTTGTATCAATTAAGTCATTGACTTAATTAGTCCATATTCCCATTCTAACAACACGAAAGTGGGAAGTTTTCCCAACAACTGGTATCAGAGCAAGGTTAGTCCGGCCATTTTTCCTTAGCTCGTGTTGTCAAGATGGAGGCTACCGTCATTAACGATGGCGAAATGTTCAAACTCACGGCGGATAATTACTCTTATTGGAAGCCGGTGATGGAAGACCACCTTTATTGTAAGGATTTGTATGAGCTCATCACCAGTAAGGATAAGCCCGAAGGGAAGAGCGAGAAGGAGTGGGAGCTTCTAAACCGGAAAGTAGTCGCCATGATTCGTAAGTACATTGACAAATCTCTATTTGAACATGTATCTACATATACAAATGCTTTTGAATTATGGACAAAGCTTGAGTCCATGATTCAAAAGAAAACGCCTCATAACAAAGTTGTTGTAGTTCAACGGTTGGTGAAGATGGAGTACAAGGATGGCCAAAACATGATCGAGCACTTGAATAATTTCAAGGGGCTCGTAAATCAGCTAAGTACAGCTGGAATGAAACTTGAATATGAGTTGCAAGCCCTTCTACTCCTTAGTTCCCTTTCAGAGAGTTGGGACACTCTCGTAGTTACTCTAAGTAACTCAGCCCCGGAAGGGAAGCTCACCATGGACGCCGTTAGTGATAGCCTCCTTGGTGAAGAAGTTAGAAGGAGGGAACGAGGCACGTCTACCCAGTATGAGGCGAACATTATTGACAACCGGAGTAGAAGTGATACACGTGGGCGCAATATGCACCGAAGCCGAGACCAGTCTCGAGGTCGGTCTAAGTCACGCTCTAGGCCAACTTGTTATTATTGTGGAAAACTAGGCCATAAGAAATCAGATTGTCGATTTCTTAAGAAAGATCAAAAGGCCGGCAACGTTAAGCCAGACCAAATTAACCCAACAAAGAGGCGAGAGGAAGATAAGGGTACGACCGCCATGACAGATGAAGGCGACGATCTATATCTCTTCGGAGAAGATAACTTCCTGAATATCGCCTCTGACGATAGCTCCTGGATTGTCGATTCCGGTGCATCATTTCACGTCACTCCTCATGAGAGTTTCTTCTCAACCTACCAAAGCGGTGACTTTGGTAATGTCCAGATGGGGAATCAAAATAGGAGCAAAATTGTTTGTATAGGAGACATCATCCTGATATCAAATACGAGATGCAAGCTTACCCTTAAGGATGTGAGGCATGTCCCGGATATGCGCCTCAACCTCATATTAGTTGGAAAGCTTGACGATCTTGGCCTAGTAAATCACTTTGGCGGACACAAGTGGAAACTCATCAAAGGAAGCATGATACTGGCTCGAGGAAAGAAGGAAGGGTCATTGTTCGTCACACAAGCAAAGCTCTACAAAGGAGAAGTCAATGTCGCAGGAGCAGACATGGAACTATGGCATCGAAGGCTCGGACACATGAGCGAGAAGGGTCTTCACACACTAGCGCGAAGACAGCTCCTCCCAAAGGTGCAAGGGAACTCTCTTGACCCTTGTGCCGATTGTTTAGCTGGTAAACAACATAGAGTTTCCTTCCAAACGTCTTCTCAACCTAGAAGAAGAAAGAATATTCTAGATCTTGTGCACACCGACGTTTGCTCCATGTCCGAGAAATCCCTTGGTGGTGCGTCCTATTTTGTACCTTCATAGACGACCACTCAAGGAAGGTGTGGGTTCATCTCCTAAAGACCAAAGACCAAGTTCTTGATGCATTCAAGGAGTTTGTTGCTCTGGTGGAACGAGAGATAGGACAAAAGCTCAAGAGTGTCCGATCTGACAATGGAGGAGAATATCGAGGTCCGTTTGAGGCATACTGCAGATCTCATGGAATCAGGATGGAGAAGACACCACCTAAGACACCACAGCTGAACGGGCTTGTAGAGAGAATGAACCGAACAATTACAAAAAGAGTTCGGTGTATGTTATCTCATGCAAAATTGCCCAAGTCGTTTTGGGGATAAGCTGTGAAGACTGTCACCGACATTGTCAACTTTACGCCGTCCGTTCCCCTGAATGGAGAAACCCCGGAGGAAGTTTGGTCAGGAAAGAAGGTTTCGTATGACCATCTAAAGGTGTTCGGGTGCAGAGCTTTCGTTCACATACCTAGGGACGAACGTGTCAAGCTTGATGCCAAGACCAAAGAATGTATCTACCTTGGCTCACCCAAAGATGAACTCGGATACCGACTATGGGATCCGACCACCAACAAGATTGTTAGAAGCCGAGATGTGGTATTCTTCAAAGATCAAACAATTGAAGATATTCAAAGGTCAGAGAAACCAAGGACAAGAGTTAAAAGGAGTACAACAGACCCTCATCCTTCTCCTACACGAGAAATCGCTTCGGAAGAAGTCATGCCAAGAAGCGACAATAATGAAGAGAGTGACCCAACTTCAGAGCACGGTGATGAAGAAACCCACCAAGGACTAGAAGCACAATCGAGCACTCCATCAGACTCTCAACCGAGAAGGTCATCTAGAGAAAGACGACTATCTACACGATACACTCCGGACGAATACGTGACTCTCAAGGATGAGGGGGAGCCTCAAAGCTACAAGGAGGCTATGAATGACACCCACAAGAGTGAGTGGGTAAGAGCCATGCAAGATGAAATGGAATCCTTGCATGAAAACCACACATATGAGTTGGTGGAGCTACTAAAAGGGAGGCGAGCTTTGAAGAACAGATGCGTATACCGAATAAAATCAGAGGATGAAAACTCAAAGCCTCGATACAAAGCTCGATTGGTTCGTAAAAGGATTCCAACTGAAGAAAGGCGTCGACTTTGAAGAGATATTCTCTCCGGTAGTAAAGATGTCATCAATTCGAGTTGTTCTTGGTATAGCAGCTGCTCTGGACTTGGAGATTGAACAACTCGACGTCAAGACCGCCTTTCTCCACGGAGATCTTGAAGAGGAGATATACATGGAGCAGCCTGAAGGATTCAAAGAACCAGGAAAGGAGAAACTAGTCTGCCGACTAACGAAGAGTCTTTATGGGCTAAAACAGGCACCAAGGCAATGGTACAAAAAGTTTGACTCTTTCATGGCCGATCATGATGATAACACGATTTATGACTAGGTTTTAGGTGATCGTTTAGATAGAATTCTCACTCATTCATGCATGGTTTAGCATTAGTTCGAGACGTTTTGCACTCAATTCATGTATTTTGCCGAGATAGACGTCTACACGGACTTGTGCGCGTTTTATAGGTATTTCGGGAGATTTAGGAGCTAAAACGATGCGTTTGAAGATCGTTCATCTAGATGACACACCCTCGAACTCATTAGGACACAAGCTAAAGGCTAAGGAGGACTCATGGAGCCTTGCCAACACAATCCATGCACCAAATCACAGCTTAATGATCCAAGGCGAAGTTTCTGCACAGAATCACGGTTTTCTGACACTCCACGGCCGTGGAATCACCCGTGGATTTTGCCAGATTCTTGTGACAGCTGTGCCACGACTCTCATGGCCAGCTCATGCAAGTTTGTTATAAAAGTGGTCCTTCATGGGCTGTGAGAAGCAGCTGGGAGCATCTTGGAGCAACTCATCCATTATCCATTTCTCTAACAAAAATATCCTCTCAACAAGAAGATTTTCTAGGAAGGAAAGTGTCAAAAGGGAAGAAGAAGAGCTCCATTGAAGAGGAGAAGAAGAACACACACCATTGTCACACTTGATAGCTTGTAGTGAAGAATTCCGGATTCTATTTCTAGAATTGTATGAAACATTTGAACCTTCTTTTGAAGGATTGTGAGTCACTCTCATTCTATTTTCAGCTTGGTTGTTTTAAGTTCACTTGTTCATCTCTTTTCCTTCATTATCTTGCAATGGATGTTATGATTTTATGTTTGTTTGTTTCGATTTCTATTATGAACGTTGTAGGATAAATTGATGTGGTTCTAGGGTAAGGAAGGGATGGTTATGGCTAGGGCTATGATAGGACGGACTTAGATTTACCTTTGGATGACTTGTGTGTATGAACATAACTGCTATTAGAAATCACGGGTAGTTCTTGTCTAACCACGGCCGTGGTTTAGGTAGAACAAACCGTGATTTTCCCTGCTTCGATGGATCTTGTCTTAGATCTATAGGATGTTGAAATCCTAAGTGTTTTTGTTGAGTTTAATCTACCCTAGGGCGACCTAGTGTTAGTAACTAAGTGTTAGGAGAGACTTAACCGGTAATCCTTACTCTTAGATTCCAAAGATAACAACCCTTAGGTAGTGGTGAGCCTAATAAGCCGCCATTGGATTAAGTGTGCTAGGATAGTTGTTTAGGACTTCCCTTTCCAAGACTTACCCGGTAAGGATAGGTTAGATCCCTAGCTAACAATCCGGTTTGTTTAGAATTCCTATCCCTAGGTTCTTAGAGACTTAACCGGTGATGAGACCTTAAGAGCGGACTAGTTGGACCATGAGACCTACCCGGTAATTGATCCAAATCTAGAAACGCTTAATCCCAACATATCATAGTTAATCCAAGAAATGAATAGATAACTTGAGTCCTATGCCATAACCGGAACTTCCAACCCCTAGAATCCGTCTTTTCTTTCCTTGATCATTATCTTGTTTAGCTTGTTTATTTGTGTTGATTCTTAGTTTAGTTTGATTGTTTACTTTGCATGAATTGTGATCCTTGATTGATCACCAAAAACCAACTAAAAACATTTGAGATTTTCATTTCTTTATTTCTTCTTTTCTTTCAACCTAGATCTTTACTAAATTCAATCACAAATCGAATCAATTTCACCTTAGTCTTTGTGTTCGACCTTGGAATACTAACCCTTCTACAAACGTCCCGTACACTGCGGGTTTCGCTAGGTAGTTAGGAATTAGTTCGAGTTATAAATTTCAAACCCATTTGCGAATCACGATCTTAGCGTAACAAGTTTTTGGTGCCGTTGCCGGGGACTAGGTCTAGCTTGAGTCTATTTTGTGATTGTTTCTAGTGTAGATCTTTCTTGTTGCTTTTGATCTCTTTTTGGTTTGTGTCTTTGCTTTTCAGGACATCTATTACTCTTTAGGTGTATGCGAAGATCTCGTGGCAAGGATTTAGCTCCATTCGATCCCGAACCGGAGAAAACCCTTGATCTAGATCCAAGAACATCCGAAAAGAGAAAGAGATGGCCGGAAGAAACCTCCAAGCTTAGTTGGATGAAGCCTTAGAGCAAATAAGGCTAAGAGATGAGCTCTTGGAGGAAGAAAGGAGACTTGCCAATGAGAGGCAAGAGGAAACTAGGAGGGAGATTGAGGAGATTAGGCAAGCCCTTGTTCAAGGAGAGCTTAATCGCCGACAACCTCCACCTCCTCCACCACAACCGCAGCCGGCGGCTAATGTTATGGTTGTTCCCATTGCTATTGAGGAGCCACAAACCCTAGGGAGACGTATGGATCCGGCACAAAGAGCACACCGACCGGGTGTGAACTTAGGAGATCCCGCGACCCACAACTATGAGCTCCGCCCTCAAGTTCTACAAATGATCCGGCATAATCAATTTGGAGGGATGGAAGGAGAGTCTCCTCATCAACACTTGATGAATTATGAGATCTTGATGGAGACTCTTAGACCGCCAAGATTGGAGAGCAACAACCATAAACTTAGGGCTTTTTCCTTCTCTCTTAAGGACAAAGCCTTGGCTTGGTATCAATCTATTCCACAAGGGCGAGTTGGTACTTGGGAGGAGATGACAACCGAGTTTTTGACTAAGTTCTTCCCACCTTCCAAGACTACTGAATTAAGAGGGAAGATCAATGCCTTCGTGATGAAGGATAGAGAGAGTTTATTCAAGTCTTGGGAGAGGTTCAAAGATCTTCTCCTTGATTGTCCACACCATGACATACCAAAAATTGAGCTACTGGAGATCTACTTCAAAGGACTTGATGAAGATAGCCAATTCAAGCTCCAATCTCTTTCCGGTGGGACATTTATGGAGAAGCATGTAGATGAAGCTTGGGAGTTTGTGGAGAAGCAAGCTCTAGTGATTGAGAAATACTCCCATAGGAAGAGTGAAGGAAGAAAGGCGGGAGCATATGAGGTGAGTGAAGTCACCATGAGCAATTTCAAGCTTGACGCCATCAACAACGAGTTGAAGTCCTTGAGGGAGTTGTGTGCTACAACTTTGAAGAACCAAGCAAATCCTCAAGTACTTCCACAAGCCAACTTGTCTTCCAAGGAGGAGGATGTGAATTATATGGGAAGGGGCAACTTCAACAATTACCAAGGCCCAAGGAGTTTCAACAACAACCGGCAATTCAACAATTACCGGCCCAACCACAACCATCCCGGATTTTTTTACTCTAATCCGGATGGAGCCTTGAACCCTCCTGCTTCCACAAGCACAACTCCACCACCAAGAGCTTCTCAAGAACCTCCACCCGGATTCAGTCCACCTCCAAAGGATAGAACCAAAATAATGTTTGAGCAATTGTTAGGAAGGTTGAGTGGTCTTGAGAGCACCGTGACTTCAATCTCTAAGGCCCAAAAGGTTTTAGAAGCACAAGTGTTCCAAAAGGCGGGTGAAGCCCATAGAGATCCGGGAAAGCTTCCCGGAAGAACCGAAGACAACCCAAGAGGCCAAGTGTTGGCTATCACAACGAGGAGCTGGTTGAGTATGAAGGATCCTTTGCCCAAGGACAATGCTAAGGGAAAGCAAGTAGTGGTAGAAGAGAGAAGAATGCAAGAAGATGGAGGCAAGAGCAAGGATGTAGAGACAACCTATGTGGCACCGCCTCCATACAAGCCACCACTACCGTTTCCACAATCAAGAGCAAGAGCTCATTTGGACAATCACTTTGGTAAGTTCCTTGAACTAATGTCCAAATTACATATTAACATTCCGTTCATGGATGCTATTTTAGGAATGCCGGCATATGGCAAGTTTTTGAAGGAAATACTCTCCAACAAAAGGAAGTTGGAGGAGTATGGGGAGATAAGAATGACCAAGAGATCCTCGGAATTGATCCAAACAATGAAGGAGGAGATGCCTCCCAAGCTAAGAGATCCGGGCTTTTTTTGTGTCCCAATAGGAGTGGGGGATGTGAAGTACGAGGCCCTTTGTGATCTTGGAGCGAGTGTAAGCATCATACCGCTTGCACTTTGCAACAAGGTTGGGCTAGGAGAGCCGAAACCGGTCAAGATGACCCTTTATATGGCGGATCGTTCTATCACTCATCCGGTCGGGATCTTAGAAGACATCCCGGTGCAACTAGGGGGATTCTATGTGCCGATTGATTTTGTGGTCTTGGACATTCCGGCGGATTATCCGGTTCCCATCATCTTAGGAAGACCCTTCCTAGCCACCTCCGGATGCCTAGTGGATTGCAAGAATGGAACTCTCTCCTTCAACATTGGAGAAGAGAACATCAAGTTCAAGTTGTCCACAATGACGAAAGGGCCAGCCCTTGATGAGGATCTCTTCAACATAGTCGAGCAAGAGGAATCTAGGGAGATTGTGAGCTCGATCTTGATCAAGGATCCCTTGGAGAAGGTTCTTACCTTAAGTATGATGGAGGAAGGTGTGGAGGAGGCTTGCAATGAAGAGATCAAGGCCTTGGAAGAATTGGAGGAGGAGCCAAGAGTTGGATTTGAAATCCACGAAGAGGTGATGAACAACTGCAAGTTCCACGGTCGAGATTTAAGTTCCACGGCCGTCAAACTTTCTGGACAACTCCGGGAGCAAGCTTAGCAAGAACCACGGCCGTGGAAGTTGAGCAAACCGTGCTTCCAGCCGTGGTTTTCCCTGGACCAGTCCTTGATGATAATCAAGCTTTTAGGAACCATGAGGAGTCTTCATTTGCTTTGGATTCATCTCATCTAACATTATTTGGATCATCTTCAACCGATAAAGGTCCTCCTCAACTTGAACTTAAACCCCTCCCCTCTCATTTGAAGTATGCTTTTCGTGGTGAAAATTCTTCATATCCGGTGATTGTTAATGCATGCTTGAGTGATGATGAACTTGCTAAGTTGTTGCATGAACTAAGATTGCATAGGAAAGCCATTGGCTATACTATTGATGATTTGGTTGGCATTAAGCCTTCTTTGTGCATGCATAAGATAATGATGGAAGATAACCACAAACCCTCTATTGAACATCAAAGGAGATTGAATCCTATAATGAAAGAGGTAGTCAAAAAGGAAATCATTAAGTTGCTAGATGCGGGAATTATCTACCCTATCTCGGATAGTAAGTGGGTTAGCCCCGTTCATGTAGTACCTAAGAAGGGTGGGATGACCGTAGTAACCAATGAGAACAATGAACTAATTCCGACTAGGACGGTTACGGGGTGGAGGATGTGCATTGATTATAGGAAATTGAACATGGCCTCTAGGAAAGATCACTTCCCTCTCCCCTTCATTGACCAAATGCTAGAAAGGTTAGCTCAACACTCTCATTTTTGCTATTTAGATGGATATAGTGGATTCTTCCAAATCCCTATCCACCCCGATGACCAAGAGAAAACAACCTTTACGTGTCCATGGGGTACTTTTGCATATAGGAGAATGCCATTTGGGTTGTGTAATGCACCCGCCACCTTCCAAAGGTGTATGATGGCTATCTTTTCGGAATACATAGAAAATATCATGGAAGTGTTTATGGATGATTTCTCTGTTTATGGTTCTTCCTTTGATAATTTCTTGGCTAACTTGTCATTAGTGTTGCAAAGATGTGAGGAGACAAATCTTGTCTTGAATTGGGAAAAATGCCACTTCATGGTAAGAGAAGGCATTGTGTTAGGACACTTGGTGTCTAACCGTGACATTGAGGTTGATAGGGCCAAAATTGAAACGATAGAGAAGTTACCGCCACCTACCTCGGTGAAGGGGGTAAGGAGTTTCTTAGGGCATGCCGGTTTTTACCGAAGGTTTATCCAAGATTTCTCTAAAATTTCTAAGCCTCTCACTAACCTACTAATGAAGGATGTTGATTTTGTCTTTTCCAAAGATTGTCTTGAGGCTTTTTGTAGGTTGAAGAACGCCTTGATCTCCGCACCTATCATGCAACCTCCGGATTGGAGTCTACCATTTGAGATCATGTGTGATGCAAGCGATGTAGCCGTTGGGGCTGTTTTAGGGCAAAGGAAAGATGGGCGCACTCATGCTATTTATTATGCTAGCAAGACGCTAGATGATGCCCAACTCAATTATGCTACCACCGAGAAGGAGTTGCTAGCGGTGGTGTATGCATTTGAGAAGTTCCGCTCATACCTTGTTGGAGCGAAGGTCATAGTTTATACGGATCATGCGGCGATCTGTTATCTACTTACAAAAAAGGATGGCAAACCAAGGTTGATTCGGTGGATCCTTCTTCTTCAAGAGTTTGATTTGGAAATATGAGATAAGAAGGGATCCGAGAACTCCGTGGCGGATCACCTTAGTAGATTGCCTCCATTAGAGCTTGGAAGAGATGACATTCCAATTGATGACTCATTCCGAGATGAGCAATTGCAAATGGTGGATGAATGCTTGTTCCAAGTGTCTAGAGGAAATGAGCCATGGTATGCCGACATTGTGAACTACTTAGTGTGTGAGGAAGTGCCTCCCGGATTGACATATGCACAAAGAAAGAAGTGCTTCAACGATGTGAGGCATTACTATTGGAGTGAGCCACTCTTGTTCAAGAAAGGCCCGGATGAGATGTTTAGAAGATGCATACCGGAAGATGAAGTGGAGAGTGTGATCCGGCATTGTCACTCCTTACCATGTGGAGGCCATGCTAGCTCACACAAGACATGTGCAAAGGTATTGCAATCCGGTTTTTATTGGCCTAACTTGTTCAAAGATGTGCAAGGTTTTGTAGCGGCATGTGATGCTTGCCAAAGGACGGGCAACATCTCAAGAAGGATGAGATGCCCTTGAACAACATCCAAGAAGTAGAAATATTTGATGTGTGGGGTGTTGACTTCATGGGACCATTCCCTTCTTCATGTGGCAATCTCTTCATCCTATTGGCGGTGGATTATGTGTCAAGATGGGTGGAGGCAATTGCCTCTCCTACAAATGACGCCAAGGTGGTGGTGCGGTTCTTCAACCGGGTGATCTTCCCTAGGTTTGGAACACCAAGGGTGATCATTAGTGATGGAGGAAAGCACTCCACGAATAGGAACTTTGGAGCGCTTTTGGCCAAGTATGGGGTGACTCACAAGGTGGCAACACCTTACCATCCCCAAACTAGTGGCCAATTGGAAATCTCCAACCGGGAGATCAAGGCCATCCTTGAGAAGACGGTGTCTAAGACTAGAAAGGATTGGGCTATGAAGCTCAATGACGCATTGTGGGCATATAGGACCGCCTTCAAGACACCGATTGGCACCACTCCTTACAAGTTGGTTTATGGCAAGTCTTGCCATCTTCCGGTGGAAATGGAGCATAGAGCTTATTGGGCCATTAAGTGGCTAAATTTTGACCTCAAAGAGGCGGGAGAGAAGAGGTTGCTTGATATAAACGCCCTTGAGGAGATCCGGTTGGATGCTTATGAGAATGCCCGGATTTACAAGGAAAGAACCAAAAGATGGCATGACAAGAAGATCATCCCCAAGGAGTTGAATGAAGGAGATCTTGTCCTTCTCTTCAACTCAAGGCTAAGGCTCTTTCCCGGAAAGCTCAAATCAAGATGGACCGGGCCATATGTGGTGAAGAAGATCTTTTGCCATGGAGCCATTGAGATAGGAGGGGAGCATTGTGGGAATTTCAAAGTGAATGGACACCGCTTGAAGAAGTATATTCCGGGAGCTCCGGTGGACATGATCGCCCCACTTCACCTTGAGTAGACGCCCCCGAGTTTGGTCAAGCTAATGACCTTAAAGAAGCGCTTGGTGGGAGGCAACCCATTGGTAACATTTTCCCTTTTTTTTTCGTTTTTAGATTTTCTATCTTTGTGTGTGTTTTGTCTACTTTGTGTGTGTGCTAGAACATTAGTGGCATTGGAAGCCTTGCTTGACATAAGAATGATGATAATGAACCCCTCACCAATTATGGGTGGAGCGGACGCGGAACTTGGACGGCTAGCGGTGCCTAGCGCGGGTCCCGAAACTTTGATGGATGCTTAGAGCTCTCTACCATGGTTGATAGGATCATCGAACATCAATTCACTATTGAGCAATCCCAAATACCATAACAAACCATTTTTACATTGTGAGAACCTTCTTTCACTATCTTTACTTTTATACCACATTGGGGACAATGTGTTTCTAAGTATGGGGTGGGTTTTGCATGATCCTTTGCATGATGAGCATCTAGGATAGTTTAAAATCTTCACATGTCTTGCATTGTACATACTTAAATCGAAAATACCATAAAAATCAGAAAATTTTAAAAAATTTTGTGCTTTCTAGGCTTGGATATGACCCTAATGATGAATCTTGTCTTGTGAATTGGCTATGGATGGCCTCATGTGTTAGGATTAATGAACGCATATGTGGACTTGAAGTAATTCTCTTGAAATTCTATGAATGATTTGTGACCATGATGTTTGCCTAGAAAGGATTGAGTAGTGAAGATCGAAATTACATTATAGTTCTTGCATACCATCTAGGAATGAATGAGGCAATTCAATCTTTCTCTACTTCTCATCTTAATCATGATTGCTTGAGCACCTCAATTGAGATAAATTTGACCTCTTTTAACCCATCTGGGAATAGGAGCATGCTAGTGTGTTGATGTGTGCAAAAAGCAAGTGTGGGGTGAAGTTGTTGATGAAAAGAATATCATGCATAAAATGCTGAATTTGTTGTGAAAGTGTAGCCAAAAATATAGGCTTGGGGACATTGGTTTAAATGACAAGTAACTCGGTACACTTCACATAAT
The DNA here is from genome assembly GCA_033239045.1 of Fagopyrum esculentum. Classification (NCBI taxonomy): domain Eukaryota; kingdom Viridiplantae; phylum Streptophyta; class Magnoliopsida; order Caryophyllales; family Polygonaceae; genus Fagopyrum; species Fagopyrum esculentum. The sequence continues at coordinate 156,277,146 of BSUD01000001.1, forward strand.
CGGGTGTTGGTGCCTTGCCAAAGTCAAATGAACCAATAGTCCTAACGAGCTTTGGTATGTGTGCCCGGTGTGGATGCACCTCGAAAACTAAGAAAAAGCCCGAGGACGGCTAATCACCAAGGTTTCGGCTTTTGTACACCAATGCCATTGTCTCAAAAATAAGTCAAAGAAAAAGAAAAGAAAGAAAAGATAGAGTAAAATATACACTTGAGGGAAGTTGATCGAGGACAAGGATGTGGAGTTAGTTCCGTTCCCGGATTAGCATCACATAACCTAGAAATCCCCACCCAATCACTACATTTCTTGGCCCTTTTATCTCACAAGACCTTATGACCTATTTGCATGTTTGTAAGACTTAGTGATTTAGATTGGATGTACTCTTGATCTTCTTTGCTTCTACATCTTTACATTTCATGCATACCTTTGAGTTAAGTACAATTGTCTTTTCATGTCTTCATTTGTTTGAATGCATGATTGCTTGTCCTTGCCATGAACATGACTTTGAAGGTGATCCAATAGTAGAAGCACAAATCCAAAAAGATTTTGCCATTTTTCAGCATACATAAATCATGTCATCTCTTAGTCTATAGTTGGGAATTTGCTCGGGGACGAGCAAACCTTAAGTATGGGGTATTTTGATAACACGATTTATGACTAGGTTTTAGGTGATCGTTTAGATAGAATTCTCACTCATTCATGCATGGTTTAGCATTAGTTCGAGACGTTTTGCACTCAATTCATGTATTTTGCCGAGATAGACGTCTACACGGACTTGTGCGCGTTTTATAGGTATTTCGGGAGATTTAGGAGCTAAAACGATGCGTTTGAAGATCGTTTATCTAGATGACACACCCTTGGACTCATTAGGACACAAGCTAAAGGCTAAGGAGGACTCATGGAGCCTTGCCAACACAAGCCATGCACCAAATCACAGCTTAATGATCCAAGGCAAAGTTTCTGCACAGAATCACGGTTTTCTGACACTCCACGGCCGTGGAATCACCCGTGGATTTTGCCAGATTCTTGTGACAGCTGTGCCACGAATCTCATGGCCAGCTCATGCAAGTTTGTTATAAAAGTGGTCCTTCATGGGCTGTGAGAAGCAGCTGGGAGCATCTTGGAGCAGCTCATCCATTATCCATTTCTCTAACAAAAATGTCCTCTCAACAAGAAGATTTTCTAGGAAGGAAAGTGTCAAAAGGGAAGAAGAAGAGCTCCCTTGAAGAGGAGAAGAAGACCACACACCATTGTCACACTTGATAGCTTGTAGTGAAGAATTCCGGATTCTATTTCTAGAATCGTATGAAACATTTGAACCTTCTTTTGAAGGATTGTGAGTCACTCTCATTCTATTTTCAGCTTGGTTGTTTTAAGTTCACTTGTTCATCTCTTTTCCTTCATTATCTTGCAATGGATGTTATGATTTTATGTTTGTTTGTTTCGATTTCTATTATGAACGTTGTAGGCTAAATTGGTGTGGTTCTAGGGTAAGGAAGGGATGGTTATGGCTAGGGCTATGATAGGACGGACTTAGATTTACCTTTGGATAACTTGTGTGTATGAACATAGCTGTTGTTAGAAATCACGGGTAGTTCTTGTCTAACCACGGCCGTGGTTTAGGTAGAACAAACCGTGATTTTCCCTGCTTCGATGGATCTTGTCTTAGATCTATAGGATGTTGAAATCCTAAGTGTTTGTTGAGTTTAATCTACCCTAGGGCGACCTAGTGTTAGTAACTAAGTGTTAGGAGAGACTTAACCGGTAATCCTTACTCTTAGATTCCAAATATAACAACCCTTAGGTAGTGGTGAGCCTAATAAGCCGCCATTGGATTAAGTGTGCTAGGATAGTTGTTTAGGACTTCCCTTTCCAAGACTTACCCGGTAAGGATAGGTTAGATCCCTAGCTAACAATCCGGTTTGTTTAGAATTCCTATCCCTAGGTTCTTAGAGACTTAACCGGTGATGAGACCTTAGGAGCGGACTAGTTGGACCATGAGACCTACCCGGTAATTGATCCAAATCTAGAAACGCTTAATCCCAACATATCATAGTTAATCCAAGAAATGAATAGATAACTTGAGTCCTATGCCATAACCGGAACTTCCAACCCCTAGAATCCGTCTTTTCTTTCCTTGATCATTATCTTGTTTAGCTTGTTTATTTGTGTTGATTCTTAGTTTAGTTTGATTGTTTACTTTGCATGAATTGTGATCCTTGATTGATCACCAAAAACCAACTAAAAACATATGAGATTTTCATTTCTTTATTTCTTCTTTTCTTTCAACCTAGATCTTTACTAAATTCAATCACAAATCGAATCAATTTCACCTTAGTCTTTGTGTTCGACCTCGGAATACTAACCCTTCTACAAACGTCCCGTACACTGCGGGTTTCGCTAGGTAGTTAGGAATTAGTTCGAGTTATAAATTTAAAACCCATTTGCGCATCATGATCTTAGCGTAACACATGACTTCAAGAAGAATCCATGTGACCCATGTGTCTTCATGAAGAGGTACGCTCGTGGCGACTTTCTCATACTCTTACTTTATGTCGATGACATGTTAATAGTAGGTCATGATCGTAACAAGATAGCTGCTCTTAAGAAAGATTTGAGCAAGAGCTTTGCCATGAAAGATTTAGGACCGGCAAAGCAAATTCTTGGGATGAAGATCACTCGTAATCGATCACATAAGATGTTGTGGCTATCCCAAGAAAGATACAATGAAAAGGTGCTAGAGAGATTCAATATGCACCAAGCTAAGCCGGTAAGCACACCACTTGCTGGGCACTTTAAGTTAAGTTCAAAGCAATGCCCAACTAGTGAACAAGAGAAGCAAGATATGGAGAAGATCCCTTATGCGTCGACAGTAGGTAGCCTTATGTATGCCATGGTATGCACTAGGCCCGACATTGCCTATGCAGTTGGAGCGGTGAGTCGCTTCCTAGCAAATATAGGAAAGGACATTGGGTTGCGGTGAAATGGATCCTCCAATATCTACGAGGCACTACTAATAGGTGCTTATGCTTCGGAAAAGAGAAGCCTATATTACAAGGATACACAGATGCCGACAGGGCCGATGATAACGATTCCAGGAAATCAACGTCAGGTTATGTGATTACATTTGTAGGGGGAGCTATTTCCTGGCAATCAAAGTTACAAAAGAGTGTTGCCTTGTCCACAACTGAAGCCGAATATATTGCAGCTACAGAGGCATGCAAGGAGATGTTATGGATGAAGAACTTCTTGATGGAGATGGGAGTAGAGAAAGATCGATATATCTTGCAATGTGATAATCAAAGCAGAATTCACTTGGCAAAGAATTCAACTCTTCACTCCCGCTCGAAGCACATCGATATACGACATCATTGGATCCGAGATGTTCTTGAAGAAAAGCTTCTGCAACTTGGCAAGGTGCACACGGATGAGAACTGGTTAGACATTATGACCAAGGTAATACCGACCAAGAAGTTTTAAGATTGTTGTCAAGGTACCGGCCTCGTATCACATGATTAAGTCGTGAGGGCCGGGGGAGAATTGTTGGTCCCTCCTTAATCAAGCCCAATTAATAAATGGGTTATCCAACTAATTGGATATAAGTCCAATGGGCTAAGATCCAAAAATAAAGAGTCCATTGTGAAGAATGTTCTAGAGAAGAAAGGATAAGAAGAGAATAATCTAGAGAAGAATAGAAAAGATAAGAATGATATAGATAAGATTAGTCTAGAACTAATCTAGAACTTTCCTCTAAAATATCTTCTAGGATTTTGTGTAATTCTAGAATTCTCTTCTCAAATATCTTCCTAGATCATTGTGTAGGGAATGTGATCTCCTCCCACTATAAATAGGAGGAGAAGTTGTACATTTGTATCATCCACAAATTTGAGAGATCAAGCAAGCTAAAGAGTGCCCACACAAAATCTTGTAGAATTCCTTCTCCACATAAATATAAGTGAGTTTGTATCAATTAAGTCATTGACTTAATTAGTCCATATTCCCATTCTAACAACACGAAAGTGGGAAGTTTTCCCAACAAACCCGACCTTCAACATCCACCCAAAAATGCTCCTCACCACGCATAACCCACCTTTGTTTTGCTGATGATATTTTGCTTTTTTGCAAGGGTGATACCATATCTATTAACATTTTGAAGAATACCCTTGATCATTTCGGAAACTACTCTAGGCTCAAACTGAACCCAAACAAATCTGCTCTTTACCTTGGCGGGCTCACTCCCCTGGATTGTGACACCATCACTACTTCTACTGGTCTCCATCATGACCCCCTCCCTTTCACTTACCTTGGAGTCCCCATTGGTAGTAAAAGGCTCAGTACCGCTGACTATCTTCCTCTAATCATCAAGATCACCAAGAAAATCAACTTCTATAGTACGAGAAACCTCTCCTATGCTGGCAGAAAACAAGTGATTGCATCGATCCTCATGTCTCTCCACTTCTACTGGTGTTATGTGCTCCCCATCACTCACTCTATCATTGGTAAGATCAGAACTCTTCTTCGATCCTTCCTCTAGTTGGGTAAAGATTCCAATTCCCGGTCCCTTGTTGCTTGGTATATGACCTGCTCCCCTTTACAAGACGGCACGCTTGGTTTCAAAGAACTGTTGTCCTGGAACAACGTCTGTCTTTCCAAACTAATTTATGAATTGGACCATGGGGGTCGTTTCACTAACCTATGGTCTGACTGGGTTAAGAGCAACATTCTAAAAGGCCTTTCCATCTGGACCATCAGCCCCAGGTACAAGTACAATTACATGTGGAACATGCTCCTAAAAGTCAGAGATGAGATCTTGTCTACTACAAATGCTACCCAATTCAACAGCCTCACAACGAAACCAAATGGCTGCTTCTTGTTAGCATGAAATATTGTGATATTTTAGGCACGTTTTCTAATCGTATTTGATTCATATTGATAGTCTTTGATTGAGCTTTATGCATATATGAGCTAGTATTGCCTATATTGTCGATATGGATGTCTACACGAGTTCTATGTTGATTATAGGTGATTTGGAGCTATTTCCGAACGAAATCGAGCAAAGGAAAGTTGAGTTGATGTACCTCTAGATCAAGGACACCTTTTGGAAGCAATTTGGAGTATTAGATTGAGGAATGCACGAATGAAGGCAAGAATCACGGTTTTACCCTAAATTACGGCCGTGGATTGTGAGTCAGAATTCGATGTTCATTCCAGGAGATATTACGGCCGTGGAAGCTATCCGTGTTTGTTTCCACGCCTCAAAATTACGGTCGTGGAATCTTCCACGACCGTGATCTTGGCGAATCCTTTCGCCACGTTTCGAAGCCATGATCTCTTGAAGATCGGGCCGGGCCGACATTTTGCCCTGCATTATAAAAAGGACGGATGAAGCAAGATTCCGTCACCTCGCCTCACCTCGCCTCACCTCGCTTACGACCCTTCAACCCTAAGTTTAGCGGCAAAAACGCAAGCTTAGCAACACACAAACCCTCATTCTTGGAGGCGATTTTGGAGATCTCATTGAAGATCAAAGTTCGGAATTGAAGAATCGCTGTTAGCGATCTTCGCGTTTGCGGAAGATCGAAGTTCTTGGAGGATTTTGCAAGAAGATTTCTCTTCTTGCTTAGGTTTGATTTAGGATCGGATTGACATCCCGTTTCCTTTCTTTCCTAAGATTGTGATTGTTTATTCCGATTTGAATCTTTTAATAAACACTTGTTCTTGATTGTGATTCTGAGATTCGTTTGAAGATTATTGATAGTTCTTGAAAGTTCCCATCTTTTATCTTTTAAATCTTGAATTAATATCAATATGACTGTTATTGGCTAAAAACCCTTAACAATTCTAAGGTGAAGGGTTGATAGTTGTGGCTTAGATGATGATAGATCGATCGCAAATAGATTAGACCCTGAGAGTTAGAGAATTGTCGCCGACAACCCTAAATTACGGGCTGTTCTTGAGTTCCACGGCCGTGGAATCTCAAGATCCAACCGTAATTTCCCTGAGTTTACGAGCTTGCTTTTACCTTAATCCAAAGTTAAAGATTTGCTTTAGCTTAGTTTAGACTTGTCTTTTCTAGGTGGTAGTGAAGCCTCAACAACCTCTACCTCGATTGTGAGTCTCAACAACCTCAATCGGATAGGTTAGTCTTAATCTTAAGATTATAGGTTTGGGTATTTGACACTAATCCTCGTCTTTAGTTCCTTTCTATATTGAGCCTCAACAACCTGTATAGGGAGTATCTTTTAGGTGAGTCACATAAGGTTTTTGGAACCTCAACCGTACGATTACCTTACACTAGTATACCTTTGCATATCTCAACTCTGTCTTTACATCATTAGTATATCTTGAATCTATTGCCACAACTGAATACCCGGATCTTTAGGATTGTTGTTTTCCCAATATTTGCAAAACTCTCATATTCACCGCTTGATAACCTGCAATCGAGTTCGTTCCACCCAAATCCCTGTGTTCGATACTCTGGAATTCTTGCTTAACTATATCGATCCGTACACTGCGGGTTCGCTTGCTTGATTCTAGTTTTATAAATTTAAAGCTTATTTGCACACACCTCTAGGGGCGAACAAGTTTTTGGCGCCGTTGCCGGGGATTTGGCTTCGTCCGAATCCGGTAGCCGGTTGTCAAGCTTGGGAGCTTGCTCTCGTTATTTGATTCTTCTTTGAGTGCATGCGCAGGTCTAGGAACACCGAAGACCTCTTTCCTCTTGATCAAGAGCTAGAGAAAACCTTGAGGCAAAAGCGCAAGGAAAGGAAGATGGCTCAAGAGAACGAAAACGATCTTCAAACTAAGTTGGCGGAGAAGGAAGCTCAACTCCGATGGAATGAGACTCTCCTCCAAGATGAGATGGATCGTCATCAAACTCAAGTTAACGGTCTGCAAGACATGCTCGTCCAAATGAAGATAAAGATGAGCGATCTTGAAAATAAGGTGGGGAAGAAGTCCTCGAGAAGGAGGACAAGGTCTAAAAGAAGAAACTACTCATCCACCGATGATAGTGATTCTTCCATGCCTCCGCTAGAAGAGATTGATCCCACGATCAATATAAATCCTTTCAATCAACAAGGAGCTGCTAACCGCCGCTATTCCACCTAGGAATGCGAGGGTCGAACGTATGGATAATGAGCCGAGAACTCTTGGCCAGCGGATGGATCCAACACAACAACCACGCCGCTTAGGTGTGAACTTCGATGCTGAAGATGTACAAGGGTTTAGCTTCAACCCTCAAGTTATCACTCTTGTTCGCCAAAGCCAGTTCGGCGGTACAAGCACTGAATCTCCGCACCAACACTTGCAAAACTTTGAGTGTATGATGGAGACAATGAGACCAAAGAGCGCTACTACCAACAGCTATAAGCTCAAACCTTTCTTTTTCTCTTTGAAAGGGAAAGCGCTATCTTGGTACCAAGCTCTTCCTAGTGGGAAACTAGAGACGTGGGAAGACCTTTCCGCGGAATTTCTCACCAAATTCTTTCCGCCTTCCAAAACGGCGGAACTTAGAGGTAAGATCAATGCTTTTTCTATGAGACCTAACGAAAGTTTGTTTCAATCTTGGGAAAGGTTTCAGGATTTGCTCTTGGATTGCCCTCATCATGGCATATCCAAGCTTGCCTTGCTGGAGATTTACTACAAGGGGCTGGATGCGGGAACGCAATTCAACCTCCAATCCCTCTCATGTGGAACGTTCATGGACATGAGAGAAGATGACGCTTGGGACTTCATTGAGAAGCAAGCAAGAGTCATAGAGAAGTATTCCCACCGGAAAGTGGAGGGAAATCGTGTGGAGCAAGGAGCAAAGCTCACACATGAAGCTCAAAATCAGATTTTCTCCCTCAACAATGAGATCAAAGAGTTGAAGGAGACTATCAAGACCAACTTCCCAAAGCAACAAGAGAAGGATGTTGGTTATTTGGGCAACAACAACAATGGTGGTGATAACACCAACCGCAACAACAATAACCGGAACAATAACCGGAACAACAATTGGAATGGAAACAACAACCGGAATAACAACAATTGGAACAACAATCGGGGTTCGAACAACAACAATTGGCGCTCCAATCAACAAAATTCCGGTAACTCCTATCCTTCCAATTCCAATTCACTAACTCCACCCTCTTCTTCCTCTACTCCTTTGAAAAGCCAGGGGCAATCATCAAATGGAGGAAACAATACGGGAAAGGAAAAGCCGGATCCCATGTTGGAAACGATCTTGGGAAAGCTTCAAGGGTTGGAGAACCGCATCATCAAGGTTGATGATCAAATTTCTAAGGTTGACAAAGCTCAAAAGGTTTTAGAAAATCAAATGTTCAACCATGCGGAGGAAGTTCCTAGAAATCAAGGGAAACTTCCAGGAAAGACGGAGGACAACCCTAAGGGAAGGGTAATGGCGATTACAACTAGGAGCGGAGTGACTACCACCGATCCGCAGCCTACGTTTGTTGAAGTCCCCGTAGAGAAAGGCAAAGAAAAGGGGAAGGAGAAGGAGGACGTCTATGTTCCCCCTCCAGCTTTCAAACCTCCCCTACCGTTCCCTCAATCTAGAGCGCGAGCGCGCCTAGACAAGCAATTCGGTAAGTTCATAGAACTCATGAGCAAACTGCATATTAATATACCTTTCATTGATGCTATAAAACCCTTAACAATTCTAAGGTGAAGGGTTGATAGTTGTGGCTTAGATGATGATAGATCGATCGCAAACAGATTAGACCCTGAGAGTTAGAGAATTGTCGCCGATAAACCCTAAATTACGGGCTGTTCTTGAGTTCCACGACCGTGGAATCTCAAGATCCAACCGTAATTCCCTAAGTTTACGAGCCTGCTTTTACCTTGATCCAAAGTTAAAGATTTGCTTTAACTTAGTTTAGACTTGTCTTTTGTAGGTGGTAGTGAAGCCTCAACAACCTCTACCTCGATTGTGAGCCTCAACAACCTCAATCGGATAAGCTAGTCTTGAACTTTAGATTATAGGTTTGGGTATTTGATGCTAATCCTTGTCTTTAGAACCTTTCTATATTGAGTCTCAACAACCTGTATAGGGAGTGTCTTTTGGGTGAGTTACATAAGGTTTTTGGAACCTCAACCGTACGATTACCTTACATTAGTATACCTTTGCATATCTCAACTCTGTCTTTATATCATTTAGTATATCTTGAATCGATTGCCACAGCTGGATACTTGGATCTTTAGGATTGTTGTTTTCCCAATATTTGCAAAACTCTCATATTCACCGCTTGATAACCTGCAATCGAGTTCGTTCCACCCAAATCCCTGTGTTCGATACTCTGGAATTCTTGCTTAACTATATCGATCCGTACACTGCGGGTTCGCTTGCTTGATTCTAGTTTTATAAATTTAAAGCTTATTTGCACACACCTCTAGGGGCGAACAAGTTTTTGGCGCCGTTGCCGGGGATTTGGCTTCGTCCGAATCCGGTAGCCGGTTGTCAAGCTTGGGAGCTTGCTCTCGTTATTTGATTTTTCTTTGAGTGCATGCGCAGGTCTAGGAACACCGAAGACCTCTTGCCTCTTGACCAAGAGCTAGAGAAAACCTTGAGGCAAAAGCGAAAGGAAAGGAAGATGGCTCAAGAGAACGAAAACGATCTTCAAACTAAGTTGGCGGAGAAGGAAGCTCAACTCCGATGGAATGAGACTCTCCTCCAAGATGAGATGGATCGTCATCAAACTCAAGTTAACGGTCTGCAAGACATGCTCGTCCAAATGAAGATAAAGATGAGCGATCTTGAAAATAAGGTGGGGAAGAAGTCCTCGAGAAGGAGGACAAGGTCTAAAAGAAGAAACTACTCATCCACCGATGATAGTGATTCTTCCATGCCTCCGCTAGAAGAGATTGATCCCACGATCAATATAAATCCTTTCAATCAACAAGGAGCTGCTAACCGCCGCATTCCACCTAGGAATGCGAGGGTCGAACGTGTGGATAATGAGCCGAGAACTCTTGGCCAGCGGATGGATCCAACACAACAACCACGCCGCTTAGGTGTGAACTTTGATGCTGAAGATGTACAAGGGTTTAGCTTCAACCCTCAAGTTATCACTCTTGTTCGCCAAAGCCAGTTTGGCGGTACAAGCACTGAATCTCCGCACCAACACTTGCAAAACTTTGAGTGTATGATGGAGACAATGAGACCAAAGAGCGCTACTACCAACAACTATAAGCTCAAACCTTTCTTTTTCTCTTTGAAAGGGAAAGCGCTATCTTGGTACCAAGCTCTTCCTAGTGGGAAACTAGAGACGTGGGAAGACCTTTCCGCGGAATTTCTCACCAAATTCTTTCCGCCTTCCAAAACGGCGGAACTTAGAGGTAAGATCAATGCTTTTTCTATGAGACCTAACGAAAGTTTGTTTCAATCTTGGGAAAGGTTTCAGGATTTGCTCTTGGATTGCCCTCATCATGGCATATCCAAGCTTGCCTTGCTGGAGATTTACTACAAGGGGCTGGATGCGGGAACGCAATTCAACCTCCAATCCCTCTCATGTGGAACGTTCATGGACATGAGAGAAGATGACGCTTGGGACTTCATTGAGAAGCAAGCAAGATTCATAGAGAAGTATTCCCACCGGAAAGTGGAGGGAAATCGTGTGGAGCAAGGAGCAAAGCTCACACATGAAGCTCAAAATCAGATTTTCTCCCTCAACAATGAGATCAAAGAGTTGAAGGAGACTATCAAGACCAACTTCCCAAAGCAACAAGAGAAGGATGTTGGCTATTTGGGCAACAACAACGGCGGTGATAACACCAACCGCAACAACAATAACCGGAACAATAACCGGAACAACAATTGGAATGGAAACAACAACAACCGGAATAACAACAATTGGAACAACAATCGGGGTTCGAACAACAACAATTGGCGCTCCAATCAACAAAATTCCGGTAACTCCTATCCTTCCAATTCCAATTCACTAACTCCACCCTCTTCTTCCTCTACTCCTTTGAAAAGCCAGGGGCAATCATCAAATGGAGGAAACAATACGGGAAAGGAAAAGCCGGATCCCATGTTGGAAACGATCTTGGGAAAGCTTCAAGGGTTGGAGAACCGCATCATCAAGGTTGATGATCAAATTTCTAAGGTCGACAAAGCTCAAAAGGTTTTGGAAAATCAAATGTTCAACCATGCGGAGGAAGTTCCTAGAAATCAAGGGAAACTTCCAGGAAAGACGGAGGACAACCCTAAGGGAAGGGTAATGGCGATTACAACTAGGAGCGGAGTGACTACCACCGATCCGCAGCCTACGTTTGTTGAAGTCCCCGTAGAGAAAGGCAAAGAAAAGGGGAAGGAGAAGGAGGACGTCTATGTTCCCCCTCCAGCTTTCAAACCTCCCCTACCGTTCCCTCAATCTAGAGCGCGAGCGCGCCTAGACAAGCAATTCGGTAAGTTCATAGAACTCATGAGCAAACTGCATATTAATATACCTTTCATTGATGCTATTGTAGGTATGCCGGCTTATGGCAAGTTCTTGAAGGAGCTCCTCTCTAACAAGAGGAAGCTAGAAGATTTTGGAGAGGTCAAGATGAGTTCGGATTCTTCGGACCTCATCAAGACTATGAAGGAGAAAATGCCCCCAAAGCTGAAAGATCCGGGGTCATTTTGCATTCCCATTGGAGTGGGAGAGGTCACATATGACACTTTATGTGACTTGGGAGCAAGTGTGAGCATCATACCACTTGCATTGTGCAGGAACATCGGTTTAGGCGACCCTAAACCAGTGAAGATGACGTTATACATGGCGGATCGATCCATTACTCGTCCCGTCGGCATTGTAGAAGACGTCCCGGTCAAGCTAGGCAAGTTCTTTGTCCCCATTGATTTTGTTGTGCTTGACATTCCTGCAGATAGTCCGGTCCCGATCATACTCGGAAGGCCGTTTCTTGCAACTTCCGGCTGCATGGTCGATTGCAAGAATGGGAGACTCGCTTTTGACATTGGGGAAGAGAAAGTAGAGTTCGTCCTCTCCACTCTAGTGAAGGAGCCAATCTTTGATGAGGATATTTACAATGTCCAAGACGAAGAAGGTTTATCTAGGGAGGAGGTAAGTGCGATTCTCTTTAACGATCCTTTGCAAAAGGTCATTACTATGAGTCTAACCAATGTAGGAGAAGAAGAAGAGTGCAAAGAGGAAATTGAAGCCTTAGAAGCACAAGAAGAGATGCATGAAGTGGAGTTTGAGAAACTCCACGATGAGGCTGAGAACACAAGATTCCACGGTCATACTCTGTATTCCACGACCGTGGATTCCACGACCAAAATCAACCTCCATTCCAGAGGATATTACGGCCGTGGAACACCAGAGGAGGCCGTAATTTTGACCGTGGAAAAGGACGATCGGCACACTTCTTCAACCTCTTCTAATTCTTCTCCAAACCATTCAACATCCTTAGAAACTTCTAAGGAAACATCGGAAGCTCCTCAAGGATCATTGGAAGCTCCGAAAGCAATGGAACTTAAACCACTTCCTACTCATCTAAGGTACGCTTTTCTTGGATCTAATTCGACCTTCCCGGTTATCGTTAGTTCCGAATTAAGTATAGATGAACATGAACAGCTCATGATTGTCCTTAGGAAACATAGAAAAGCTATAGGATATACTATTGAGGACTTAGTAGGAATTAAACCCTCCCTATGCATGCACAAGATACTAATGGAGGAGGACTTTAGAACTTCAAGACAACCTCAAAGGCGGTTGAATCTGACCATGAAGGAGGTTGTCAAGAAGGAAATTCTTAAACTTCTTGATGCAGGTATCATCTATCCTATCTCCGATAGCAAGTGGGTGAGCCCAGTTCAAGTAGTTCCAAAGAAGGGAGGAATGACGGTCATCACCAACAAGAACAACGAACTCATTCCTACCCGAACCGTGACTAAATGGCGAATGTGTATAGACTACCGCAAGCTCAACAACGCAACGCGGAAGGATCACTTTCCATTGCCATTCATCGATCAAATGCTTGAAAGGTTAGCACAACATTCATACTTTTGCTACCTTGACGGTTATAGTGGTTTCTTTCAGATCCCGATACATCCGGATGATCAAGAGAAGACCACATTCACGTGCCCTTGGGGTACATTCGCTTATAGGAGAATGCCGTTCGGGCTTTGCAACGCCCCAGCCACCTTTCAACGGTGCATGATGGCCATCTTCTCCGAATATGTAGAGGAAATCATGGAAGTCTTCATGGACGACTTCTCCGTTTACGGTTCCTCTTTTAACGATTGTCTTTCTAACCTTTCTCTTGTTTTGCAAAGATGTGAAGACACTAACCTAGTTCTTAATTGGGAGAAGTGTCAATTCATGGTTAAGGAAGGAATCGTTTTAGGTCACTTAGTCTCTAGTAGAGGGATAGAGGTAGACAAAGCTAAAATAGAGACCATAGAGAAACTTCCTCCCCCAGTTTCGGTGAAGGGAATAAGAAGTTTTCTAGGACATGCTGGATTCTATAGACGTTTCATTCAGGATTTTTCTAAGATATCAAAACCTCTCACTAATCTATTGATGAAGGATGCAGTTTTTGAGTTTTCACATGAATGTCTAGATGCGTTCAACACCATCCGGCAAGCTCTAATTTCAGCACCCATTATCCAACCACCGGATTGGACTCTCCCTTTCGAGATTATGTGTGATGCTAGTGACGTAGCCATTGGAGCTGTTCTTGGGCAACGAAAAGAAGGACGAACCCACGCCATATACTACGCTAGCAAGACGCTAGACGAAGCCCAGCTCAACTACGCCACTACGGAAAAAGAGTTTCTAGCTATTGTCTACGCTATTGACAAGTTTCGCTCTTATCTTGTAGGTGCAAAGGTGATTGTCTACACGGATCATGCTGCGATCCGGTATCTCCTTGCAAAGAAGGATGTGAAGCCAAGGCTGATTAGGTGGATTCTTCTCCTACAAGAATTCGATCTTGAGATCCGCGACAAGAAAGGCTCGGAAAATTCTGTTGCGGATCATTTGAGTCGTCTAACACATCTAGAGGACGACCATTTACCCATTGATGACTCCTTTCCGGACGAACACCTACATATCATAGAGGAGTGCATCAAGGTAGTCTCCAAAGGTAACGAACCATGGTTTGCTGATTTTGTTAACTATTTGGTTTGCCAGGAGATACCACCCGGACTGTCATACGCACAAAGGAAGAAGTTCTTCAAGGACGTCCGGGAATACCATTGGAACGAGCCTCTCCTCTTCAAGAGAGGTCCGGATGGCATCATTCGGCGATGTGTGCCGGAAGATGAGATGCAAAGTGTCATCCGTCATTGTCATTCACTACCCTGTGGAGGACACGCTAGTTCGAACAAAACTAGCGCAAAGGTATTGCAATCCGGATTCTATTGGCCTACTTTGTTTAAAGATGTGCAATCCTTTGTTTCTTGTTGCGATGCTTGTCAAAGAACAGGAAATATCTCTAGAAGGAACGAGATGCCCCTCAACAACATCCAAGAGGTGGAGATTTTCGACGTTTGGGGAGTCGATTTCATGGGACCATTCCCTTCTTCTTGTGGAAACCAATACATACTATTGGCGGTAGACTACGTTTCTAGATGGGTGGAAGCAATTGCCTCTCCCACGAATGATGCCATGGTGGTGGTTAAGTTCTTCAACAAGACCATCTTTCCGCGATTCGGGACGCCAAGGACGATCATTAGTGATGGAGGTTCTCACTTCATAGCCCGTCGCTTTGAAGCTCTTCTATCCAAGTATGGGGTTACTCACAAGATCGCCACCCCTTACCATCCACAAACGAGTGGACAAGTTGAGATCTCAAATAGGGAAATCAAGGGAATTCTAGAGAAGACGGTTTCGAGGACTAGGAAGGATTGGTCCTTGAAACTAGATGATGCATTGTGGGCATACCGGACTGCATACAAGACTCCCATAGGAACCACACCATACAACCTTGTGTATGGGAAGTCTTGTCATTTGCCGGTAGAGCTAGAGCACAAAGCGTTTTGGGCTATCAAATGGTTGAATTTCAGCATGAAGGAAGCGGGAGAAAAGCGTCTCCTAGACATCAATGAGCTGGATGAACTCCGTTTGAACGCCTATGAAAACGCTAAGATCTACAAGGAAAGAGCAAAGCGTTGGCATGATAAGCATATCATTCCAAAGGACTTCCAAGAGGGAGATCAAGTCCTCCTCTTCAATTCGAGACTTCGCCTCTTTCCAGGTAAGTTAAAATCTCGTTGGACTGGACCTTTTCTAATTAAGCGTATTTTCCCCCATGGTGCAGTTGAAGTATGGGGTGAAGCTAGCGGAAGTTTTAAGGTGAACGGTCAACGGCTCAAGAAGTACTCACCGGAACTCCAAGCTGAGGAGTTTGCACCTACCGCACTCGAATAAGTGCGAGATTGGTCTAGCTACGGACCTTAAACAAAGCGCTTCTTGGGAGGCAACCCAAGGTATTGCATTTTCGTTTTTGTTTCCGATTCATAGTTTAGCTTAGAATAGAAGTTTTTGCTTTATTTTTGCCTCGATTTCTCCCGGTATGTTCGTGTTTTTGGTTGTAGGATCGATGGAAAAGGAGAAAGGGAGGATAATGTCAAAGAAAAAGTGACGAAAATTTGGACTTTGAAGCTTTACAGAGAGTTCCACGGTCTAAATTACGGTCGTCATAGCTACAGTGGCCGTAATTCTCAAAGGTCTGTGAAAAATCACCAAAATTACGGGTCCGTACAATTCCACGGCCGTGGAATGCCCCGATAGACCGTGATTTTTGAAATTTTGCCTGCGAGTATAAAAGCCACACTTCACCACAAAAACACCACAAAATCCCCAATTCCACGCCCTAAATACCGAAAAACCGCAGCTTCTCCCAAATCTTCGTTCTTTAATCGTTTTTAACGATTCTTCTTCCTAAACTGAAGCAAATCCAACCAAGAACAAGATCCAAGCAACAAATCGCGTGGAAAACGATCAACAAACCCGCATTTTGGATTTCTCAATCCGAAAAAGAGGTTTTTGCTCTCTTCTTGATTCTAGTCGTTTTTGTTCGTTTTTGTTAGAGATTTTTAGGAAGAACTGATTGAGATTGGAAGAAATTAGATTAGGACTGCTTGTTGTGGAGTTTGATTGCTGATTTGCTGAGAATTGAGAATTACTGTGTCGAATCACGGTCTACAGAGGTTCCACGGCCGTGATTTTGGGAAGAACAGACCGTAATTTTCAACAGAATGGATTTTGTGAGGAGAGTTTCGGGAAGGATTAAGGAAAAGAAAGGGGAACAGAATAAGAAGAGAAAGGGCAACCCTTCCACATCTAGGGCACCACCACCCTCATCTCCCTCACCACCATCCTCACCTTCACCTCCATCTTCACCCCCTCCTCCTAGCATCCCGATCATACACGAAAACTACATAGCCGCACTTGAGAAAATTGAGAAGAGGACAGTGATAGGTCCTAGATATTTGTTGTTAAAGGATCTACATCCTCTCAACATAGTAGAGGACCTTACATGGCTCTTGGATAGAGCCGGTTTGCTTGTCTTCACGAACATTCGTGAAGACGCTTATGAGGAGATCACCCGAGAGGTTGTGACATCTTTCGAGCACAGCCATGTTGATAGGACCGTCTCTTTCCGTCTCATGAATAGAGACTACCATCTTAGCATTGTTGAGTTCGGGACCATCTTTGGGTTCCATGAGACCTACAACGGTCGACTCCCTAGGAACGTGTCCGCCAAGGACTTTTGGGAGGAAGTGGCTATGATCTATGCTGACGAGGACCGTTGGCATCCAGCTGATACCAAGGCCAAATTGATGTACCATTTGGCCTTGAAGATAGCTCACCGTGTTCTTTCGGAGTGTCTCTTTCCTAGGACGGAGACGCCCCAAAAGATCAAGACGGATGAGCTATTCCTTCTCTACGCTATGCTTCATGGATGCCGCGCAGATTGTGCTACTCTTTTGGCGGCGACAATGAGTAAGCTCAAGAACAAATCGAGAGGGAACATTGGATATGGTGGGATAGTGACCCACATAGCTAGGAGCTTGGGTGTAGATTTTTCAGCTTGCACCCGCATACCCGCCGTACCTCTAGGATTACACGCTTTCATGGTTAGGGGACTCATCTTCCCCACACATAGAGGTCCGCCTTATGCGGGCATGCCATGGGAGAGTAGGACAGGCAGGGGTATTGAGTGGCTGCCAGAGTATTCCATTATGGCGGGACACCATAATTGGAAGGAGACGTTCGCTGCGATGCATGCGAACAGGCTTGTAGCTCCCCCTTACGTTCCACCGCCGGTAGTAGATGAGGAGGACATGTGAGAGCAGTATGAGAGTGGTGGAGGAGCAGAGCAGGAGTTCGGCACGTTTCCGGATCAGCCGGATGCGGCCCAGGATGTACCTAGGCGCTCTCCACGCCCAGCTAGAGCTTCAGGCTCGTCATCTCGCCGCGCTAGCGTGAGCGAGAGGCCCACGTGGATGACTACACCTCCCACCTGGTACGACACACCCCCTCCTTGGTCCACTACGCAGTCAGCAGCACCAGCCGATGCTCCAGGATGGTATGATCACCCCCGTGGGTGGTATGAGAGGATGCCGGATTGGGCTACCGGACTTTCAGAGAGAGTCGGAGCATTAGAGATCCGGGCGGACGCTAGAGATGGACGTTTAGACGACCTCGACCACATGATGAGGGACGTCTACCGCCAGCAGTTTGGGCGGTACTACGATCCGAGTTTCTCTCCATTTCCACCTCCACCGGCACCGCAGTGATCGATGACCGGACTGCTCGTTTTTAGACATTCCCGCCACCATTTGTGAGTTTTCTTTTTCTTTTCTTTCTTTTGTTCTTTCTTGTGAACATTAGGGACAATGTTCGTCCTAAGTATGGGGTGGGATGTACTAAATGTTTGTAATAACTCTACTCTATATGTTGCTTCTATTCTGAGACTATCATTGCATGTTCATTGTATGTTTCACGTTTCACTCTTGCATTGCATGAAAAAGAACTTTAAAAACCCACAAAAATTGAAAAATTTTGAAAATTTGATGCTTCTAATGAATTGAGATGATTTCCATGATAATCACTACTTGTGAATTGAGTTTGATAACAATTGCATGTTTGAAAGGATAGTAATTCGAAAAGAAATTGAATGAATAAATTTTACCTCTTTTGCAAGTTATATAATGTGAAAATGTTACCTAAATCATATAAGAAATTGAAGTTGAAATCACATTATAAGTTCCTATACTTCTTGTTGAAATGATTAAGGCAATTCGATACTTTCTTTCTTCTTTCTTTGATCATCTAACTCCTCATTGAAATATTAGCCTCCCTTACCCATCCGGGAACTTGGAAAGTGAATGAGAAAAAGGCATGTTTGATGTGGGAGGGCCATGAGAGCATATATTTGCAATCAATTGAATAGAAAGAAATTATAGGTTTGGGGAAGTCAATCATGATGATGAGTAACTCGGCACCATTCACATAGCCGGGTGTTTGTGTCTTGCCAAAGTCGGATTGAGCGATATTCCTAGCGGATTATGGTATGTGCGCTAAGGGTTTGAGGCATCTCGCAAAAATAAGAAACGCCAATCTCCTAGGCTTCGGTTTTTGTGCACCTCTATCCATAACTCAAAAAAGTAAAGTCAAAAATGAAAAGTAAGAGCGAAGCTCTAAGTGAAGTGTTGTGTTGCGGAAACCGCAAAAGAAGAAGAAGGTAATTGTCCACTTTCCCGGATTTATGCACCACTTCCCCTTAAAGTTTTCCCTTCCCTTCCATACTCTAGACCTTTTCTTTGAAAGTCCTTAAGATCAAAAGAATGTTATATGGCTTGGTGATCTAAATTGAAGTTCTTATGATTGATTTTGATAATGTTTGAAGGTTATAACGCTTGTTTGGAAGCTAAATTGATTCATGATTTTTCTTCGCCTCTTACTCTCTAATTAAGTGTGTGAAAGTTTGAAAACGATTGAAGCAAGGTTTGAGAATGATCTATTCTTTAGAAGCCACTTTCATCCAAAAGAAGGTACACATATTTCAT
This sequence comes from Fagopyrum esculentum, assembly GCA_033239045.1. Classification (NCBI taxonomy): domain Eukaryota; kingdom Viridiplantae; phylum Streptophyta; class Magnoliopsida; order Caryophyllales; family Polygonaceae; genus Fagopyrum; species Fagopyrum esculentum. Next base: position 156,296,170 of record BSUD01000001.1, read on the forward strand.
CCTAATTCTTGTTCAAAGCTTTTTGAAAGACCTTGCTTAGGGACAAGCAAGTGCTAAGTATGGGGTTATTTGTTAGCATGAAATATTGTGATATTTTAGGCACGTTTTCTAATTGTATTTGATTCATATTGATAGTCTTTGATTGAGCTTTATGCATATATGAGCTAGTATTGCCTATATTGTCGATATGGATGTCTACACGAGTTCTATGTTGATTATAGGTGATTTGGAGCTATTTCCGAACGAAATCGAGCAAAGGAAAGTTGAGTTGATGTACCTCTAGATCAAGGACACCTTTTGGAAGCAATTTGGAGTATTAGATTGAGGAATGCACGAATGAAGGCAAGAATCACGATTTTACCCTAAATTACGGCCGTGGATTGTGAGTCAGAATTCGATGTTCATTCCAGGAGATATTACGGCCGTGGAAGCTATCCGTGTTTGTTTCCACGCCTCAAAATTACGGTCGTGGAATCTTCCACGACCGTGATCTTGGCGAATCCTTTCGCCACGTTTCGAAGCCATAATCTCTTGAAGATCGGGCCGGGCCGACATTTTGCCCTGCATTATAAAAAGGACGGATGAAGCAAGATTCCGTCACCTCGCCTCACCTCGCCTCACCTCGCCTCACCTCGCTTACGACCCTTCAACCCTAAGTTTAGCGGCAAAAACGCAAGCTTAGCAACACACAAACCCTCATTCTTGGAGGCGATTTTGGAGATCTCATTGAAGATCAAAGTTCGGAATTGAAGAATCGCTGTTAGCGATCTTCGCGTTTGCGGAAGATCGAAGTTCTTGGAGGATTTTGCAAGAAGATTTCTCTTCTTGCTTAGGTTTGATTTAGGATCGGATTGACATCCCGTTTCCTTTCTTTCCTAAGATTGTGATTGTTTATTCCGATTTGAATCTTTTGATAAACACTTGTTCTTGATTGTGATTCTGAGATTCGTTTGAAGATTATTGATAGTTCTTGAAAGTTCCCATCTTTTATCTTTTAAATCTTGAATTAATATCAATATGACTGTTATTGGCTAAAAACCCTTAACAATTCTAAGGTGAAGGGTTGATAGTTGTGTCTTAGATGATGATAGATCGATCGCAAATAGATTAGACCCTGAGAGTTAGAGAATTGTCGCCGACAACCCTAAATTACGGGCTGTTCTTGAGTTCCACGGCCGTGGAATCTCAAGATCCAACCGTAATTTCCCTGAGTTTACGAGCTTGCTTTTACCTTAATCCAAAGTTAAAGATTTGCTTTAGCTTAGTTTAGACTTGTCTTTTCTAGGTGGTAGTGAAGCCTCAACAACCTCTACCTCGATTGTGAGTCTCAACAACCTCAATCGGATAGGTTAGTCTTAATCTTAAGATTATAGGTTTGGGTATTTGACACTAATCCTCGTCTTTAGTTCCTTTCTATATTGAGCCTCAACAACCTGTATAGGGAGTATCTTTTAGGTGAGTCACATAAGGTTTTTGGAACCTCAACCGTACGATTACCTTACACTAGTATACCTTTGCATATCTCAACTCTGTCTTTACATCATTAGTATATCTTGAATCTATTGCCACAACTGAATACCCGGATCTTTAGGATTGTTGTTTTCCCAATATTTGCAAAACTCTCATATTCACCGCTTGATAACCTGCAATCGAGTTCGTTCCACCCAAATCCCTGTGTTCGATACTCTGGAATTCTTGCTTAACTATATCGATCCGTACACTGCGGGTTCGCTTGCTTGATTCTAGTTTTATAAATTTAAAGCTTATTTGCACACACCTCTAGGGGCGAACACTTCTCTACAACAACCGCTTACCATATCCTCCGGCAACCTACACTCACCACGTCGCCCTACACCCTTGGGATCATTTGGAAAGGGATCAACGTCCCAAAGTGCAGCTTCATCTCATCGATCGCTAGCCACCGTCGCCTTCCAACACGCACCAAAATTTGCTCGTGGAATCTTATCCAAAACGACTCATATCCCCTCTGTGCAACTCACCCGGAAGATGAAGACCATTTATTCTATCTCTATAGTTATTCATCCCTCACACTTGACCTCATCGCCCAATGGTCCTACATGCTTACCCCTTACCCTTACAACAACCTTTGGTCTTGACTCAACACTCTCAAACCTCATGGTCATGACCTCATTACTCATGTAAGGATCTCTTCTATCACTAGCTTCATCTACTTCTTATGGAAAGCCTGAAATGATCTGGTCTTCAACAACCACTTCACTCATCCCTCCACTTGTGCTCACAACGCCATCCAAACTATTAAGAATCACGCTGCAAGTCACTGGAGAGACATATCTCAAGCTTCACTCATGTGGGCCAAGTGCCTAGGCATTCACCTCTCTTAATCTTTTTGTGCTCCCTTTGTATCTTTGGTCTAGTGGCCCCCCTTGTAAATCCCTTCTTAATATACATAATTTTTCAAAAAAAAAAGTGATATACTACTACGGAGATTAGATTAGATGGATGCCGAGAATCTTAGCCCAGGTAAGAGAGTTATGAGATTGATCTATCCAATGACTTGAAGCATACATCTTTGAGGAGTTGATGATGCTATGAGCGTAGGAGGTGGCGTGGGTAGGCTTGTGGTTATAGATAAGATCATTTCGGGCTTTCCAGATGAAGTAAATGTAGCTAGTGATGGTAGAGATTCGAACATGAGAGATAAGATCATCATTAAGGGTGTTTACACTACTAAGCCAGATCCAAATGTTGTTGTTGTAGGGATAAGGGTGGGGTATCCTTGTAACATCCGGAAATTTTATCCCGGATTGTTGGCGAGTTACTGACCTTCCCGCAGGCGCGCCTCAGTCTTCCCGCAGGCACGAGACGCTGAGTAACGGGATTATCCCGAAATCTCGTTCCGACCTCTCTTTTATCCCTCTTGCTTTTGGACCCCTCGGTTCCTAGCGTAAACGAGAGGAAGGGCCAGCTGACCTTTGGGTTCCCTCTTTTGTGGCAGCCTTGGCACTTCTCTCTCTCTCCCTTCCTCATTTCACGTTACTCTCTCACACACACTCTCCTCTTGGTGCCCTTTCCTCTACCCTCTCCTTGGAACTCTTGGCTTGTGATCTACAATAGTGGGAAGCTTTAGATTCAGTTTGGGTAAGCTTTCTCTCCTCCCTTCTCCCTTCTTTCCAGCTGCTTCCTTCATAATCTCCTCTTCTTCTCCATTGCCATAGATGAAGCTCTAAAAGAGGGTTTTTGTTGAATCCTTTGCATATGTGTGTTCTTGGATCAATTAAGGTCATGGGGGAGAGCCTATATACCGTGGATGATGTTTGAAGAAGACCCAGCAAGAGAAGGAGATCATTGAAGCTCAAGATCCACAGTCGAAGACGAAGAATACGCTGTTTCTGGAGTTCAGCCGTAGGGCGGGATCAGGCGCCGCAGGGGAGGTGAGAAGCACCGCAGGGGCGGCATTAGGATTTCTGGGCACCGCGGGGGCGGCTACTGGCGCCGCGGGGGCCGTGACCTTCAGCACGCAGTCGCGCCTTTTGTTTCAGCGGCTGCGTTTCTTCAACAGTAGGCTCTTCTTCTCCCTTCTTCTTCTTCGTTCCTTCCTTAGTTGTGAGGTTGTTTCATGTTAGTATCATGCCTAGGATGGACCTAGGGTTGTTGTGAATGCCACCTAGTGGTTGAGAACCTAGGAGCCCTTAAGGCTTGATGTAGTTGATGGCTTGGAGTATGTTGAGCATGATGGACCTTCTAGGCTAGCTTGTTCCTTCTTGAATGTGGTCTAGGTTCATGTGAGGGTATAAGTTGTTGTGAGTTTCTTTTACATCTAGAGAGTGTTGTGAGTATCTTGGATCCTAGGATGCATTCCTAGCTTGAGGATTAGGTGATCTTGCTTAGATCACTAGAGTGAAATCTAAGACTTCTTGAGCGTGAGCATGTGTTGATATGTGTATTCTTGTGTGAGCAGGTTGTGTGCTTTCTCTCAAAGGAAGCGACAGTGTTGTGAGTTGAGTGTGGCGATAAGGTAAGTCTCCGGACTTATTTAGCTCGTATTCCTTGTATTAGCATTGATGTGTGTTGGGTGGTGTGTATTTATTATTCATTGTTTATAACAATAAAACCGGAAATAGGATTACCGACCTTTATATTATTTGGCCCAAGTATATGATAACGGGTGGTGACATCACTGTCTAGCTCTTGCGAGAGCTAGGAGGTTCTCGGCGATCGGCCCGTGCTGGTTAGATGGTCGGAGTCATCCGAACCGTTCCATTGCCGGAAGAAGGGACCGAGGCGAGTTTCGGGAGATTCTCGTGTCACAAAAGAAGTTGAATTAGAACGGGATATGACTTAATAATAATAAAGATAAATAACTGGATTGGTGTGCTTTGAGTATGTTGTATGAATTATTTGTGTTTGTGCCTTTCCCTTTAATTCTAATGCTTCGAATGTGAGCTAACGGTTTTATACCGAATATTGTAGTTTGCCTTGCAAGTTAGGCATGCTCCGAGAGATCCGGAAGGGTGGGCAGCCGGGGTCCGTACATTTTAGGAAGGGTTTTGAGTTGGAGTTGTCTTGGGTTTTGTCTTTCGGTTATTACGTTTCGTGTGCCGCTTGTTTGGCGTTTGGTTTGAGTTGTACCTCGGCTGAAGTTTGTTGTTGCATTCTTTCGGGTTTCTCATCATTTGCATTAAAAATGATTTACGTTTTTGCCTTTATTTATGCCATGTTGGAAAGGTCCGGTGAAATTGTTGTCAAGTTAAGGGTCGGGACCCATTGTGATGTCTCGCCCGTGGCATCCCGATATCCCGCGGATTCGGGGTGTTACAAAGTGGTATCAGAGCCCTAGGTTGACAACAATGGCACTCGCAATCTTCTAAAGGCCGAATAAGGAATAAAAGGAACCCCACGGGTTCTGATTTTTCATTTTCAAAATCACATGCATGAGTCGGGGTAGATTGTACGGGCCACCACTCCTTCCGTGGATCTCGGAAGCTTAGTTTATTGGACTTGGTATATATATGTATATATATAGTTATGGATATGAGATTGTAGTTGTATGATGGATATGATTTGTGTATAGTTATATATGTGCATGATGATGTGTATTAGTCTTTGTATTGATATGATGGCATGTTGGATGTTTATGTTAGTAGAGATATGGACTTAGGACTTATATAGTTATGTATATGTACACTTATACATATAGTAGTATGTAGAGCTATAGGACCTTTAAGCTAAGATGATGATACAATATCATCATCTTTAAGACGATGATGTAGCTTATGATGATGTTCATAAGTAGAAGAAGACGTTCAAGTATCGAGTTGGGCATTTCGTGCTAACGAACACAATGACGATCTCGATATCCTTTTAAGAATGTCGGAGAGACGGATTTGAGACCACGCCAAGGAAGGCCAACCAAGCAAAAGAAGAAAACGAGACAACTTAAAAGAGTAACATGAAGATGTGAAGTGATTACCAAAGAAGGCGCAAATGGAAGGATAACAAGACCTATGGAGTTAACGTATATAAGTTTTTCAAGAAGATGCGGGGACCACTGAAGATGCGAGTCAAGGCAGAGATGGGAGCATTTTAACAAGGTTAAAGGCGGTGTCCCATTATGATAAGTGAAGCTTCCCTTAGACACTCCTAAGCCTTCGAGTCAAGATGTGAAGAATGATCGAACCTAGTGTGAAAGATGGAGGATACCGTAAGTTAAGCTTACGAGGTACCGTTAAGGGGAGAGTCAAAATTACGAGAGTAACGAGAAGATTCACGTAGAGTTAACCGACTTCCGTTATGGTGATAAGCTTAAAACACCAAGGAGATAGAAGTGTGAATAGATGTAATCCCGAGAAGAGGAGTGAAGAAACAAGGAGCTTTAGCTGTGAAAGGACCTAAGACAACGACCAAGAGACACGCTTACGAGATGTTACAAGGTGCAGCTAAGCCTATGAAGACGAGTTATACGAAACGTGAGGCCTAGAAGAGTATGATTACATTCTGGAAAAGGAAGAAAGCATGGAACGTGGAAGGAGCTAACAGAGTTGAGGTAGAATACCCCAAGGAGGGTAACCATCATGAGAATAGTGACATAAAGCATTAAGAATTGGTAAGTTGTTGACCTTGGAGAAGTTAACCACAAGTTTATCGGTGATGATTGAGAACGCAGTAAATGCGGGTTACCATGAAAAAAAAAATTGTAGACGGGAGGTATAACCTCAAGTGGAGACTACAAAGGAACAATAACAAAGCTGGGAGTTTTTCCTATGGTTAGATGCCAATGGTAAGAAGTACATCAGCGGAATCGTGATTGTCTTGAGCAATATAACGTTGAATGGTTTAAGCAAGTGACGGTAATAGACCTTCCAAAGGGGTACGGTAATGCCCTTTTTACAACCTTAATAGGTCTCGAGTTTTGGCATATGGAGGAATTGAGCAGTTTGAAACCATAAAGGCTTAAGAATATAAGGACGCAGTGGATCAGGAGGAAAGTGAAGTTTCCCGAGTTGCTTTAAGCAAATGGGAAGATACGGAAAGGAGATGCATGGTATTTCGTTCTTAAGGAACAAATGATAAGTTGACGCGAACAAGAGATGAGTCAAAGTTGTTAGACACACCCAAAGGAGCCTTGAAGGCTACGGTATGGAGCGAGGGACCGAAGCTATAGTAGCATTGTAAGATTTAAAGCGTAACGTGGTGGTACTTGAGGGATCATGAGTCAGAAGTTTCCGTGGCTGGAATGGAGAATTCTTTTGGTCTTTCCCTCAAGGAAATTCTAGTACGAGTTTTGAGGGAATGTACGAGTCGGAAAAGTTGTACTTTCATTTCCAGGAGATGTGTATGGTGAACGACGAGGGAGGGTATCTTCTTTGTAGTGGATGGCTCGTTAAGACTGGTTGCATGCGTTTGCGATGTTTGATTACATTGACTTTGAGTTGAGATGTCACCATATTTGGATGAAGACAAGAAATGACCTTTGTAAGGCGGCATTTAGGGTCAATATGGTTACTACAAGTGTAGTGAATCCATTTGAAGTCGCAAGTGCGATTGATGAGTTGGGAGTTTACACATATGAGTATCCATCAGCTTTCGGAATAAAGTTATGATGAAGCCGCGCAATTTATGTGTTTCAGGCGGTTCCAAGGTGGACCTTAACCGAAGGGAGTTATGACTGTTATGATACTTGAATTGCGCTAATGATTCTTATGATTGGATTGGACGATGCCTTGTTGTACTCTCAAAATTGAGAGGAATGAGCTTGACATGGGACGACAAGGATACCGGTCATGAAGGATAAGAGGATAGCTAGAGTTATCTACATGGGTTGGGTGTCCGAGGTGACCTCCTAAGAGACGTAGCATGTTGAGAAGATCCAGTAGATCAGTTGAGAACGAGATGATAGTTTCGGTGATACCTTCCAGGTATGTGGAGAAGATATGAAGCAGATAAATTGGTGGGCCATAACTGCCAAGTTACGGGATGATTTTGACACTTTCTTCCCTTCAAAAGAAGTGGATGGGTCGTGGAATCCGAGACGTATCCGTGAAGTGTTGACAGAAGTAGAAGAGGTGAGTGACCTCCATTTGTTTTCCTTGACACAAACATCGAGTTATGGAGTGATATTATGAATACATCCAAGCGGGACTTGGGGCGTGTATGAATTAACAAGAGAGGTTCCGTGAGTATGTAGACAATTGCGGGTAAGTAGGAAGAATGACCGGCTAAGGGTCAAAGATTAGCCACTTTGGGACGCGTGCTTATGGTGGTGTCGGTTTAGCTACAGAGTAACATGTTAGGCATGTATGAACGATAAGAGTATGATACTCACTTAGCAAAAGTTGAGTACCCCGCAGAGGCGACATTTAGAGATGGTTAAGGATGTTAGTTGAAGATGGTCTTTGAAGGGCTTTGAGAAGGATCCGGGATAGAAGGTTACGAGGAGAGACCCCATAGTTACCTTATGGGCTGATGATTTGTTCAGACCATGGCGTTGGCCCGGTTTGAGCACCATAAGACGAGAAAGAAGACTTCATCCACCGTGAGTTATGTAGTGGGATTAATAGAATACTTCTAGGGAGATTGTACTAGTTTGGGACTATGTAATGAAGGTGACGTGTTTGGGTCATTGGGAACCAGCCGATGGAGATGATATATTTACACCCCTTTTGGGAAACAAGGCCGATAAGTCGGCTAGTTGGGAAGTCCTTAATGTGATAGCAAGATGTTTGGTATACCGAGTATCGTTATCTCAGAGTGAGATGAGCGTTTTGTTTCGGGAATTTGTGGGAGGCAGGATTGTGCCGCATAAGAGACCCTATGTCTTACATGATAGTTTCACCTTGGATGATGGATCGAGTAGAAAGGACTTTGGTGACCAGTCAATGCCATGCAGAGGATATGTGTGCGAGTTAAAGGGGTAAAGGTAGACCTGATACCTTCCCTTGGGTTGAGTTATCGTGATGACAGTTTAGAAGTACCGTCGAGATGGCCTAGTTCGAAGCAAGTTGTGGACGGAAATGCGGTACCTAGTGATGTTAGAATTGGTGAGTACATGTAAGTTTAGCTGAACAGATACGTGATGACCTCGCTCGAGTAGCAGTGGTCCAAAGGCGGATGCTAGACAGGCTAAGTCACGAGAAAGTATGCACCGAAAAGAGGTACCGACCCTCTTGGGTTCGGATACGGAATGAGTCGATATTAAGAGTGTCACGGATGTGAGGCGTCATACTATGGGATACTAAAAGGGAGTTGGGTTCCAGTATATTAGACCTTTTTGGGGGGATATTGACGCGTGTTGGGAAGTGGTTTACCAGTTGCCGTGTCCACCTAGAGTGGAGGATGTTCACCAAATTTCAGGTGTGACGGTCGATGGAAGACGTGTATGGATCGAGATATGATCTTAGTTGTGATGATCTAGGGATAGACGAGGAGCCGTTGAGGCTACCGAGAGGATGTGAGATAGTATCCTTGTTGGAGTTCGTACGATAACCTAGTTATATCGAGTTGGCCGACGGCTTAGATATTAGGTGCATGTGTGTTTTTATGTGTTTGGTGCCCCGAGCGAGAATGTGTGTATGATTGATTAGCTTTTGGCTTTTATGCGCTACGCAGTTCACACGAGTATGTATGCAGGCCTTGCGAGGTCTTGACATGGCTACACGAGTGGGTGATGGTTATCGATTTGGGAGTTACACGTTACGGTTTTGACTGGTTACCGAGTTCTTACCGAGAGTTTTACGTTTTGCAAGTTTCGGGACGAAACTTGTTTTTAGAGGGGATTAGTTGTAACATCCGGAATTTTTATTCCGGATTGTTGGCGAGTTACTGACCTTCCCGCAGGCGTGCCTCAGTCTTCCCACAGGCACGAGGCGCTGAGTAACGGGATTATCCCAAAATCTCGTTCCGACCTCTCGTTTGTCCCTCTTGCTTTTGGACCCCTCAGTTCCTAGCGTAAATGAGAGGAAGGGTCAGCTGACCTCTGGGTTCCCTCTTTTGTGGCAGCCTTGGCACTTCTCTCTCTCTCCCTTCCTCATTTCACATTATTCTCTCACACACACTCTCCTCTTGGTGCCCTTTCCACTACCCTCTCCTTGGAACTCTTGGCTTGTGATCTACAACAGTGGGAGGCTTTGGATTCAGTTTGGGTAAGCTTTCTCTCCTCCCTTCTCCCATTCCGAGTGCTACCTTCATCTTCTCCTCTTCTTCTCCATTGCCATGGATGAAGCTCTAGAAGAGGGGTTTTGTTGAATCCTTTGCATGTGTGTGTTCTTGGATCGATTAAGGTCATGAGGGAGAGCCTATATACATTGGATGATGTTTGAAGAAGACACAGCAAAAGAAGGAGGTCATTGAATCTCAAGATCCACAGTCGAAGACGAAGAAGACGCTGTTTCTAGAGTTCAGCCACGGGGGTGGGATCAGGCGCCGCGGGGGCAGATCTTAGCCATCCGCAGGGGAGGTGAGAAGCGCCGCTGGGGCGGCATCAGGATTTCTGGGCGCCGCGGGGGCGGCTACTGGCGCCGCGGGGTCGTGACCTTCAGCACGCAGTCGCACCTTTTGTTTCCGCGGCTGCGTTTCTTTAACAGTGGGCTCTTCTTCTCCCTTCTTTTTCTTCGTTCCTTCCTTAGTTGTGAGGTTGTTTCATGTCAGTATCATGCCTAGGATGGACCTAGGGTAGTTGTGAATTCCACCTTGTGGTTGAGAACCTAGGAGCCCTTAAGGCTCGATGTAGTTGATGGCTTAGAGTATGTTGAGCATGATGGACCTTCTAGGCTAGCTTGTTCCGTCTTGAATGTGGTTTAGGTTCTTGTAAGGGTATAGGCTGTTGTGAGTTTCTTTTACATGTACAGAGTTTTGTGAGTATCTTGGATCCTAGGATGCATTCCTACCTTGAGGGTTAGGTGATCTTTCTTAGATCACAAGAGTGAAGTCTAAGACTTCTTGAGCGTGAGCATGTGTTGATACGTGTATTCTTGTGTGAGCAGGTTGTGTGCTTTCTCTTAGTGGAAACGACAATGTTGTGAGTTGAGTGTGGCGATAAGGTAAGTCGCCGGACTTATTTAGCTCGTATTCCTTATATTAGTATTAATATGTGTTGGGTGGTGTGTGTTTATTATTCATTGTTTATAACAATAAAACTAGAAATAAGATTACCGACCTTTATATTATTTGGCCCAAGTGTATGATAACGGGTGGTGACATAACTGTCTAGCTCTTGCGAGAGCTAAGAGGTTCTCGGCGATTGGCCCGTGCTGGTTAGACGGTCGGAGGCATCCGAACCGTTCCATTGCTAGAAGAAGGGACCGATGCGAGTTTCGGGAGATTCTCGTGTCACAAAAGAAGTTGAATTAGAACGGGATATGACTTAATAATAATAAAGATAAATAACCGGATTTGTGTGCTTTGAGTATGTTGTATGAATTATTTGTGTTTGTGCCTTTCCCTATAATTCTAATGCTTCGAATGTGAGCTAACGGTTTTATACCGAATGTTGTAGTTTGCCTTGCAGGTTAGGCATGCTCCGAGAGATCCGGAAGGGTGGGCAGCCGGGGTCCGTACATTTTAGGAAGGGTTTTGAGTTGGAGTTGTCTTGGGTTTTGTCTTTCGGTTATTACGTTTCGTGTGCCGCTTGTTTGGCGTTTGGTTTGAGTTGTACCTCGGCTGAGAAACCCGAAAGAATGAGAGTGTTGATAGGGATTTGGAAAAATCCACTATAGCCATCTAGATAGCAAAAATGAGAGTGTTGAGCTAACCTTTCTAGCATTTGGTCAATGAAGGGGAGAGGGAAGTGATCTTTCCTAGAGGCCATGTTCAATTTCCTATAATCAATGCACATCCTCCACCCCGTAACCGTCCTAGTCGGGATTAGTTCGTTGTTCTCATTAGTCACTGCAGTCATCCCACCTTTCTTAGGAACTACATGAACGGGACTAACCCACTTACTATCCGAGATAGGGTAGATAATTCCCGCATCTAGTAACTTAATGATTTCCTTTTTGACTACCTCTTTCATTATAGGATTCAATCTCCTTTAATGTTCAATAGAGGGTTTGTGGTTATCTTCCATCATTATCTTATGCATGCACAAAGAGGGCTTAATGCCAACCAAATCATCAATAGTATAACCAATGGCCTTTCTATGCAATCTTAGTTCATGCAACAACTTAGCAAGTTCATCATCACTCAAGCATGCATTAACAATCACAGGATATATAGAGTTATCACCAAGAAACGCATACTTTAAATGAGAGGGGAGGGGTTTGAGTTCAAGTGAGGGAGGACCTTTGTTGGTTGAAGACGATCCAAATAAAGTTGGATGAGATGAATCCAAAGCAAATGAAGACCCTCCAAGGCTCCTAGAAGCGTGATCATCATCAAGAACTGGCCCAGGGAAATCCACGGTTGAAATCACGGCTTGCCCAACTTCCACGGCCGTGGTTCTTGCCAAGCTTGCTTCTCGGAGTTGTCCAGAAAGTTTGACGGCCGTGGAACATAAATCTCGACCGTGTAAATTGCAGCTGTTCAACACCTCTTCGTGGCTTTCAAATCCAACTCTTGGCTCCTCTTCCAAGGCTTCCAAGGCTTTGATCTCTTCATTGCAGGCCTCCTCAACTCCTTCTTCCATCATGCTTAAGGCAAGAACCTTCTCCAAGGGATCCTTGATCAAGATCGAGCTCACAACCTCCCTAGATTCTTCATGCTCGATTATGTTGAAGACATCTTCATCAAGGGCTGGCCCTTTCATCATTGTGGACAACTTGAACTTGATGTTCTCTTCTCCAATGTTGAAGGAGAGAGTCCCGTTCTTGCAATCCACTAGGCATCCGGAGGTGGCTAGGAAAGGTCTTCCTAAGATGATGGGAACCGGGTAATCCGCCGGAATGTCCAAGACGACAAAGTCGATTGGCACATAGAATCCTCCTAGTTGCACCGGAATGTCCTCTAGGATCCCAACCGAATGGGTGAAAGAACGGTCCGCCATATAGAGGGTCATCTTGACCGGCTTTGGCTCTCCTAGCCCGACCTTTTTGCAAAGTGCAAGCGGTATGATGCTTACACTCGCTCCAAGATCACAAAGGGCCTCGTACTTTACATCTCCCACTCCTATTGGGACACAAAAAGAGCCCGGATCCCTTAGCTTGGGAGGCATCTCTTCCTTCATGGTTTGGATCAATTCCGAGGATCTCTTGGTCATTCTTATCTCCCCATACTCCTCCAACTTCCTTTTGTTGGAGAGTATTTCCTTCAAAAACTTGCCATATGCCGGCATTCCTAAAATGGCATCCATGAACGGAATGTTAATATGCAATTTAGACATTAGTTCAAGGAACTTACCAAAGTGATTGTCCAAACGAGCTCTTGCTCTTGATTGTGGGAATGGTAGTGGTGGCTTGTATGGAGGCGGTGCCACATAGTTTGGTTCTACATCCTTGCTCTTGCCTCCATCTTCTTGCATTCTTCCCTCTTCTACCACTACTTGCTTTCCCTTAGCTTGGTCCTTGGGCAAAGGATCCTTCGTATTTAACCCACTCCTTGTTGTGATAGCCAACACTTGGCCTCTTGGGTTGTCTTCGGTTCTTCCGGGAAGCTTTCCCGGATCTCTATGGGCTTCACCCGCCTTTTGGAACACTTGTGCTTCCAAGACCTTTTGAGCCTTAGAGATTGAAGTTACGGTGCTCTCAAGACCACTCAACCTTCCTAGCAATTTCTCAAACATTATTTCGGTTCTATCCTTGGGAGGTTGAGTAAATCCGGGTGGAGGTTCTTGTGAAGCTCTTGGTGGTGGAGTTGAGCTTGTGGAAGCGGGAGGGTTCAAGGCTCCATCCGGGTTTGAGTAAGAAAATCCGGGATGGTTGTGGTTGGGCCGGTAATTGTTGAATTGCCGGTTGTTGTTGAAACTCCTTGGGCCTTGGTAATTGTTGAAGTTGCCCCCTTCCCATATAATTCACATCTTCCTCCTTGGAAGACAAGTTAGCTTGTGGAAGCACTTGAGGAGTTGCTTGGCTCTTCAAAGTTGTGGTGCACAACTCCCTCAAGGACTTCAATTCGTTGTTGATGGCGTCAAGCTTGAAATTGCTCATGGTGACTTCACTCACCTCATATGCCCCTGCCTTTCTTCCTTCACTCTTCCTATGAGAGTACTTCTCAATCACTAGAGCTTGCTTCTCCACAAACTCCCAAGCCTCATCTACATGCTTCTCCATAAAAGTCCCACCGGAAAGAGATTGGAGCTTGAATTGGCTATCTTCATCAAGTCCCTTGAAGTAGATCTCCAATAGCTCAATTTTCGGTATGCCATGGTGTGGACAATCAAGGAGAAGGTCTTTGAACCTCTCCCAAGACTTGAACAAACTCTCTCTATCCTTCATCACGAAGGCATTGATCTTCCCTCTTAACTCGGTAGTCTTGGAAGGTGGGAAGAACTTAGTCAAAAACTCGGTGGTCATCTCCTCCCAAGTACCTACTCGCCCTTGTGGAATAGATTGATACCAAGCCAAGGCTTTATCCTTAAGGGAGAAGGAAAAAGCCCTAAGCTTATGGTTGTTGCTCTCCAATCTTAGCGGTCTAAGAGTCTCCATCAAGATCTCATAATTCATCAAGTGTTGATGAGGAGACTCTCCTTCCATCCCTCCAAATTGATTATGTCGGATCATTTGTAGAACTTGAGGGCGGAGCTCATAAATGTGGGTTGCGGGATCTCCTAGGTTCACACCCGGTCGGTGTGCTCTTTGTTCCGGATCCATGCGTCTCCCTAGGGTTTGTGGCTCCTCAATAGCAATGGGAACAACCCTAACATTAGCCGCCGGCTGCGGTTGTGGTGGAGGAGGTGGAGGTTGTCGGCGATTAAGCTCTCCTTGAACAAGGGCTTGCCTAATCTCTTCAATCTCCCTCCTAGTTTCCTCTTGCCTCTCATTGGCAAGTCTCCTTTCTTCCTCCAAGAGCTCATCTCTTAGCCTTATTTGCTCTAAAGCTTCATCCAATTCAGCTTGGAGGTTTCTTCCGGCCATCTCTTTCTCTTTTCGGATGTTCTTGGATCTAGATCGAAGGGTTTTCTCCGGTTCAGGATCGAATGGAGCTAAATCCTTGCCACGAGATCTTCGCATACACCTAAAGAGTAATAGATGTCCTGAAAAGCAAAGACACAAACCAAAAAGAGATCAAAAGCAACAAGAAAGATATACACTAGAAACAATCACAAAATAGACTCAATCTAGACCTAGTCCCCGGCAACGGCGCCAAAAACTTGTTACGTCTAGGAATAGATGCGCAATTGGGTTTTAAATTTATACTCGTTATAATTATCCTAACTCCTAGCGAAACCCGCAGTGTACGGGACGTTTGTAGTAGGGATAGTACTCCGAGGTCGAACACAAAGACTAAGGTGAAATTGATTCGATTTGTGATTGAGTTTAGTAAAGACCTAGGGTGCAAGAAAAGAAAGAAATAAAGAAATGAAAATCTCAAATGTTTTTTGGTTGATTTTTGGTGATCAATCAAAGATCACAACACATGCAAAACAATCGATCAACTAAACTATGAATAAACACGAATGAACAACTAAACAAGATATAGATCAAAGAAAGAAAAGATGGATTCTAGGGGTTGGAAATTCCGGTCATGGCATAAGACTCAAGCTATCTATTTAATTCTTGGATTAACTATGTTGGGGATCAAGCATTTCTAGATTGGGATCAATCACCGGGTAGGTCTCAAGATCCGCTAGTCCATTCCTAGGTCTCATTACCGGGTAAGTCTCTAAGAACCTAAGGAGCGGAATTCTACTCAAACCGGATTGTTTACTCAAGGATCTAACCTATCCTCACCGGGTAAGTCTCGGAAGGGTTAGTCTAGAGCTACTATCCAGCACACTTAATCCAATGGCGGCTTACTAGGCTCACCACTACCTAAGGTTTTGTCATCTTTTGAATCTAAAAGTAAGAATCACCGGGTAAGTCTCTCCTAAACACTTAGTTGCTAACACTAGGTCACCCTAGGATAGAATTAACTCAACAAACACTTAGGATTTCAACATTCTAACAATCTAAATCAAGATCCATCGAACCAGGAAAATCACGGGTTATTCTACCTAAACCACGGCCGTGGTTTGACAAGATCCACCCGTAATTCCTAACAGGGTGTACGTTCAAGCACACAAGTCATCCAAGATAAATCTAAGTTCATCCTATCATAGCCTTAGCCATAACCATCCTTTCCTTACCCTAGAACCACATCTATTTAGCCTACAACATTCATAATAGAAATCAAAACAAATAAACACATAATCATAACATTCATTTGCAAGAAAATGAAAGAAAGAGATGAACAAGAGTACTAGGATTAAACCAAGCTGAAAATAGAATTTGGGAGACTTACAATCCTTCCAAAGGAAGGTTCAAACGGTTCTTACAACTAGAAAATAGAATCCGGAAATCTAGCAACAATAGCAATGTTGTGTGTTCTTCTTTTTCCCTTCAATGGAGCTCTTCTTCTTCCTTCTTGACACTTTCCTTCCTAGAAAATCTTCTTCTTAAGAGGATATTTTGTTAGAGAAATGGGAAATGGATGAGCTGCTCCAAGATGCTCCCAGCTGCCCTCAACAACCCATGAAGGACCACTTTTATAACAAATTTGCATGAGCTGGCCATGAGAGTCGTGGCACATCTGTCACGAGAATCTGGCAAATTCCACGGTCGATTCCACGGCCGTGATCTATCAGAGAACCGTGATTCTGTGCAGAAACTTTGTCTTGGATCATTAAGCTGTGATTTGGTGCATGGCTAGTGTTGGCAAGGTTCCATGAGTCCTCCTTAGCCTATGGCTTGTGTCCTAATGAGTCCGAGGGTGTGTCGTCTAGATGAACGATCCTCAAACGCATCGTTTTAGCTCCTAATTTTCCCGAATTACCTACAAAACACGCACAAGTCCGTGTAGACATCTATCTCGACGAAATACATGAATTGAGTGCAAAATGTCTCGAACCAATGCTAAACCATGCATGAATGAGCGAGAATTCTATCTAAATGATTACCTAAAACTAACCCATAAATCGTGTTATCAACTATCATTGATAATTGTTCAAGAATGACTTGGTTGTTTGTCATTAAACACAAAGGAAGAGCTTTCAAGAACTTCAAGGAGTGGAAAACGTTAGTGGAGAATCAAACAGGAAAGAAGATCAAAAGGTTGTGAAATGATAACGATTTGGAGTTTTATTCATCTGAGTTTGATCATTCCTTCAAGGTTGCTTGAGTTGATCGTCATCATACATTCAAGCATACACCACAACAAAATGGTGTAGTTGGGATGATGAATCAAACTCTAATAGAGATCATGAGGTGCATGCTCTCTAATGCAAAACTAGATAGGAGGTTTTGAGCAACAACATTGCTATAACATATATGTTACTTGATAAACCGCGGACCTCATACTGGCTAAAATGAAAAACACTTTATGAGATGTGGTTTGGTAAGTTTGTTGACTATTCTGGTCTTAGCGTTTTTGGATGTACCATTTACTATCATGTTAGTGAGGGTAAACTAGAGCCTCGAGCAAAGAAGGAAGTGTTTGTAGGCTATGGAGATGGTGTCAAAGGATACAAAGTTTAGTCTCCATCCAACAAAAGAGTTATTTTGAGTAGAAGTGTCATCTTTGATGAGAATTATATGCTTAACTAGTAGAAGTGTTAGCTAAGGGACACTCAAGTTTACCCTCCACAAAGGTACGGATTTGAGGATATGGTTGGTTATTGTCTACAGTTTGCAGAATAGGTGGATACTCATGAACCATCCACCTATAGAGAAGTTGTATTTGGGTTTGAAGTTGCACAATGGTTTGCAGCAATGGGAAATGAGATAAAGTCACTTCATAAGAATCGGACTTGGGAGTTAGTCATACCGCCTAGAGAAAGAAAGGTTATTATTTGCCAATGGGTTTTTAAGAACGCTTGTTGAAGGGGTCAAGTATAAGGCTCGAGTTGTTGCCAGAGATTTTCATTAGAGAGAGGGAGTGAACTACAACGAGATTTTCTAGCCGGTAGTCAGACATAACTCCATCATATTGTTACTAACAATAGTGGCATATTAGGATCTAGAGCTCGAAAACTTGATGTAAATGCAACTTTATTACATGGAGAGTTAGAAGAAGAAATATACATGACTCAGCCGGATGGTTTCCAAGTTCTAGGGAAAGAAAACTATGTTTGCAAGTTGAAGAATTCTGTATATGGACTTAAGTAGTGTCCGAGGTAGTAATAGTACGTAGTAGTACAAGAGAATTGACAGCTATATGATACAAATTGGTTACAATATGAGTGCTTATGATTGTTGTCTGTACTACAACAAGTTGAAGGATGAGTCTCTCATTTATCTAGTCATGTATGTAGAGCAGGGCTATTCATTCCTAGATATCAATCCGTTCGGATATCTGAATTCGGATATCCGGAAGTTTTCTTACATAAAAGTGATATCCGTATCCGATCCAAAATTGCTTAGATACCCGCTCCGATAAGACAAAACATATTGGATATCCATAACCAGATATCCGAATAATCCGATTATAGTGAAATATAGTTATTTGTTTGATTTTTTTAAAAACAATTCCAATCGATTGAGTTCAAATTTGTGTTGTTCCTGTTTTGTTTAAGCTTATATTTATGGATCATAATACTAAATATAGTATATCCATAATCCATAAGTAACAAATAAAACTTATTGGGATTCATGGACTTGCATATCAGCTATCTCTTTTCTCAAAAGTCCATCTAAAGTTCTCAACAGATCTCGCTCCAGAAACAACTTTGACACGACGAAATCCGATCATAAGTTTTGTTCAAATTTAAGAAGTGTTACATTGATATGTCAAATATAACAACACAAGTCTTTTAAACTATGCAAATGATACCTGGAAGAACAAGTATTTTTGACAATTCTAGCTACTCGTAATAATACATATATATCAAGTTAGCATGATAAAACAAAAACACATGTCTTTAGCAGCACAAGATCTCTAAACCAAGAACAGAACAATTTTTCAGATACCAATCAATAAACATAAAATAGATATAAAAAAATCAGTAAACTAAACCATTGACGAATGCTTGTGGCGATTGGCGAGCTATGAAAATGAAGAGAGATATGAGGCGACTGGAAAGGACGATATGAGATATGAAGAGGAAGGGAGAATATGAGAGAAAGATCTAAGGAGAATGGAAAGATATGAAGATGAAGGGAGAAGATGAGAGAAATATCTCTTAACAACCTTAACTGAAAGTTATAAGAGAGATTTTATGGAGGAAGAAAAGAAAGAGATAGCGACTTTGAGAGAAACATGAATGTATTAACTGAATGAATGAACGTCAGATTACAACTATTTATAGTTGTTACATGACTCAGCACTATCAGTTACAAAGCGTGACATGTACTCTCATAAATAAAATTGTTTTATTATTGCTAAGTAAACAATGATGTCTTCTATCAGCCGGCATCAAGTTGGAGTGGGGGATTCACCACTCCCAACTTGCGCATAAGATCATGATGTCGATGTCCTGCGAGTGGTTTGGTTAGCACATCTGCTAATTGCTCCTTTGTAAGTACATGAGACAAGGAAATGAGACCTTCAAGCAACTTCTCTCTGACAAAATGGCAATCCAAATCTATGTGCTTTGTTCGCTCATGGTAGACTGGATTTCTGGCAATGTAAATTGTTGCTTGGTTATCACACTTCAGAGGGATAGGAGTGATATTTGAAGCTCCAAGTTCATGCAGTAAACGTGTAAGCCAGGCCACCTCAGCACAAACACGCCTCATTGATCTATACTCAGCCTCTGCTGAAGAAAGGGAGATAGTTTGTTGCTTCTTTGATTTCCAAGAGACAGGAGATCCTCCTATAAAGATGATGAAACCACTAATAGATCTCCTAGTTTGTGGACAAGATGCCCAATCAGCATCAATAGGCTAAGAGATCAGTGGTAGGATGTTTGTGAAGTAAGATTCCCAAGTTAACTATGCCATGAAGATATCTCAGCGTGTGCAGAGCTGCATTGAGATGAGGAACACGTGGATCCTGCATGAATTGACTGAGATATTGAACTGTAAAAGCCACATCAGGGCGTGTGTGTAATAGGAAATTCAATTTCCCAATAAGTCTTCGATAAAAAAAATATCTTGTAATTCTTCCCCAATACTAGGCAACAACTTGCAATGTAATTCAAGTGGTGTAATCATGGGAGTTTTTGCATCACACTGAAATTCTTCAATCAACTCTGTGATGAATTTCCTTTAGGACAAGACCATTCCTTGATCATGAGGAATGAACTCTATTTTAAGGAAAAAATGAAGCAGTCCTAAATCTTTGATTTTGAATTCCTTGTCCAGGAGCTGTTTCACAATTGAAATCTCACTCAAATCTTCTCCAGTGATGAGAGTATCATCAACATACACAACCAATAGCACTCTTCCAACCTTAGTTGTTTTGAGAAACAAAGAGTAGTCATTATAGGACTGATGAAAACCCATACTTTGCTATGCTTGAGACAATCTGGCATACCATTGGCGTGAGGCCTGTTTAAGTCCATATAATGACTTCCTCAATTTGCACACTAAACCACCATGAGCAACTGTTAACCCAGGGGGAATCTGCATATAAACTTCTTCATTTAAGTCACCATGTAAAAAGGCATTATTCACATCCAATGGAAACACTTTCCAAATGTTCTTCAATGCCACACCTCACTGTTGTGAGCTTTAGTACAGGAGAGAATGTCTCACTATAATCCACCCCTAATTTCTGTGTGAAGCCCTTCACCACAAGTCTAGCTTTGAACCTTTCAGTGCTTCCATCCGATCTTCTCTTGACCTTGTAAACCCATTTATAACCTATAGGTTTCTTACCAACTGGCAAATCCAAAACATCCCATGTATGAGTTTGCTCTAGAGCTACAAACTCCTTATTCATGGCATCAATCCACCTAGAATCAAGACTAGCAGCTTGATAGGTAGTTGGTTCTATGTCACGAACAATTGGTTCAAGTATGGCTTGAAAACTGAAAACTTGAGGTAGAAGAGATGTCAAGGTATGATGACATGAAGTGAAAGAATCTTCACAAGCTGCACTACAAATGTAGTCTTGCAAGTAAGATGGAGGTTGGACATTTCTGGTACTTCTCCTTACAGGTAAAGGAGTGTGAAAGGAAGCACTTGGTTTGGTATTTGGTGATTGTGTGAGTGGGGAAAATTGAGATGAGGGTAGGTGGCCTATTTGTGGTGGAAAATATTTTTGTGGTGAAGGTGAATTGTTATTGGCTGGAATTAAAGATGAGACAGGTTGATGGGTAAAATCATCTTCAAAGATAGGAATGTCAGGTTTGAATAAGGGAGAGTGGGATGTGTTTGTAGCATAGGGAAAAATAGTTTCATGAAATTTAACATCTCTTAAGACTATAACTTGTTTGGTATCTATATTGTATAGTTTGTACCCCTTTTTTCCAAGAGGATAACCCAAAAACACACATTTGGAAGCTTTTGGTTGAAACTTATCTCTCCCTTGCTTAAATGTGGAAGCATAACACAATCAACCAAAATTCTTAAGCTGATCATAATTTGGGGGCATTTTAAACAATATTTCATAGGGAGAAATATTATTGAGAAGTTTAGAGGGTAACTTGTTAATCAAGTGAGTGGTTGTCAAAATGCAATCCCCCCAAAATTCCAAAGGTAGGGATGACTGAAACAGCAAGGCTCGAGCTATCTCAAGGAGGTGCTTGTGTTTTATTTCAACCACTCCATTTTGCTGGGGTGTAGCAACACATAATGTCTGATGAAAAATGCCTTTACTGTCCGAAAATGCTTTGGTAACATGACTGCTCCCCAACTCGAGTGCATTGTCTGATCTAATACTCTTTACTGCACACCCAAACTGAGTTTCAACCATCAAAATGAAGCTTCTGATAAAGTCAAAAGCATTTCCTTTGCTTGACAATAAATGTGTCCATGTTGCTCTGGTGAAATCATCAACAACAGTGAGGAAGTATCTATAACCTTCCATTATGGCTGTATTATAAGGTCCCCATACATCAATGTGAACAAGTTGAAAAACATAAGTTGTATTGATTTTACTCAAAGGAAAAGGCAGCTTGTGTTGTCTGCTCTTAGCACAAATTTCACAAGATTCAATTACATCATCCTTAGTGAAATTCTTAGAAGGAAACAAAGTTTTGAGTTTATAGAATGGTAAATGACCAAGTCGGTGCCATATGCTCCAGTTATTCTCATGTTGTGCTAAACATGTTGGAAAGGGAATCTCTAGCTTCAAATCATGTTGATTAGCTTGCTCCAGCACATAAACTCTATTTTAAACCTTACCAATTGCCTGTTGTCTTTTCACTGAAGGGTCCTGTAATAGGCAAGTGGTTTGTGTAAAACAAACTAAGCAATTGAGCTGCCTACTAAGCTTGGACACTGATATTAAGTTGAATTTGAAGTTTGGTACAAATAGAACACCTTGCAGAATCACATCAGACCCCAAGGTGACACTCCCTTCTATTTTCACTTGAATATAAGTTCCATTTGGCAACACAATTTGGAATGGAACTTGCAGCTCTCTTGTTGATGATAACAAAGAAAAGTCATGACACATATGCACTCTAGCACCACTGTCTATGATCCATTTCCCTATTGAAAGAAGAGGAGAAGAATCCATACCAGCCATGGCTAAGGTGTTCTGAATCCCTGTCAAATCAGTATGAGCAGCACTACTTATCCCTGAGTCCTCATTTCCCTTGAGCAAATTAAACAATCTGGCACACTACTTTGCTGATAAACCAGGAATGTTCAGATTCTGCCCCTGATTCACACCAGAATTCTCTCCATGTGTCTTATTACCATCCTGAGCTGCTGCAACAACCTTCTTGTTCTTTGTGAACTTGAAGTTTGCTGGAAGCCGTGTAGCCTATAGCAAGTCTCCACAATGTGTCTGCTCTTATTGTAGTGAGTGCAATGAAGAAGATCTTTGTTCTGCTCACTCTGATTGTTCTAACCAGTTCCACCTGTTCCCTTGTTTGATGCATTCTGATTATTCTGGTTTTGCTTTCCTCCTTGTCCAGCATAAAGAGATGCTGCATTTTGCAAGAATTTATTCTGAGCTCCTAGCTCTTTGCTTCTCTTCTTTCATTAGCGTGGAATAAGCATCAACAATGTTAGGAATTGGCTTCATCATTATTATCTAGCCCCTAACAGCAGAGTATGAGTCATTCAATCCCATGAGCAATTCCACCAATCTTTGTGTGTCATCAGTTTCACTTGACACCTGTGTTGATCCACATTTAGCACAACATGGAGGCTTAGTGAAACTTGCCAACTCATCCCATAGAATCTTTATTTCGGTAAAATAGTCTGTGAGTGAGTCATTGGCCTGAGCAATTGCACATATCTCCTTCCTTATGGCATAATATTGTGCACCACTCGCTTGACCATACCTCCTTTCAAGCTCTAGCCACAGATCAGCAGCAGACTCACAAAACATCACAGAACTTCGAATTCTTTTGTTAAGACCATTCAGCAACCAAGCAATTACCAGATTATCACATCTATCCCATAAACTTGCAAAAATTCTGTTATTAGATGATTTCTCATAATTTCCATCAATGAAACACAGTTTATTTTTGGCAGATAAAGCAATTTTGACAGATCTTCTCCACTCAGCAAAGGACTTTCCATCAAATGATTCAGAAACAAGAGAAGAACCTGGACCTTCGGAAGGATGCATATATAGCGGATCATTGCTATCAACTGAGAATCCTCCATTTCCAGGTCTAGAGCTGGTACTTCCTTCCGTCTCCTTCTCATTGAATTTCTTGAACAACATTGATTCGGAAGGTGATCGAATCATGTTTCGAGTAAGCAAAGAGAGAAATTGTTGTGGATTGTAGAAGAAAATTAGGTCAAAGTAGTTGCGAACAAATGAGAAATCTCTGATGAACAGAGAGAATGATTCTCACGAAGATTGAGGGATGATCAATCAATTAGAGATTGCAAGTGTTTTGCGGTTCATTCTCATACGATCGACTATGCTTTGATACCATCTTAACAACCTCAACTGAAAGTTGTTAGAGAGATTTTATGGAGGAAGAAAAGAAAGAGAGAGCGACTTTGAGAGAAACATGAATGTATTAACTGAATGAATGAATGTCAGATTACAACTATTTATAGCTGTTACATGACTCAGCACTATCAGTTACAAAGCGTGACATGTCTCATAAATAAAACTGTTTTATTATTGCTAAGTAAATAGTGATGTCTTCTATCAATATCACAAGCAAATGGAAAGATATGAAGACGAAGGGAGAAGATGAGAGAAAGGAAGATATGTGACGGAGAGAGTATGGCCGGCGTCCTTGCACCCGCACTCACTTGCAAAAATTGATGGAGCAACCGAGAAGAACGAAGCAGTAGTAACCCAAATCGCCAGAGAGAAGAAGCAGCGGATGTGTCTCATGAAATTTAGAAGTGATACCTCATTTACACATTTAGGGTTTCACTACTTTTATAAAAAAAATTTATTATTTTTTACTTGTTTGGAGATTCAAACCCCAGACCTTAGGTCAACTAAAATAAATGCATACTTACTCCTTCCAACTCAGCTAATGTAAAGTAAGTATAATTTTTAGATACATATTTTACATATTATCGTATATTCGGGTGTAAAAAAATGCAATCCGTATCTGATCCGCATATCCGAAAATTTTAAACGGATTGGAGCGGATACAGATAGTTTTTCACTGGATCAATTAAATGTCTGATATTAATAAGTTGGATAGTCGGATTATTGACGGATCGGATTTTTTTTAACACCGCTTATGTAGATGATATGCTAATAGCTACAAATAACAAGTATGTCATTCACAAACTAAAGAGTCTTCTAAGTCTTGAGTTTGAGATGAAGGATGTGGGAGCAACTCGGAAAATTCTAGGAATGGAGATTCTTAGATATATGGGTTATAAGAAGCTTTTCTTAAGACAAAAAAGCTACATTGAAACGGTGTTGTCAAGGTTCGAAATGTCATCAGTTAAACCTATTGATACACCTAGTGTTGATAACATCCATCTACCACTTTGTTTTCACCTCAGTCGGATGAGGAGGAGTATATGTTGTGACTCCCTTATGCTAGTGTATTTGGAATTTTGATGTATGTTATGGTTTGCAAAGACCAAATCTGGTACAAGTTGTTAGTGTTATTAGTAGGTTCATGGGGCAACAAGGAAATGAATGCTGGCAAGTTGTGAAGATGATATTTTCGTACCTTAGAGGTACATCTGACATTGAGCTTGTGTTTTAGGAAAGATACACAATGTTTGATCACATGATATATGCAAGAGATGTTGATACTAAAAGATATATGACTAGTTATGTTTTCACTATTGGGGGTATTGTAGTTAGTTGGAAGGCAGCCTTACAACCCATGATTACTTTGTCTACCAGACAAAGTTCATGGCATTGACAGAAGTAGCTACAGAGGGAATTTTGTTGAAGATATTGCTTAGTGATCAAGGTATACATCACGATCAGGCTATTGTATATTGTGACAGTTTGAGTACAATTTGTTTGGCTAATGATTAGTTTCATTATTAGAGGACTAAGCATATTAACGTTAAATATCATGTCTTGAGAAGTGAAAAAAGGATCAGGGTGAAGAAAGTAAGGACTATTGATGATCCTGTTGATATGTTCACCAAGCCGGTACCTCGCAACAAGTTTCAACATTGTTTGGACTTTCTAAATGTCATAAGTTATCGAGTGCCCAATAGACACAGCTGGATAGAGAGGAGTTGGTATGAGCATTGACTAATGCATCTAATTTGTCTTTGAGGATATAAATCAAGGTGAACATTTGTTGGTATGCATTTGAATTGGGCTTATTTTTTGTTTGGGACTTTTTTGTTTGACCCAGTCTTATATTTGACGCCCAAATATAACCCTATAATTTCGTTACTCTATAAATTGAAACTTTTCATGCTGCTTCTAATTGTCCGATTATATGTATTTTGAAACTACTCAATAAAATTTCTCTGGAAAAGATTGATATGAATGGAAATTGTGTTTGGTATTTTTCTAACGTCTATTTGCAAAGAACTTTCATCCGATCTTTTTTTTATTGGCATAAAGTAGCAACTTGAAAGCCCATACTCAAACTTGTAAGCTCATATCATCTTGGCTGATTGGGTCAATCTGAAAATAGTAACACCAATACTTACACAAGCCTTGCAACTTGAAAGAAAATGTCAAAACAAGCCATCTGATATGTTAATGATCGATAATATATATGAACTTCAATTGCATACTTAGAGGCTGTAAGTTCAATTAAACTCCTTTATATCTACTCTTCTAGCTGAAGCTATGGCGCGTGGTTGCTTGATCTTTGTATTCAGCCTTTTAACCCTTTTTCCAGTACTCTCAACACAAGCAAGCGCTGCAACAAATTTCATAGACTATGACTGCACTACTGACAACAATTTCACAGAAAGCAGCTTTTACAAAACAAACCTCAATCAACTTATGCCTGGTCTAAGCGCTCAATCGTCCTCCAACACTTTCTATAACTTGACGGCCGGATCCGAACCCAACAAAGTCTACAGTCTCTACTACTGCAGGGGCGACCTCACAACGCAAGATTGCAACGACTGCGTTAAGGTAGAAGCAGACGAAATCGTTTTGAGTTGCCCAGTTGCTAAAGAAGCCATAGTTTGGTACAAAGAATGTACGTTTCGATATTCAAACAGGTCAATTTTCTCGGTTGATGAAGAATTTCCCAGGTATTTCTATCGGAGTACGGCCAACGTTTCGAATCCGAATCAATTTCTTGCTGGGCTTGCGGGGATCGTGGATCAACTAACTCAACAAGCTTTGGTTAACCCGACGACCAAAAACTACGCCAAGGGAAGTACAAATGATACGGGATCACATACAATTTATTGCTTGGTCCAATGTACTCCTGACCTTAACAGCACGCAATGTGAGAGGTGTCTAACATCAGCTCGTAACGGAATGTCGTATTGTTGTTCTTCTGGAAGAGTGTATGCGTTCATCAATTCTCCTAGTTGTCGTATCATGTACGACATCCTGCCCTTCGGACCAGGACTAGTCAGCTCGCTCTCACCACCGCCGCCAAATAACTCCACGGATATTGTCCCGAACCCCCCCCCCCCCCCCCCCCCCCCCCCCCCCC